>JAHTLZ010000016.1:76054312-76094811 GCA_023846285.1 Phrynocephalus versicolor
CACACACACACACACACACACACACACACACACACACAGAGAGAGAGAGAGAGAGAGAGAGAGAGAGAGAGAGAGAGAGAGAGAATGGTACCTCTGCTTACAAATTTAATCCGTTCTGAATCCATGCTCTTAAGTTGAACAATCTTTAGAGTTTTACAAGGGTATTAGGTCTCCCACAAGACGGTTACAGTTATTTTAGAAAACCTTTTATTTTGTATTACAACATTAGTTTCAAGAAAGTTACTTTGTATAACTAGCAGAACCTAGAAATGTTCCTTGGTGGGAACCTTTGTTTAGAACAGTTATAACCCACCCCGAATCTCCCAGACAGCATGCTTATACCGACTTTGGGGGGGGGGGGCTGCATTTGGGAAATTGTCATAAACACACACACCCAACTTTTCCATGGACCATGAGGCCAGAAGAACGTTCTGTTTGTATGAAATGGAAACTCTTTGGCAAAACGCTAATAGAAAAAGATAGTGTACATATGTTTCACATTAATGTAGGTATCTTTTTTTAAACTAAAGTTCTATTGGAGGGTCCATCTGGAGATACATTCTTTGGCCCCTGTTGCTATGATCTGCATGTTTAGTCATCTTTTATGTTTTCACTGATTTCAAGGCATGTGTTGGGCTGCAACATTGATTGCTCCCAGCCAGCCGTTCTGGCTGGGGATGCTAGGCATTGCAGTCTAAAACATCTGGAGGGCATCAGGTGGTGGGCAGCTGGTCTAAACACCAGTATGCCTTTTGTCTTTTAAAAAAAATCCGGTTCAAGTTGTTAACTTTGACTCAAAAAGCCAAAAAAGGCATCAGTTCTGTGAAGTATGTGGAGACTGGTTTCCTCGCAGCTTAGTGCAGTTCTGATCTTCAGCAGTACATACTATTTCTTTGTTAAGAGTGTGGCCATCCTTACCCATTTGGTTTTTGTGAATGGATCTTCAGTTTTTACCTCTCTGCTGCCTGAAGGCCAGACAAGTACACAGATTCCCATAGGTGGCATAGAGGCGGGTCTCCAAATGCACATTACAGTGAGAATGGTCTGCCTGTTCTTCTTTGCTGCCTGTTGCATACAGATTTCAGTGCATCTATTAGATGAACATTTTTTTTCTAAAACAACTTAGTGTTGACAAACCATCCACCTTGCCAGTTTACTATCAAAATGTTTTATATATGTAAATGAGTGTGCCCGTTAGATAGACTCTTGAAAGTGAGCCTAAATCAAGAATGGGCAAAGTGGATTCCTCAGTCTGCAAGCTGCACTTGTCATCTCCCACCCAGTGCAGTGTAGTGAAGAGGCTATTAGGACTAGTTGGTAGATCCTTTGCGCTCTCTTTAGGAAGATCTGCTAACACTTCACTTGTTGAATAATGGTATTTTGGTGAAAGTTGGCGTTGTCAAGATTCCACAGCCACATTCGTGGACATCTAAGCATACGTAATCACCGTTCACCCAGCACTGACATTATAAACATGTATGCTTTTGGAACGCAGGTACCTTAAGGTGCTTCTGTTTCTTGGGCTTGAACTATAGTTGTCAGCACATAATTGTATGTGACTTGTGACCTTAACTACTGTAGTTTAAAATAAACAGGCCAGATGACCAGCTGCATGCTTTACTCTCTGAGATTAATGGGGAGAACGGTGAGCAAATTGCAACCAGTGGAATCCAGGGTAACCCAAATGGTCAACCAACACCCCTGGGGTCCCCATCTACCTAAAATAGTTTTAAAATCATCAGATGATTCCCCCTTACACAGCTTTTGGGAAATATTGATCACATCTTGTTCCGAACATCCGTGCTTTTGTATCCCTTCCTCCCCAATTCTGTAATTTTTTTAAAAAAAAGCTTTACCACGAGAGAGGATGATTTGGTGTGTTTTTAAAGCTCTTTTAAAAGAAAAATATATTTTGGGGGATAGGCAAGGCATAGGACTCCAAAGTCTAGGACTGTTCATATGTAGCCTTTGAATCTCTGGAGTGCGCCCACCCCTCATCTAGGAAAATGACTGGAAGGCAACTCAGTTTCATTTTTGATGCATAGTTCTTTGGGAGGGGATGAAAGAAATAGGACATGGATTCAATTGTTCAGTTGCATAAGACTTTAATTTTATTTTCTTTGGAACCAGTAGGTTGTATTCTACTTCGAGAACAAAAACTTTTATGTCACAGTTGCACCACATAAAAGCCGATCCTGAGAGTTGAGAAATCCTCCAATATGGTGTGTGAAGAGGCATGAGGGTGCGTTGATGAAAATTGGGGGCAGCCTTTGTGTAAATATACATACCTTTCCACATGACGAGGACACTGTTGGATCCAAGCCATTTTGGGGGGGGGGATTAAATCCTATTTTGAATGGTTCCCTCAAGCCACATGTACATCTACAATTGTAATCTTCCAATATTCATTGCCTGAGCTAAAACACAAATTGATACTTCCATATTTATGAACTGTAGGTTTTGAGTTTAAATGAGGCCATTACTTAGTGTCGCTCCCAAGTTTTTGGCAAGCGTAATTGTACTTGTGTAGCTATAGGCAATGAAAGTCCCTGATATGTATTAATTAAAGCTGGGAGGAAAATGCATTGATCTTTAATTAGTCAATGAAGCATAGGTTGCACAGTCTTGTTAGGTATTAATAGAAGTGTTTTTTGCCTGGGGAGGGGTGGGGCAGGGGCAAAGAATAGGATGTGTAATTAAACCTGCCTCTTATAATTCATTATGACATGAACTTCCAGCCAGACATAGTTGGTGTATCATGCTTTACTTTTCTCGATGGAAACTTTGACTTGAACAGTTAGCTTCCTGTGCTCTTGTTTTCATAAGGCTGTTAAAAAAACCTCTTTGCTATTGGTGTCCCAGTACCATATATGGGGACAGTTTTTGCTTTCTATAAAAATTACAATCTCCATTGGTGAGACAGTGAAGGTAAGTAAATGTAAGTTTTGATATACAGATCTATGTAAGTGACAGCCATCATGTAGCATTGTAGCTAAATATTCATGCTACCTGTTGTTTACCAAAGACTTTTCTTCATGGGTACTTGAAAACTGAAAGCCACATGTGTTTGGTAGATTTTTGCATTGCTTTTCATAGGTGGACAGTGGATTCTTTCCTTGCAAATGTTTTTATTTGGGGGGGAAGTCATTGCTAGATGCTTGGAAAGATTATTGGGACAGGTATACAATGAAATATTGGTACAAGAGATGATTTCATAAGGCTGTGATCCAACGATGTAATGGTTTTAAATTAAATAATTATGTGAGTGCCTGTGAGCACATAAAGGAACTGTGGATGAGACTGCATGAATTATGTCTTTCAGAGCTGCCAGTGTGACAACAGGAACTATTTCCCTTATTTTTAAAGCACACTTGTATGTCAGAAGAAGTGTTGTTACAGTTCCCTTAGAAATGGCATCACACACACACCCCTTAAGAAATGGAAAGAACTTGCATCATTTCCTGACAATAGGCCCAAACTTAGCTGTTGGAACTGGATGTAGACTCCTGGGGTGAAGTGATGTCTCTGCATGACCGTATGCAAAGGTTCTGAGTGCAGACTATCACAGTGGTACAAGAGCTGAGAAGAGTTGTTGAAGACAGGACATTAGGAGATTGTTCATTCTTAAAGTCATCATAAGTTGGATGCACATTGATTGCACTTTTATTTTATTTTATTTATATACAGCCTTATTAGTGTTGCAAGCTATTCAGGGCAGTTTACATCATGATAAAATATAACCCCACAACAATAGGGTTATAAATAAAGGTTAGAGACTATAAAATAATTCAAGAGGCTTAATATCAGGTAAGACAGAACAAAAGTCATAAAATCAGATATAAAGTCTAGCAGGGATGTCATAGAAAGCTTCTCTAACAACAATGTTTGTAGAAGCCTCTTATAATTTAGAAGCTACATAACAACAAGAAGCTTAGCAACTTGTTGAAGACAAAAAGGCTTGCATTCTCACTTTTTAAGTAGGCAATGGATGGAAGCTTGCCTATTCCAGACTTTAGAGAAGCATTGGGGTCAATCTGCACAAATGGGTACATGGTAATGATGATGCATTCTATAGAATGGACCATGGACAAGCGGAAGAGGTTCAGAACATGTTGGCTAAAGAGGAACAGAGCTAAATAGTTTAGATATTAATAGTCATTTATTGGACTAGATCTACAGATTTTTTTGTAAATTGGCTTTGCTAAAAAGCAAAATGCAAAGTATTCTGCTTATATACAGTACGGACCCATAGTGCTTCAGGCACTCTCTGGGCAGTTTACAATGTAATTAATTATGCAGGCTACATATTCGCCCCCCCCCCCCGCCTGGCTGGGTACTCTTTTTATCAACCTTGGAAGGCTGAGTCAATCATGCCAGCTACCTGGGATTGAACCCTGGGTTGTGAGCACAGTTTTAGCTGCAGTACAGGCATTTAACCACTGCACCACAAGGCTCTTTACAAACAGGCTCTAAACATTGATCTCTCTGTCTCTCTTCCCCCTCCCCCCAATCAATATGTTTGTTTCCCTCTTTCATCACTCATTCATCCCTGGAGGAAAATTGGTGGCTTTTTATTCAAAAAAATTGGTATGCTTGTAACAATTTTGAAATAGCCTGGGTAATAGCATTCGCTAAATTACAAAGGAAAACATAGCATATGAATCAGTGCTAGTGAAACAGCATTTGCCTCCGTTTCCCTTGGACTGAGTTGGGTTGCTGCTGATAAATCGTTCCACATTTGACAGGCTTCTGGAGAGTGACCTTCTACATTAATCAGATTAAGCCTTGGAGATATTAAGCACTGGCATTGCAGTCTGTTTGATTGTGAGCAGATAGACAGACAGAAATAAACAGTGGGAATAGAATATCACATTTTTAATTTCTCCTCGCACCACTAAGAAGCAGTCTTCTCAAAGACAAGCTTGAAAAATTCATTGAGGGGAAGCATGTTAATAACAAATGAATTGTTTAATGCTAAGTATTAATAAGTAACACAAGAGCTCTCTTGCCTATTTTGGCACAACAAACTTTTATGTGGCATTTATAATAGGATAATAAAGCTCCATAGCTTTAATTATTCTATAATATCAATTGTATGTATATAACGTGTTGCAAGTGGGGGGATATAAACATGTATGTGTGTGTGTTACTTTTGTGTGTAAGCCTGATTTCTGTCTTCGTCCCACTCTAATATTTCTCTACAGAAGAAGAGAGAGGTAGTATGTGCATGCGTGCGTGCATGCACAAGCCATCATGGTAACCTATATTCTTCAATGACAAGGGGTTCCATAAACAAGTAGAGGGGAACTGTGACCACTCTCATTTGAAGATGTAATGACAGAGCACATATTAGTATGGGCAGATCCATATAACAATAATACACATCCAAGATGGCCATTTGAGCTTATATTTGGAAGAGGTGTTTTGTGACTCTGCCACAGTTATCATATCTTCCCGCAGCACTGGCTGTATTGTCTATGAATGTGATATAACAACATACAGAGGGCCACACTTTGTAGTATGTACGCTCCTGAGCTAGGCAGATAAGAGAGAATCAGGAACAAGGCAGCTTACAGTAACAAATACAATGTGTTTTAAATGAAAACCTGCATGATTGCATCATAAGAACATAAAAACATAAGAACATTAGAAGAGTCATGCTGGATCAGGCCAAAGGCCCATCTATTCCAGCTTCCTGTCTCTCACAGTGGCCCCACCAGATGCCTCTGGGAGCACACGAAGTAGATATCTGTCTCCTGATACCACTCCCTTGCATCTGGCCTTTGAAGTATCCTGGTTTTAAGACTGGAGATTACACATCTCCATCATGGTTTGTAACCTGTGATGGACTTTTCCTCCAGGAATCTGTCCAATCCCCTTCTGAAGGCATCCAGGCCAGATGCCATCACTAGAGCCATTCAGAAGTTATATTTTCATGTTGCTGTGCTGTAAGCAAGAAGGATTGATAGGACAGGGCTTTGGATGCTAGGCCGGCTCCCTACCGTTGCAACTCTATGATGATTGAATTATGTTTTGAGGCATGGTCGAGCCCCTTACCTGAAAGGTTTGGGCTCACCTTCTGTATCATAGGCCGCCTACGTCACAGTGCCACATGCCGCTTCTAACTGCTGCTGCACTTGGGTCTGGGCTTTTATTCCAGCTTGAAGGTGTGCCTGGGCCTCATGGTGGCGAACCTCCGGCACTCCAAAGGTTTTGGACCACAACTCCCAGAATGCCAAGTGTGTATTGCCAGTAACAAAGGACTGTGGGAGTTGTGATCCAAAACATATCGAGTGCCGAAGGTTCGCCAACACTGCATGCAGGAGCATTCCTAAAGCAAATTACTGTGTTTTTGTCTAGCCAATATGTGGCCACACAGATATTTTCCGTCTGGAGATTTCATCAGCTCTTGCCACTGTAGCCAATGATGGAGGTTACTGTATACCAGTGGTGGCGAACCTTCGGCACTCCAGATGTTTTGGACCACAACTCCCATAATTCCAAGCCTTTATTGCCAATGACAAAGGACTGCGGGAGTTATGGTCCAATGCATATGGAGTTCTGAAGGTTCGCCACCACTGCTATATACTGTATTTTTTTTTTTTAAAAAAAAGTATATTGCAGTCCTTGAGGTATCAGCCCATGCTTTTGAATGCAGGTTTAATAGAACTTTGATTTACCTGTTGATGCCACAGGTAAATCAAGGTGACTTTTCCATTTGTTCACAAAACTCTCCCTGATAATGATGAGAATAACTCATCCGTAGCGTTAATGGAGATGGGTTTGAAAATAGAACATTTTTAGAGGACTAAATTTTGCCCCTGCAATATTTGGGCAGATGGAAAGCACCATGACTTCAAATAGTTGTCTTCTTTTAGAAAATTCTTTCTAGTTCTGAATAGGTACTGAGTGGGATTCAACATGATTAGTTAGCAATCATCTGTTTTCCTGCCTCATTACCCCACCCCACCCCCACACATATAGAACAAGGAAAGTAAGGCAGTCATAACTTGAAGATAAGATCACCTTCATGTGCAAATAAAAAGTCTGCAGATGAGTTGGGGGCACTGAATTCATTATCTATTCCTAAGGAATGTCTTTGGTATTAGTCAGGCTTCACCTTTTGACAGTTGTTGGGATAGCCATCAAGTTTTGGGGGGGAAATGTTTTCCCTATCCAATGATCTATGGCTGGTGAATTTTATTAAAACTTCTCCAGAGAAAGCTGTCTAACTAATCCTCCTAAGACTACATTACGTTTGCAGCCCTGACCATGGAGTTATACAGAGAAAAGCCAAACCACACATCAGTTAACATGCTCTAAATATTAAAATAGTCTGACAGAATTAAAACCTCCTTGACACATTCAAATTTCATTTGGAAGACTCTTTCGTGTTGAAATCTGTTTGGACGAAGCCAGTCTTAAATCAGTTGTTGCTTAATTTTAGAATGTGTTTTAAGTTGCGAGAGATCTAATGTGCTGCTCAAACTTGTAGTGACGCTCCTGTTAAGGTTTTCCTTCAGCTAATTATCTCACACAAAAGGAAATGTACATTGTAGATATCTGTTATAGTTACACTTGTTGCTTATTAGCATAATTACACAAAAATGGGATTTGAAGGTTCTTGTTCTGTAACAGTGTTATGGTTCGCAGTGGCCATCACAGCTGGTGAGTTGTCTGTTCACAATGCATCCCATATGCGCTAGAGAGCAGATTGGGTAGGAATTTACAAGGTACAGAGACGGAATGAAAATAACAGGACTGGAAATGCTGCCCTGTGGCCTTCCCCACCCCCACCTATCTCTTTCTCCTGAAAACCCATACATAAAAGGCTCGATAGAACAGCAAGGTCCATGCTTGGCGTGTCAATTTCAGATGAACATTCAGATACAATTTAATTTTGGCCGAAAGACCATAGCGTTGGCAGGAGAACTTGGCTGAACCACAGAAATATATCAGACTTTTTATATAGTGCCTCTAAGGTACGAAGAGTACTGTACTTGTATGGTTGGGGTCTAGACTGTGCTGTGTTGAGAGTGCGTGCGAGAAAATTTCCAAATTCTAACAATGGGATAGAAAAGTTCAGGTTTCTTTTCCATCCCATTTGTGGATATCTCACTGCGAAACAGTCTTAAGTGCAGTACTTCCTTCTTGTGGTCTTTTGGGGAAATAGTTTTACACATTTGCAAAAAAAAAACAAAACAAAACCTGGACCTTGGAAAGTCTTTTTTTTTTACTACAGCTCCCAGCATCCCTTGGCTTGCATGGCCCCTGGGAGTCATAGTCTAAATAAGTATATTTTCCAAGTGTTGACAATAGTTACAATGGAACACTTGCCTTGCCAATAGACTCAGTTCAGCTGTTACGGTTTTTAAAGACAAAAAAAAAAAATAACTGAAGCATGAAAAAAACATTGCTTTGTCTTGTTTGGGGGCTAGCCTTGGTCTGGACAGTCCCTAAGAATTTTAATCCAGTTAAAATGTCCGTAAGCTATATAAAGATTTGCATTCAGTATAACTTGAAGCCAAAGAGAATTGTCTGAGGGACAGGGGTGAGCAGTGTTTCCTCTTATTTACTGCCCTGCTGGACAGAACTCCTTCCCTTGCATGCATGACTCTGCCCCACGGGGCTCTGTTGTGACTGGAACCAAAGGGGCTTGAAACACAATGCCCTTTACGTGGGGCAGCCTTTGAAGACGGTCGGGTGATTGCAACTGGTTCAGAATTGTGTGACACAGCTGGTAAGTGGTGGGCACACCAGAGACCACATCACGCCAATTCTGTATAACCTGCATTTGTTACCACTTGCTGCTCGAGCCCAATTCAAAGTGCTTGTTTTGACATATAAAGCCCTAAACAGCTTAGGACCTAGATACTTGAAGGACCGCCTCCTTCCATATGAACCTACCTGGCAATTAAGATCTAGCCAGGGAGCCCTCCTGAGAGAGCCATCCCTCAAGGAGGTGAAAGGGATGGCTTGTAGGTATAGGGCCTTTTCGGCAGCTGCCCCCAGGCCATGGAATGCCCTTCTGAGTGAGATCTGCCTGGAGCTGACATTGATGACATTTCGGCGCCAGGTAAAAAACTTCCTGTTCCAGAAGTTTTTTTAACTGATGTAGATTGTGGGTCCTGATGGCAATTTTAGTGTATTTTGAATTGTTCATTGGTATTTTAAAATTTCAGTTGTATAAATTGCTCATTATAACTGTACGCCACCCAGAAACCTTTGGGTAGTGGGCAGCATATAAATTGTATGTATGTATGTATGTATGTATGTATGTATGTATGTATGTATGTATGTATGTATAAATAAATATAAATAAATATAAATATAAATATAAATATAAATATAAATATTTATATTAAACAAACAAACAAACAAACAAACAAATAAAAGAATAAAAGAAAAGAAAAGAAAAGAACTTTGTTCCACAGTAGTGATCCAAGCAAGATATTGGCCAGAGGGAAGTGGTGGCAAGCCTTTGGCACTCCAGATGTTTTGGACCACAACTCCCAGAATTTCAAGCCTGTATTGCCAATTACAAAGGAGTTGTGGTCCAAAAACATCTGGAGTGCAAAGGTTCGCCACCACTCCAGTATCATCTCCTAGTTTGTGTGGGGATAAAGGGATTTGAAAAAAGCCTTACTTAATACTTGCACCTAGTATTGAGTCTTTTGCTTATAATATTTTCAATGCTCTCTCTGTATTGTTTGTTGGTTTGATATCTCTTCAATTTTGTAAACCGCCCAGAGTAGCCGTGTAGCTAGATGGAATGGTAAACAAACAAACAAACAAACAAACAATTGCTGTGAGTATGTGGAGGAGGAGGAATGTGGCACCAGGGAGAGGGCAGCATTGTGCTTGCACAGCTATGCTCCTTAGAGGGGAATCTTGGAGAGAATGAGCAAATAAATTTCAGAATAAAACAGAGCAAAAGTCTTCCCTAAAGCTGGCTTCGGAGCTGAAAGGTGAGCTCTGGCAGGAGTCATAGGGGCAGTTTCTCATTGTTCAGAAGTAGGGACCAGGGATGAGGGACTGTATCCACTCCAGCTCCAGACCCCAGTGTACTGGTGATAAGAGTCAGGGACTGAGGAAGAAGGGTAGCCAACTCCTGTGCCTGTAGCTTCCTGGCACACAAGATACATAGTGGGACCCACAGCACTTACCCCTATGTTGCTGAGGACCTGGCAGTACAAGTGCCAGCTGGAGAAAGAAGGAGAAGGCTATACAGAGGGTGAAAGAATCACTGTTGCCTATAGCCAACATCCCTCTACTGACCCTCATTAAAAGGCTCCAAACCAGGTCACAGATTAGACTTATTTATTACCAAGACCTCACTGACCTTGGGTGGTGGGAACTGGGGCCATTTTTGAAGCCACTGATACTAAAGGAAAATGCAAGGAACTAAGTCCCTTGGGGTACAGAAGGGCAAGGATGGGGAAGCACTGCTGGAAACACCTTAGGTAGAAAACCCCACTTTAAGCAGCAGCCTGGAATTATTGGCTGGAGATGGCCAGTCCACTGGTTCCACTGGGGATTGCCCATATACTAGACAATCCATCCTATAAAGGGAATGCAAATAAAATAAAATAAAATAAATGGAGGACACTGCACAATGTCCTGCCTTTGATAGTCTTAGTCTTTTCTTAGATTAAAGAAGAGCAAAATTTGGCATGCTAGATATTGTTGGAAGGTCACTCCCATTAACCCAGCCAGTATACCCAGTGATAAGAAGTGTTGGGCCACCCAACAACAATTTCAAAAGCCACACCTTGCCCCCATTTCTGCTTTTCAGGGTAGACGGACCGTAACTTCTGGATAAGTCCTTCAGGATGCCCTTTAGATGCTCTTGTCGGGAGTGATATAAGGATTTATAGGTTGAGACTGTTGTTTAAAATTATGCCCAAAAGTGTGGTGGAAAATAGGTTAGCTGTTATAAAACGGGCAAGGTATATTCTGTATATCCAGTACTGTATTGGTCAGTAATGTATGCTCTCGTATCACGTCACCACTGTAGATGAACTTTTCTTCAGAGGTGGCCTCTGCATGTAAGACACTGTAAATGGAGGCAGGCATTTAACTTGCTAAGATTATTTGTTTTTAGTGTATTCTCGAAGGCTTTCACAGCCGGGATCTGATAATTGTGAGTTTTTCAGGCTGTTTGTCCATGTTCTGGAAGTTTTAATTCCTGACGTTTTTGGCAGACTCTGTGGCTGGATGCATCTTCAGAGGGCAAGGAGCTGCTATTTGTAAGGAAATGTTTGAACTTGCTTTTATTTAGTATTTTTACTCATGCTTTCTTGTACCTCTGAATTTAATAGTTTCTGAGGAGGGATTATATGAGGCAGGGTACTAAGCAAAGTGGTCTGCTTATATACCACCCCATACCACTTCAAGTAGTCTCTGGGCGGCTTACAATTTTAATTACAGTATGCAGGCTACACATTGCCCCCCCCAGCAAGCTGGGTACTCATTTTACCGACCTCGGAAGGATGGAAGGCTAAATCATCCATGAGCCTGCTACCTGGGATTGAACCCCAGGTAGTGAGCACAGTTTTACCTGCAGTACAGGCATTTAACCACTGTGCCACGAGGCTCTTACTTACTTAAGGGTTTCTCAGTCACATATGACTGGTTGCTTTCAGAACAGGAAATTGGATTGCTGTTGCCTTAAGAAAACATTTTATCATGTTTTTGTTTGGTACTGGCTGAGCTGAGAGTCTAGAAAGACTGGAGCATGGGAGAGGGGCCAGAAAGTCAGAGTATACATTCAAGAATAAAAATTTGTAGAGACACAAAATATAAATTTACATTTTATATTTAAAAAAAACTTGTGTGTCACAGTAATATGTTACTAGTGTCTGGCAGGAGAATTACAAGGGATGCACCTGCAGTACTTGATGGAAAATGGAATGTTCTGTTTCACAGTAGCCACTTGGGCTACTGAAGATTATTGTGTGTTTTTATGTAACTCATTGGTTTATGTGGCAACTCTGTGAATAACCTCTAAGTATCAAAAACCCTGTTCAGCTCATGTAAACTCAAGGGACGTGGCTTTCTTTGTGGAGTCAATGCATTTCATGCTGCTAAAAGTAAGACGGCTCTGTTAACATCTTCATACTGTGACACTGATCTATCAGGCGGATGACAACTCCATCTAAGAAAAGCTGAACACCACCTCTGAAACTAGATGTCGCCCCTCCCAGCAGAACTTTTCTGAGTTTGAGCACCGTAGCATTGAAGAGAGTCAACAGTACTCATGAAGCCAGATGAAAGAGGTGTCACAAGCAGTTCAGTGTCATACAACATCTGGAGGGTTGTCTACAAATTGCCTCGTGGTGTAGAATTTAGTAGGTCTTGAATAGATTAACAGCTGAGAGAGAACCTTGTGCAATACCATAGTAGAACTGCCAGGGGTCTAGAAAAAAGTTATTTTTGCAACACTTCAGTATTCTCCATTCTTAAATGTTTTTCCACTTGAAAAAAACCCTGGAAAACAAAAAATGAACTATTTTGGGTTTAAAATGTCACATTTATAAGATCCTAGCATTTACTTATTTATAAGCACTTAACTTCCTACCAAAAGGCAGCTTATTTGATGAATCTGTCAGGCTGCTTACACAGAAGGAATTGTTAGTTGTCTAGCGAAAAAGGCTCACAAGAATGTTTGTTGCATATGTGCCTTAAGTTCATGATTCCAAATAAAAATATATTCATATTTTATGGTTTCCGTGTAAATTGTAGGGTGGAAGCGGGGCGTACATGTCCTTCAAGTTGTTGGAATGTTCTCCCATCAGCCTGTCTTGTATGGAGAGGGCTGCTAGTTAGACTGATGGAACTTCTAAGCAAAAATGTTAATAAACCTTCCATGTCATATTATCTCAAAGACCGTACATTTCTCATCTCTCCTTCAGGTTTCTCTGTTGTGTCATAGTGTTATTTTTTGTTTTTGTTTTTGGTGATGTCTGATGTACAGTATCTTCAAAAAGTTCTCAGTGAGATTGAAATTTAAGATGGATACTTGGAAAGAGCTAATAAGCTCGAATTGTGTTCTATATATTTTTAATGTGACACGTGGTTTCAGAGTGTTATTAATTCCTCATATCTTACTTGATGAAAGCCTGACACCACCTACTTGATCTCTGCTGCTGTTTTAGTACACAGTACAGTATTACCAAGTAATACATGCATATTGTGTAGTCTTCACTGCGGGTGATGGTGTAAGATAATTCCTATATTGGTAACAGATATAGAAATTATTTTGAAAGAGGCATCAAAATAAAGCAGAGGGAGATACCTTTGTAGGAGCGCACTCGTTTTTTTTTTTTAAGATACTCCAAACTCAATAAAAGGGAAGTGAACATGGATTGATTTCTTTAAAAGACCTGTGTTGCTATAGGCCAAGATAGCAAAAACACTGTCACCATTAGTTCAGCTGCTGATATGTTATGGAAGGTTTATTAACATTCCAGCTGCTCAGAAGATGCAACACCTGTCAGCATAGACACCTAAGAAGAAGACTGTGTTTATTGCAAAAAGTATAGCAGATGGCAGCATATGGTGTTATGAACTCTTTGACTGTGGCTTAAATCCCCTTGTAATGCTCCTCATCAACAACAGTAATGGTGTCGTCATTGGTGGCAGATACAGCGCCGATTAAAGGCAAAGCTGATAATTAAAGGTGTTCACCCAACTCATGCACAAGATGAAGTCACCTGCACCCTGAAATTGCAAAAGGACTTTGGCAACTTTTGTTCCTCTGTCTTGTAAATTTTTGCTTAATATTTAAGTTTTATTATCATTTTTACTCTTTTGATTGCTTAGTTAGCCATTATTTGGACTATCCGTTCCCAGAAGAAAAGTAAGATACAATTTTTTAGAATACTCATAACAGTTTAAAGATTTTGCAGGGAAATATACCGGCCTTCTAGCTGCTGCAGTTAACTGAATGGAAAATCAAGGTACAGATGGCATAATCTTTGAAGGCCATATTGCTGAGAACCCTTTTATAGGCTTACTTGACTGGGTGCAATTGGTAGGAGATAACAGGGCCCCGTGGTTCTTGGTTTGCTCCAGCATTGTGGTTTTTAATGTGGAACGATCAGCTGTAAGTGGACTGTTTTCTCTATATTTTTTCGATTGCTTCTACAGGTAATAAATCTAGATGGAACCATGAGAAAAACACTGATAGAAGATAAGCTGCCACACATATTTGGATTCACTTTGCTAGGCGACTACATCTACTGGACGGACTGGCAGAGGCGAAGCATTGAAAGAGTTCACAAAATAAGGGCAAGTAGAGACATTATCATTGATCAGTTGCCAGACCTGATGGGCCTCAAAGCAGCAAGTGTCACTAAGGCTGTTGGTAAGTGAAGACAATGTACGGTTGATTCATACTTTCTTTCATTTTATTGCTTTTGCCAATACAAGTGTTAGTGCAATCTCTTATAATGACACGGGCCAATATCTAGAACCATGGCAAGCATTCAAAGTGTAGCCCACCAAATAGACTGCAGCTTCCACCAGCCCTATCTAATGTAGACATAATGATGGGAGTAGCAATTGTATTACCTAGCCCTGGAGGATGCACATTGCCCATGCCTGATCATTAGTGCTTAATAAGCTCCTGAATAGCAGTTGAAACTTACTGAGTTAGAGTAACGAAAACCCTCCCTACATCTTCCTTCTCTGTAGACTAAAACTACCATGGGATAGTACAGCTCTGTCTTTAGAATGCTCAAGGTGACACCAGTTCTTTTCAACAGTTCGCTAATTTGTTGGGTACACCTTAAGGTCTCAGGGAAAAGGTCAACCCCAAATGGACGAATGAGCATTTTTTCATGCTCTGGGCCTTTTATTTGCAGCCAACTTGGAATAAAATGTGTGATGAAGAACAAGCTTATGTTTGTCTTTACTCTGATCCCTCCAAGTGGCGGGCCCTGCTCATCCACCCAAGTGCATGTTCTAAGCAGCATGCAGGGTTGCACCAGTACAGTACTTTTAAATGCCAAGGGTTTTCCATGGCATCGAGAGGAAGAATGTGCATATAACCCTTGCTACATGTCAGTTTTCTGAGATATTTGGGGTGAGGGCAAGAGAGAAAAGCGGCTTCCTATTCCTTCTGCTCTCTCACCCTGCTGAACTCCAATTTTGCATCTTCTCTCTTAATGCTCTTTGGAGAGGCAGTGCATCACTACCTAAGGAAGGCAAAAGGCACCTGGCTAAGTCTTTCTGGATAGTTGCACACTGTGGTGGTGTTAGGGTGGTATTACTCTCACCTGATATTCTTGGACAGGTTTCAGTAGCACTGTTGTTCACCTATTTTATGTTTTCTGTGTTTCTTAGATAAAATGTGTTATTTATTGTGGGTTCCTGCAAACAAAACAAAACAAAACAAAAAACACCAGGTGCAATATTCAGAGAGGTATTGAACGATCCATGTATATACCGTACCCCCCATATAATACCTTTCCAGCCCCTTAATGTAGAAGAGAAACATTATTCGTTGCTTATCCATTATGCTCTTTTGACTAATTTTACCTCTAGAGAGGCTTTCATTTTAATTATGATGTCTGAAAAGAGCAATAATTCATATTCTTCAGAACTGCAGATAGAAAGCAACACATTGCATAGATGAAAGCATACGTGCTAACTTGACTCAATGGAGCTCATGTGTGTCCCTATGCATACACCCGTGAAAGCCCTATTTACCTCCTTAAGAGGGGTGGTGATGAGTTCACAGTAATTCTTCTCTTTCACATTACCTCCTCCGCAAAAGCTAACCTTGTGCTATGTTAACCTTTCCATAATGGGTCACGGGCATTCTTGCTTTCTCTACATTTGGTGGCTCTACGAATATATATGTGGCCACTATAAGCTTCTTTTCTTGAAATAGGCATTTTAGATGTAGAGGACCAGAACCTTGGTTTGCAAACTGCAACATTATAAATTGGCTTGACTTGCATACAGTATCACCTCATAATTCTAAAGTACTACTTCCGGGTTGGAGAGAGAGGCAGGATATCTCTCAATGCCATTTGCGGGGAATCGTAAGCAGGTGAAGACATCTGTATGGGAATACCCTGAAGCAAATGGTGAGCCACTGTGTGAGACAGAAGGCTGGACTGGATGGGTTGTGGCCTGTTCCAGCAAGGCTGTTCTTATGTTCTTATTGTGGTAGTTTACACCCTAATTATGTGAACAACAACATTGCCCCCCACAACAAGCTGGGTACTCATTTTACCAGCCTCAGAGGAATGGAAGGCTTAATCAACTGCAAGCCAGCTACATGAATCCTTTGGGGCTGAGCTTAGGTCACGAGCAGAAGCTTGACTACAGTATTGCAGTCCAACCACTGTCCCATAGGGAACATACTCTTCTAAATGCAAAACAGCTCATATAAGCAAAGAGGTTTTCAGTGAATTCAATAGAAGCATCTTTTCATGTACCAACATTTTCCACTGCTCTCTCCGTTGCCCCTCAAAACTCCCTTCAGAATTTAAAAAACAATTTTAAACCCCCACCATCTTTCCTAGCATTACACTGGCTCTGTGTTTCGGACTTCTTCAAGATGCAGACCTTCAATCCCTGCTGTGCAAATACTAGCCATAATTTTCTGGCCTGCTTGTTTTCTGGATGTAGAAGCACCACACAGATTGGGTTTCAGACTTGACCTCCATGTCCTTCAAGGTGTCTGGGATCCTGTTTTGGGGATAAGAAACTTGGGTGCTTGAGACTGTGGACTATTTTTTTATAATCCCTCATCCAAAATATTAATTTTGATACAGAGATATACTGTGGGGTGTTGGGAAACTTGTGTGGATAATTATTTTATCCAGCAAGTGAGAATTCTGAATAAAAGTATTAGAGGCTAGATCACATTTTCCATCTGAAATGTTTCATCCATTATGTTAGAAGTAGCAAATGGTTGAACATGGAATAAAATAGAGCATATTACTATCCTTTTAAACATGCTATTGGCTGCATTTCACATTTCAGGGTGGAGTTTGACTTGTAGTGCTGCATCTGACTTGCAGCAACCTAAACGGGTTTTCAGGGTACATGAAATATTTAAAGGATGGTTTTAGTGATGCCACACACAGCCCTTTGGGCTCCATGACCGAGTGAGGATGTGAACCATGTTTTCGGAGTCCTAGTCTGTCACAGTACATTGTGCTGATTCCCTTCAATTGTAACATCCAGTATTTATATTTTTAATGTTCAGAAGTACTTAGAATCATAGAATCATAGAGTTAGAAGAGACCTCAAGGGCCATCCAGTCCAACCTCCTGCCATGCAGGAACCCCCATCAAAGTACCCCCGACAGATAGCCATCCAGTCTCTGCTTAAAGGCCTCCAAAGGAGACTCCACCACCCTCCGTGGCAGCATATCCCACTGCTGAACAGCTCTAACTGTCAGGAAGTTCTTCCTAGTGTTCAGATGAAATCTCTCTTCCTGTAGTTTGAAACCATTTCCCTGAGCCCTAGTATCTGAAGCCATGGAGATAAAGTGGCAATAAATGGGTGCTTGAATAAATAACTGTTATCTATAGGGAGGTAGTTGACACCCGTGAAGCAGGCACCTTTTTCCCAGTGCCACATAAATGTGTACAAAAAACGTGATGTAGGTCAGGAGCTACATGGAAGAAGGCTAAATCCACCAAGAAACATAGGATCATAGAGTTGGAAGAGACCTCAAGGGCCATCCAGTCCAACCCCCTGGCATGCAGAAACCCCCATCACAGGACTCCCGACAGATGGCCATCCAGCCTCTGCTTAAAGACCTCCAAAGAAGGAGACTCCGCCACCCTCCGTGGAAGCATATTCCACTGCTGAACAGCACTAACCATCATGAAGTTCTTCCTAGTGTTCAGATGAAATCTCTCTTCCTGTAGTTTGAAACCATTGCTCTGATTCATGGAAAACAAACCTCTCCCCTCTTCAATATGACATCCTTTCAAATATTTAAACATTATCATATCCCCTCTCAACCTTCTTTTTGTAAGGCTAATCATTCCCAGCTCCCTAAGACACTCCTCATAAGACGCTTCTTCCAGACTTTTGACCATCCTGGTCTCCCTCCTATGCTTGGTGTCCATTGCCTTAATCATCTATATGGCTGTTCTTCCCCAATGATGCAAGTAAGAGGCTGGAGCTGGTAGTTAATGGGTTGCTCCATGCCACCTAACAAGTTTAATGATATGTGAACATTGGAACTTAGGACTTCCAGCTTTTAAACAGGAATAAAAGAAATGTGTCAGGCAAATGTAATTCGTTTCCCTCAGTCATTCTAATCCTAGAATACAATTTGATGGAGTAGGATGTGATCTGTTTTCAGCCCGTTTAGACATTCACCTTCTTCGAACTCTGGTTCACCTGGCTTCCTTCTGGTTCCATCTTCCTTTCACTTTTCCCCTCCAGGTTCAAATCCATGTGCTGAGAACAATGGAGGCTGCAGCCACTTGTGCTTCTTCACACCCCAGGAGTGCAGATGTGCCTGTCCCATTGGACTGGAGTTACTTAGCGACATGAAGACCTGTATCATTCCAGAAGCTTTTCTTGTTTTTACCAGCCGGGCGGCCATTCATAGGATTTCTCTGGAAACAAATAATAATGATGTAGCTATCCCGCTTACTGGTGTCAAAGAAGCCTCTGCACTAGATTTTGATGTGTCTGACAACAGGATATACTGGACAGATATTAGTTTAAAGGTATTTACGAGACCTTCACTGAGCACATTGTTTATTCATTCTGTTTACAAACTTGGTTTGATTGCACTGCTTGCACAGGATTAGTTTAGAAATAATTTAGATGCATTGTAAAGTGTATAAAATAAATCACAGGTACACCCCACCCCTCTTTATTTTTGTCTCCCTCTCCCATACACCTGCTCTTCGATGAACACAATACTTTGCGTTCATGTATACAGTGAAATCACGAGCTGCCTAGATGCCCTAAGCACATCCGATCTCGCCTGGTTTCGGAAGGGACGGCCCTGGTTAGTACTTGGATGGGAGACCACCATGGAATACCAGGTGTTGTAGGTGCCTTGGAGTAGGAACTGGCAAACCACTCCAGTATTCCTGCCAAGAAAATTCCATGGACATGGAGTCACGAAAAGTCGGTCACAACTAACGACACAACACATACAGTGAAATCAACAGGCATAGGTATTTTGTAAATTATCCTTCAAGAATACCTAGATGAACATAAGTACTGCCTGGCACTTGGTACAGTAGTCAAGTGTGCGTTTGAAATTGTGTGTAATTTTTTTTATTCAGTAGTACAGTAATACCTTGGTTTACAAGCATAATTCGTTCCGGAAACATGTTTGAAACCAAAGCACTCATACTGTATATCGAAGCAAATTTCCCCATAAGAAATAATGGAAACTCAGATGATTCATTCTAGGGTCCCATAGACCACATACTGTACACACCAAGTGTCAAAACTCACAAAAGAAGTGGGCTAGAAGTCCACGTCCACATCATGGTTTAGGTACCGGGCTGTAGAATCTGCTCTGTTTGGGACTAACAATTGGATTTTACTCCATGTTTTTAATGTGACAGTAAAATGCAATTTGTAGCCCTATACACACTTCACTAGCTGCCTTATATCTAGAAATAGTTTGAAAAATAAGAAAGGATGTTGAAAACAAATTAAAGAAAAATATAAATACATTTTAAAAATAAACCCTTAACCTGCACCCCCCTTTGAAAACATTCTGGTGGTGCAAGGGAGACCTCCTTTTCTCTCTCCTCCCTCTGTTTTGAGGCTTGCCTAAGATGGAACGTTCCAGACAGTCACCCGCAATCCAATGGGGTGGTGGTGGTGGAGAGACACCATTGGCTCACTTGTAATCATGTGACCTGCTCCAGTTACTTGTATTGCAAGACACTGCTTGTTGATCAAGGCAAAATTTAGAAGAAATGTTTGCTCGTCTTGCAAAATACTCTTAAAACAAGTTACTCTTAAACCAAGGTATTATTTTACTGTAATTTCCCCCTCAGTGGGAAATGATGAACAAAAATCATTACTTAATATTGTAGTATTTATATGGTATTTCAAAAACTCTGTCTTGTAGACGATCAGCAGGGCTTTCATGAATGGAAGTGCAGTTGAGCATGTGATTGAGTTTGGACTGGATTATCCAGAAGGAATGGCGGTAGACTGGATGGGGAAGAATCTTTATTGGGCAGATACCGGCACCAATAGAATCGAAGTGGCACGCCTGGATGGGCTATACCGACAAGTCCTTGTGTGGAAGGATCTGGACAACCCAAGATCTCTTGCACTTGACCCATCTAAAGGGTAAGGAAGAACTGTTCTGTAGAGTTTTGTTACATCTGATATAGGGAGTGGGTTCAGCCCAGAAATTATACTCGATACTGGAAATAGGAAAAAATACTTTTTTGAATGATAACTTTCAGAATCCCACTGCCATGAGATTGAGGTGCATGACCACAGCATGAATCCTGTTAGTTGAGGGACCTTGAATTAATCTCACCCTCTGGGATTTGGGTCAGTGGTCACAGGGAGATCTTGCTTCTCTGATATGGGTGTTCATGCTAGAAGCAGCTACTGTGGCTGAAATCCCCCAGATGATTATGCTGTCTGATATAAAGCAGATTTATAAAACATGATTTGATAAAACCAAGTTTGATCTTGGCTTCTGCCTTCTGTTTTGCAACCTCATCAATGCCTTTATTCATACTTCCTTCCATAGTTACAAGAGTTAGAAACTTTTAGGGGGTGGAGGGGTCAGTGAAATCCAGCAAGAGTAGGTGGTTGACTGCTAGAGCAGACTGTGGACTAAAGTGAGCCTTGTATAATGTTTTCTTCAATCAGTCAGTCAGTCAATCAATCAGTTTTTTAAAATATAAAATATTGTACCACTTGTAGCACTTCTCATTTATGTAGATCCTTGTAGTGACTTTATAAAATAATAAACTAATCCAGTGAAACGTGTTAATGTAATATCAGAGAGTTCAAAACAACTAATGAGTAGTTGGAGCTGAAATAAAAAGGTGTTTTAAAGAAGCTCCTAATACTGGTACTTAAATATGTTGTACAATGGGGCTGAAGGGTCTGTGTGATCCATAGAATGGGTTCTACCAAGCAGAACCCTTCAGTCTGTGGCAGAGATAACAGGGAATTCCTTATAGTTACAATGGTCAAGAGGGCAAGTCAGAGTTGTTCTGGAAAGATAATCTTTAACCTAGTTCTGGAGAGAAATTCTTTAACCTAGTAATCTGGTTGTGCCTTCTATATAGCTCTGTACACTAATACCAACACCTTAATCCTGGCTCGGTAGTAAACTGGTAGCTAATGTAAATCCTTTAGTATGAGCATAGTACAGTGGTACCTCGACTTACGACATTAATCTGTTCCGAATATTCATTCGGAAGTTGAATTATTCATAAGTCAAACAGCAGTTTCCCATTGGAAGATTGGAACAGATTAATTGGTTTTCAGTGCATTCCCCCTCAATCAAGGGACAGCCCCGCCAGACAGCTAACTTTCACAGGTCGAACCTGCCAAAATCAGCTCAGGGAAGTTGCGAAGAGCAGCCTTCAGCTGCTCTTGATTGAGAGAGATTGCTGATTGATCTTCGGGCAGCCCGGTGCCTTATAAGGCAAGTGCTTACCTCTGGGTAAGCACTTACCTTCACTTACCTCCAGGCTGCAAGGAGACAGAAAGAGAGAGAGAGAGATTCCCCCCCAAGGAGGAGGATTAATCCTCGGAGGACCCAAGAGTGGGAGGCCTGGGCGTGCTTTCTTTCTACCTTCTGCCCCAGAAGTTCCGCTCCGGCCCAAAATCCCAGGTGGAGGAAGAGGAGAAGGAGGAGGGAACCCCTTCCTGGGATGCTGGAGGAATTGGGGCCAATCCAGGCAACCCCAAAGGCTCTGTTTGTTTCGCGAAAGAGAGGAAAGAGTCGCCCAGAGGAGGAGGAAGAGGTCTGTGCAAGGGGGTGGGAAGATTGAGATGGGGAGAAAAGGGACAGAAGGAAACTCCTGACACACACACACACACACTGAGGGGCTCTTTAAGGGGCAGATTCCCCCCTCCCAATTGAGAGGCATTTGGGGAGGGCTCTGCAGAGTCAGGAGGAGGAGGAGTGTGTGTGTGTGCGTGTATGTGTGGCCTGCCGCCTGCCTCCCAGCTGAGAAGAAGGAGGGGAGGGAGGTGACGGAGGCAGAGATTGCCTCCTCCTCCTCCTGGTCCTAGCTGCTATGGTAACTTTGGCAGAGATCGAAGCAGCTAGGAGAAGGAGGAGGTGGCAATCTCCCTCGATCAACAGCAGCCAAAGCCTGCTCTATACAGCTGTGCCAGAGAGCTGATTTTGACAGGTCGGACCTATCAAAATCAGCTGTCTGGCGCAGCTGCAGGGAGCCTTCGTAAGTCAAATTTTCTGTCAATAAGTCTGCAGAGCTTGCTAGATGCGTCATGCATTCATTCATTCATTCATTCATTCATTCATTCATTCATTTATTTACAGGATTTTTTTAGCCTCCCCACTACCAAGAGGTCTCTGGGCAGCATTTACATTCCATATTTAGTTAAGCTATGCAACTTCCTAGAGTAATCTTACCAGGGAATATGAAAGTGATTTATAAACATTACACTGACATATAGCACTTCTTAAAAGTTTAGAGTGAGCTTTTGGGTTTTCTTTTTAAATAAGCTCTTTATTTGAATGTTTGGATAGAAAATCCAGGTGTGTGAGAGTGAAATGCTTCTGGATACTTTCAACCTTAATAGCATTTACCAGTCTGTTCTGTTTTCTATGTTATTTTGTATGCATTCGTGTTATGAAAAACATGGCCATTTATTTATTTATTTATTTATTTATTTATTTATTTATTTATTTATTTATTTATTTATTTCCCACCTATCCTCTTAAAAAGGACTCAAGAGTTTCATTCTAAATGTTTGCCATTACGAAATGCGGATGAAATTTTTCATACTCAGGCACTCCTGGGGGGGGGGGGGAGGAGACTATAGTAATGCTTATTCATACATTTCCATATCTTAATGTCTTCTCTGTAATCCAAAAGCGATTTTCAAGGTTTCTTAAAGCCAAGATTAAAATCACATAAATAATATAACAAAATTGCAAACGTAGAGTACAACATGACATAGCGGCACGAGGAGAACTAAAAGCAAAATCTAAAAGACATGGGAAAATTGAAGTTACAGGCATACCTCAGTTGTGAAATTAATCCATTCTCTGGGATGTTTTGTGTTCTAGAAAATTTGTAAACCGGAAACGCCTAGGTGCTCAATGCATCCTGGGTACTTTTTTTGCAATGCCTGATAAAAACAGTTCGTAAACCAAGGTATAGTGTGGGGGAAATTATGAACCGAGGCATTATTTACAATGGATTTCCTTTTGTGAACCCAAAATTATGTTAACGGAGGTGTTTGTCTACTGAGGTACGCCTGTACTTGTCACATGGTATTAAGAGGATGTCAAGGAGGGTGCCAGGCTACTCTGCTTAGGGAAGGAATTCCAAACCTGACTACCTCTACCGATAGTGTCCTTTCCCTCCCTTACGCTTTCAACCCTGCAGCTGCTCATCACTTTGCTTTGGGTGGTGTTTGGCACCCAAGAAGTCCTGTGAGGAGGATCTTAATAAATGGGCCAGATACATGTGAGAGAATGTGGTCCTTGAGATAACAGATCGTTAGTTGTCTACCTTTGCATGTGCTGTGTAGATTTGGCTCTCTTGCTTATATTGATGCTGAAATGATGTTGCCACCAAAGAGACTGGAATGCTGGTCGGAAGTGATAGAGCATAGATGGGGAACAAGCATCCTTGTGGGTATGCTAAGTCCTCTCTGATGGAGCTTGTTAAGTATGGTGACCAACGGTTATTTGGAATGGCTTTTTCTCCAAGGGAGAAGGAGAAAAGGAGAGCTTTAAAACATTGACTGAAAGATAAGATGCTTTTGTCTTAAGAATCAACAGGGTAAAGGAGAAACATGTATTGTTAAAACTTATTACGGACCCAAACATGGTTATTATGATATCAATATTTCAAAACTATTATTATATAATATTGCTAATTTTGCCCTTTGCTATCCTCAGTTTATGTGCTGAGATCATGTTGGAAAAAACCTACCAAGAACATAGTCTGAATGTGGCTTCAGTGGTAAATGATGTTTTTGTCATTTTTAACTGCAGGTATATGTACTGGACTGAGTGGGGAGGCAAACCAAAGATAGTTCGGGCATACATGGATGGGACTAACAGCATCACCCTTGTGGATAAAGTGGGACGTGCAAATGATCTTACTATTGATTATGAAGATCAAAGACTCTATTGGACTGACCTGGACACAAGCATGATTGAATCATCCAATATGCTAGGTAGCATGATTTAGAACCTATCAGTTGTGATATGATAATGAGTCTGATCCAATTCAATGACATAATCTTGATCTGGAACTTAAGTAGATTTACACCAAAAATTCAGGCCTTTGGCTCTTTTTTTCCTGTTGACTGCCTGAACTGAACCAATGGTTTTCGCATAGTGATTCATGTATTATTTGTGGGCCATGCAGTTCATTCAATCATTCAATCAATTTATATACTGCCCATCTGAGTGAGTTCATAAATAGAACATCAATAAACTAAAATCATAACTCAAAGTACAAATCAAAATTGCACTATAACAGTAATCAATTTTAAATTCATTCTACAGTATGTAAACATTCAAATTGGCAGTAAGTGGTGAATATCTACCTTTAGCTTCAGTTTCAGTGGGCTCCATAGATGACATTGTTTGAAAGGGATGCCAAAGTAACCAGATTTTAAGTTGCAAGCAGTCCATATCGGACAAAGTTTCTAAGAATTCATTCTCTCAGTCGCTATGTTCTGCTGCAGTGTGGTGTGCTGTCGATTACCAACTGTGGATCATCCACCTGTGTGGCCATTGGGCATGTGGGTAGTAACTGTGAGCACACAGTGTTTCTTCTCCTATTTTTTTTTAATTAGACTTGTATACCGCACCATCTGGCAATAAGGCCACTCTGAGTGGTTTACCTGCCTTATCCGCAGCAATTTGCTGTAAATGGTAAAAGTAATAACAAAATGCTTGTAAAGCTTAAGGTTTTTTTGCTGAAGAAAAGGGGAATTTCATTTTCTATCCTGGTAGGACTTATGTTCTTTAAAAGACTGATTGATTGGATAAAAGATATGAAGTGTTGAGAGCCGTTGCATTAGAATTGATAGAGAGTGTCCAGGAAACACTCTGAATTTCAGTGGGACTTACCTGTGTGAGTCAGCTACCGCTGCTATCATGTGACCGACCAGCAAGATCTGGTCTTCAAGGTGGAGAGGACTCTGGACCTAGTGGTAGTCTCACTGCTACAAATATTCAGTGTTCTTTAGAATGGACAGTTGAAGTGGTGTCAGACACCTGTGACTGTATAGTCTCCTTCTAAATATCCTAACATTTTTGTGGCAATAAACAGATCTGTGGTCTGGTGGAGCGGGAACCTTAAATGCTCTTTTGGGTCTCAGATTGTAGGGTTTTGTTTTTGTTTTTTGTTTTGTTTTTTGAGGGACTGAATATCATCATCATATTTTCTAAGTTTGATCAATCCTTGCTGTGGATTCCCTGCCTAATCTATTACTGTTATTTTGAAATGTGCAGTCCATGTGATACTGTGTGGAGTTCTCTAACAGATATTGCAGAGGAGAAATGAGTAGGTGACCTATATCCATGGTGACTAACAATTAGTAGCAGTTTGGTATCATCACGTCATCTCATTAGAACTAGTATATTTGAAAGGAAGAAAAATGTAGTTTATCCTCAGCAATCAGGTTTTTTTTTTAAATGATTGGAAAATCCTCTGAGTTTCTGTTACCATTTGTATTAATAATGTTTGGAATTTTTTTTTCAGGGCAAGAGAGGGAAATAATTGCAGACGATCTACCTCATCCCTTTGGGCTAACTCAGTACAGTGACTTCATCTACTGGACAGATTGGAATCTTCACAGTATTGAACGAGCTGACAAGACCAATGGAAGGAACCGAACACTCATCCAGGGACGTCTGGATTTTGTGATGGATATATTGGTTTTCCATTCATCACGACAGGACGGCTTCAACGAATGTGTGCAAAACAATGGGCATTGTGGACAGTTGTGCCTGGCTGTACCAAATGGTTATAGATGTGGCTGTGCATCTCATTACACCTTGGATCCCATCAGCCGGAATTGCAGTTGTAAGTCTATTATCTTTTCTGACTATTCATTATTGTCATGCACGTTATGAGTCCTGGGGTCTCTCTTCTCTAGGGGGGAGGGTGGGCAGAATAAGACCCTGGAAGCAATCAAGAACCAGTCCTTTCCCACCACCAAACATCGTGCAAGAGCTTGGAAAAGTTATTTTCTTGGATTATAATTCATAGTCAGCACAGCCATTGGTTATGTTGACTGTGAGATTCTGGAGGGTTTATTGCTACAGCTTCCCAAAATTTACTTTTCTATCACCCTCAAACCCTCCAGATAATCAGAAAAATATACATCCTTTCTTGTCTACAATGAGTGTTTGGCCCGGATGATCTAGCATCTGAAGGTCCTTTTCCCCTCTGCTTTTCTACTTTTGTACTTTTTTCCTCTACATTTCCCTCTCATCTTCAAATTCAGAATGTTTTTAAATGGTGGCTTCATTTTTTATCCCCTCTCCTCCCCCCCTCCAAAAAAAAAGATCACATCCAGCTTTTCCTCTCCAAAAGGAGACATTCACAACTGGCACGGACGTATGAAAAGCGGCATAAAAATAAAATGATGATGCCCGCACTAAACAAGTCAATATGTTCCAATACAATTCAGGACTAAAGGCATCGTTTAAAAATGGGAACCCAGAAAGTTTAATCCAACATTTAAACAGCAATACAGTGACAAGCTTGGGGTGGGGTGGGGAGTCTTCCGGCGCTGCCAGAACACATAGAAAGAGGAAATGTGATCTAAACTCTTGAAGAACATATTTCCATATTAAAAAAATGGAATTGTATAACAATTGCTCTCCAATTGTTTTAGACTCTTAACTTCCAATATGTAGTGAAGGTTGATGAGTGTTTCAGTCCAAGAGCAGCTAGAGGGCCACACGTTCTCCATCCATGAGTTGGAAAGTCTCTGTATTTTTGTGTAGCATAGTGTTGTTTTAAAAGAAAACTTTAGGGTTTTTAGGGTTTGTGGCTGATATTGTTTAGACATAGAGAACTAGCATAGCTTCGCTTACCAGACTGTAATGTCTTATGACTTAATCACAGCTGTTATGCATTTCAGAGGTTTCCAGAAACCTGACATTGTGATTTGTAATAACTTCAGCTCCAGCATTTGGAGACAAGGGTTGCATATAGATGCTAAGTAGTTTGTTTGAATTGGCCACAACTGAAACCTTAATCTTACCAGTTTAGGGGATTCTATGGCCAATGTAATAGTGGCAGGATTTAATATTTCTTTTATTAAATATTTGTCTCTAGAATGGGGACATTGCTTTCTATTTTCACTACAGAAACGTTTTACAACCTAAAACGCTGTTGAAAACGTAATGAACACTTTCTTTTTTAAAAAGTCTTCATTGGTTGGTATTGCTGTATATGCCGAGCTGTTGTCCGTGGTTCGTCTCATCCAGCATACGTGGAGGTTTACAGCCTTACAAAACCTCTCTGCCTTTTTTCGGCTCAGCAGTTTTTCCTCCTCCTCCTCCTCCTCCTCCTCCTCCTCCTCCTCTCCCTTGCCTCTGTCCATAGCTGGGCAGTTGACAGTGGGAGGAACACTGAGAAGGAGAAACAGCTGTTGTTTTCCTTTTCTTTCCCTCCGCCTCTCTGGCATCCACAGAAGGTTGGACTAGGTGGCCCTTATGAACCCTTTCGGGTTTATAATAATCGGATTCTAGTGTTACTTCCTAGTAACTCTGTTTAAGTCATTTTTTTTTCTGAAACATTTTGTCTACATGTGCGTGTGTATGTGTGTGCGAATATCTTCCTGAAATCTCCAAATGTAAGGATTGCGTTCTTGACCCTTCTGTTTTTCTCTTCTACTTCTGCCTGTCTGCAGTCATATACCTATAATCCTGGGGTGATGGGGATACCTTTGAAACATACAGGATGTTTGTATAGACGTGTTTAGGATTGCTCTGAAAATGTGTTTTAGCTACATTCTTAATTATGATGGTGTCTTTGGTTGTCTGTATTTTAGCACCGAACAGCTTCTTACTCTTTAGTCAGAAGTCTGCAATAAGCCGGATGATACCAGATGATCAGCAGAGTCCAGATATCATCCTTCCTATCCATGGTCTAAGAAATGTCAAGGCTATTGATTATGACCCCTTGGATAAACTAATCTATTGGGTAGATGGACGGCAAAATATTATTAAAAGAGCTAAAGATGATGGCACTCAGGTAAGTATTCCTTTTAAAAGAACATAAATTGCTGATGTTTTGTTTTGTTAAAAGTATATTAAATAGTTAGGGCCTGTTGTATGGAATAGTCACACTCTACAAAGTGTATTTCCCTTCTGCAGTCTAACAGAGACCTCCAAGTGCTATTTGAGCCTCTTGGGTTGAGTGGCTGGGAGTTTGAGTTAAGAAGACAGGGTTCAACAGCACTTTCTTCTCCTCTCACCCTCACCTTGGCTGTCAGAGCCTTCCCTTGCTGTGACAGAGGCAGCTGGCTCCCAAAGAGAAATTTATATAGTGAGATAGTGCACTATCCCACTATAAACCGGAATAGAACAATATCTTTTCTGATGTTTCTTTCCCTCTATAACATTTGTCTGTAGTTCAGGGTGGAGAGAAGCTTTTAAATTGTGCGGCAATCCACCCGTCAATCTTTTTACTTGATACTTAGGGTCAGCTGGTCAGTTGTTCTATCAGGGTGCCTCGGTCTTCATTCTTGTTTCTCATTTCAGCTAAAATCTAAGCATTCTGTGACTAGATAGAGACCAGCTGTCGATTTGATTGATAGGCCCTCTTTCTGTCACTCCACTGCCTCTAATCTCTGATATGTCTTGTTTCATAAGGTCTCTACTGGATGCCTTTGCTTGCTTTTTTCAAAATGTATTTTTCCTCCTATAGACTCTTTCATTTTGCTGGCCTTCATTTACTTCTGTACCAAAAGGCTAGGAAATCTTGAGTCTGGTATTAGAAGAAGCAACAGCGACTTAATCAGGCTGAATTTTAAAATGTGTACAGCATTTAATACTTCATTACTCATAGTGTCAGCCTTAATGCCAGATTCAGACTCAGGAAAAAGCTTTCCTTTCTCCCTTTAATGTACAAGCAGAGGAAATGAAATAAGAAGTTTCCATTTGAAACTTGCAACAATATTCAGTCTCTCATTTTGTCCAAATAGGGGAATATGGAAACCAGAACAGCTTCATATATATGGATGAAATGGGAGACTTCAGATGGTTGCAAACTCTGAAAGGAAGCTTATCTCAATCGCTGTAAATGCAAAGAGACAGGGAGTGAAGAAGCCCATGTTTTTAATTTGTTTGCTTGTATCTTTCCATATGCTGAATGTGTGGTTGTGTGGGCTTAAGATTAACTGTCTGTGCCTGCTTTCTGTTTAAGTTTGTGTTTCACATACTGGGGCTTGCTAAAAGAGTATCCTTTTATGGGGGAAAAGGCTTTTTGGTATTTTTAACATTAAAATGGATATCTGGAAGTTGAGTCATGGCAACTGGACTTATTTTCTTGAAAGATCGAAACAATTCATTACTCATCCAAGCAGCTTCATCAGTCTGAGGAAAGTTAGTGGTGAGTCCTCCATTTTATAGTTCACCTTCATTTCACATCACCCTGGTCTGAATAGCTCATAAGTTGGACAATGGCCTGAACAGGCTCCTAGGCTTGTTAGGTGGACAATGGCCTTAAGGTGTGTGAAAGTCCCACCTTTCCAACCACCCATTAAGTATGGGTCGTTAGCTATGGCCTTCCTGTTGGAGGTGTGAAGTGCGAAGTGCTTCTGATTTGTCTGGGGATTTATGAAAGGGCCGCTTGATAAGTAGCAGATAGACTGTGACTCAGACCCCCACCTCTGTTGAGAGAGGGGTTTTCAATGCACACATTAATGGCTTCCCTGACCTCTCTCTTAAACCACCTATCTTCTCTGTCAAGTGGACCCTTGTATAACAAACGGTTTGTATAACATAAAATCTGTACAACATAAATTCCAGAGATAGGGAAAATTTGTTTAACAGAATTGGCTATGGGGCAAATCCGTACAACATAAAAATAGCTGCAATTAGGGATTACTCTGTTTTCAATGCATTCCTATGGAAAATTTGTATAAAGGAAAATTTGCTTAAAAGAATTTCATTTGGAACAAATTAATTGGTGAATGAGTGCCCTTTATTCTTCAAGTGCTGATTCTTGTCCTGAGCTGTTGCCCCTCCTATGTTGGGCCATCCTCCTGTTTAATGGCTGTTTAGTTTCTCTATTGTAGAGATCTGCCCACTCCTCACTGCATTGCACCACATATACTATATAACTCCTTTTGTGTTTTAGTGTTGGGTCCTTTGGGTGGACAAGTAAACAGGGATGTGGTGCTTGCCAAAAATCCTATTAAGCTTTTCAGACACCCCAGCCATGTAGGGAATGATCAGGTTCTTCTGTCAGCTCTGGGTCTCAGACTGATCCCTTGTTCTTCTGGGATGGCCCACTGCTTTGTTGAAGGCCCACTTTGGATATCCACAGACTTTAAGTGCTGTCTTCAGGTGCCTGCCTTCCTTCTTCTTGACTTCTGTGGAGGTCGGGATGCTCTCTGCTCTGTGGTTTAGAGTTCTGATGACTCCTAATTTGTGCTCTAATGGATGGTGGGAGTCAAATAGTAAGTACTGATCTGTGTAGTTGGGTTTTCTGTAAACTTCTGTTTCCAGGCCATGTTTGGGTCTGATGATGACTGAACCATCCAGGAAAGCCAGCCTGTTGTCTTGCGTGTCTTCCCTAGTGAACTTAATATTTAGGTCCACTGCACTGATGTGATCTGTAAAGGCCTGTACTACTAAAACTCAACAAAGCCTGGCTTCTAGTACTAAAAACTGCAGCCTGCAAAAGATCAAAGTTCAATGATTCTCACCCAGCCATAAACACAATAGAACAGCTAACAACACCTATCAAACACAGAGAAGGATTTCCACTACCCCTGATTGCAGTGAAACATCTTAATCCGTCCACCACAGTACAATGACTAACACCTATTCTCTTGCATAGGACAAGTTTCCTCCTTTCTCACAACTTTAAAACCCCACAATCTAAGTCATTCTATACCCCAGAGCACAGAGAGAACTCCTAGTTCCCTGAGCTCCCTGCCCTCTGAAGATGCTGGCCACAGAGTCTGGTGAAATGTCAGGAAGAGAAACTTCCAGAACACAGCCACACAGCCTGAAAAACTCACAACAGCTATCAGATCCTGGCCGTGAAAGCCTTTGGGAATACAATGCAGTGAATTACTTTTTAAACATAGTGGCTGGTAATAATTGTAAGAAGTAACTTGGAGAGAACACTTGTTACAACTCTAGCTTGCACTGGCAAACTAGCAGCTATCTTACCTGCTAATATTGTCCCTTCTTCCATTGCATTGGACTGGTTGATAGTGTAACCAGTGTATGCCTTCTTATATGGGAGATGACAAATATCTCCATTAAGTTTCCTCTCTTTCCTAGGCCCAGAAATATGTTCCAGAAGCTCTATATTTTATCAACAAGTGCAGCATTTACAAAAACAAAACAAAACAAAACAAAAGAACACCATCTGAGGCAAGATGGTTAATCCTGTGTTGTTGCTGCTGCTGTTATTTTGCCAGATAATGAATTATTGAGTGTAATACGGCAAGGCCTTGTAGTGTCATGCTTACTCTTTGAGGAACGCCTGCCAGGCGTTAATTGCCAAATGGCTTCCTATTAGTGGCCCTTGCTAGGTGCAAATTACTTTGGAGAACACTTGTTTGACATCGGTTCCTCGGTTCCTCCCAGGCCAGAGAGCTTCGCTGTTTGAAGAAGTACCTCCTTGGGACATTTTAGTATCCAGATTTGTTGTTTTAATTATTCAGTGATTTTGCTACCCCCTCTTCCAATTAATTCTGTTAATTAGTGTTTTTTTGAACATCAGTATTATCACCAAATGCCACTTTCGGGCCTTTTCCTAACGTGATAAAGAGAGGAGGATCTTATTTAAATCTTATTAAATCTTATGATATAACTAGAAAGTAGTTTGGTTGCTTGCATTAAACTTTTTGAGCCCTGCTTGGACCAAAGAAAGGGAGCAAACTACAGTGATTGTGGTTAACAGATGAATAACATGTCTCTAAAATGTGCATTACACTTTTATGTGTTGGCATTGGCTGCTCATGTTGAATAGATTGCTCAGGGGTTTAGGTACCTGGGTGCGCAGACAGAGATTGAGAATTTGATTCCATACTCTGCCTCCCTGACAGAGGCTGGACTAGGTGATCCACAAGGTTCCTCCCAGCAGTCCAGTTCTAAGGTACAGTGGTCCCCTGCCCATTCCCAGTTCATATACTGCAGTCCCACTATATTGCGGGACCGCAGTATATGAGAAAAGGCCCCCTGGGGTAAGGGGGAAAGGCCAGTTTCAGGCCTCCCATACTTACCCCAGGACTGGAGCTGCCCCAAAAAGGCCTGCGAGGGCCTTCCCAGGCCTCAGAGGCCTGTCAGAGGCCTCAGAAATAATTTTTGGCAACCCGGAAGTGACTTCTGTTTCGCAGAGAGGCCCTGGAAGGCCCTCGTAGGCCAGTTTGGGGCAGCGTCAGGCTGGGGTAAGTACAAGAGCCCCCCAGCTAAGTGCCTCAGGCCCGACCAGACTTGCATCCGCATATTGTGGATGTTCAATTATTGCCAGTCAGGTGGGGTCCCACGATAAGCAGGGGGGGGGTCACTGTATAGCAGTTGTTAAAATTTACAGTTATTGGTTGGTCACCTTGCCTGGTCCACCAATATGAATGAAGAAAAAAAAACAAAGTGTTTTTTTTAATTGAGAACTGACTTACTGACTTAAATAACTGAGGTTGCAATATTGCAATATTAGGACCAAGTCTGATCGGACTCACTGGCTGGAATTTGATAATAAATCTTACCTGGAATAAGCCCACTGAATCAGTGGAACTTACATAGATATTGAGTCACCAAATCCCCACTAATTCAGTGGGCCTACACTAGTAGCAAAGGATTTCAGCCAGTGGTGTTTAACTAAATTGTAGTTGTGCAGAGTATTAGGCTGCTAAATTTCTTTAATTATTTGACATCTCTGCTTCTTCTATTGTCTTTATGCTATGTTTGGCATACTTATTTTGTTATGTTGATGGCCGTCATCTTCTGTAGGTTTTTGGTTTGTTAATATTTTACTATGTCTCACCCCACTCCCGCATCTTCTCCTTGTAGCCTTTCACGATCATGGGTACCCCCAACCAAAGCCAGAATCCAGAGAAGCAGCCACATGACCTGAGCATCGATATTTTCAGCCATACTTTGTACTGGACTTGTGAGGCCACAAATACAATCAATGTTCACAGACTTAATGGAGAGCAGATTGGGGTTGTACTGCGAGGAGATCATGACAAGCCAAGGGCTATCGTAGTTAATGCTGAGCGAGGGTAAGGATCATTGAATTGAATTGAATTGAATTAAGATTTGATGGGAGTCTTGAAAGTTAAAAGGAATTTTTAAAAGTTGCATATCATCTACAAATTGTTCTCCATTTTTATTTGGGAAGTTCAAAGCAATCTCCTATTGTTATGCTACTTGCCAGGTGATAATATCTTTTAGTTTTAAACTGTTAGACCCTTTTGATACTTTAATAGGATGTATTAAATCCCTAGAGGGGTATATATTTTAAAAAGAGAAAATATTCAAATGTAATACATAATTTTACTGGGTTATCCTTTCAAGTGCTCAATGTCCACAAAGAGAGCCTGGCTTGGGAGGGGATGAGGAATCTTCTACCCATATCCTATTTTTGCATGTGCATCTATCTTAATTTGTGAGTACACATCCTAATAGTAAGAGTCCCCTTCCTGGAGAATTCCCAAGAAGCAAGATATTGGCTAATCAATCTTGGGGAAGTTGAGCAATAAAGATCTACTTGGCAACAGCCACAGTCCAAAATCAGAACATTACAGGTGTTAAAATTGTTTCCCAAGACAATTAATTGAGGTAGTGATTGTGTTTGTTTTCAGATACATGTATTTCACCAATATGCAAGAAAGAGCCCCAAAGATAGAGCGTGCAGCTTTGGATGGGACAGAGCGAGAGGTGCTTTTCACTACTGGCTTACTTCGTCCTGTTGCCTTGGTGATCGACAATAAACTCGGGAAACTCTTTTGGGTGGACGCTGATCTCAAGCGAATTGAAAGTTGTGATTTATCAGGTGCGTTCTATTCCATTTACATTGTGTAAATTTTTGCAAAGTGTCCAAGAATTTTTCTTTTCCGATCCACTGTGCTTTCTACCAAGCTGCAAAAATCATGAGAGGCAAAATCGTTTACTTAAAATACACATTTATCATTTTCAAGAACTAGGAACCAGGCTTTCTGTTACTAGGTGTGAGGTCCTGAAAGTATTAGTGCTGTTTATTTTATTATTTTTAGTACTACTGTTGATCTTCACAGAAATTTAGGGTTTACTCACAAACCCAGATCCTTTCAAACTAACAATTTCCTGAAAAGTTGCCACATTAGTCTATTACCAGAAGCATTTAAAGAGGCCTGTAGTGCCTCAGGGCATTTGCAATGTAGAGGACTGTTGCCCGTGGTTATTTGTTGAGACTTATTCCCACCCCTTTAGTGCAAAGTCACTTTCACATCACCCATGAAGCTGGGATTGGGCATGTTTTATCATGGGCGTTCTCTTTATTGCCTCTGTCATTTTTTTAAATTCATGTTTTTCAAAACCTGCTTTAAGCCTCTGAAAAGGGCTCAAAGCAGTTTCCGCTTGGCATTTAGGAAAACATATATTTGTTCACGAAAAGCAAACTGAATTTGGAAGTATAATGTAAAAATGAGGCAAAAGTTGTACTGGACCAAAACTTAACGCCTCATGTGCCCAAACAGCTTTGAGTGAAGATTTATTTATAAATATGATATTGCTTGGATGTTAACTACGGCATGGTGTGATTTCCTGCAGAAAGCACATTTGATGATGATTAAAATAAAGCACTTTTAGTCACAGGAAAGGAAGAAAGGAAGTTGGGATAAAAGAGGAAACTCTTGCACTCATGAAACAGATAGTATGCATATCATGGTTGTTTTGCTTTGGCTTTCCCTGTGTTCCTTTTAGTGCAACTCACAGTGCCACATTTCTCTTCATAAACCAGCCCTTCATGTGATAGTTCATACAGTCAGCACAGCCAAGATGATAGTTTAGTGTAAAAGATTCCTTGAAAATTGTGTTGATGGATGCAAAGATTAATTTTTTGTTCTATAACAAATACATACGTCCTCATCTAAAGTCACCTTTCTTGGTTCAAGTGCTTCTTTGCCCTTTGCTTTTTGCAAAGGGTTATTAGATAGTCAAGGTTTTTTATTGTTTAACTCATAAAAGCATTCAGTAGAGACAAGAAAAATCCAATGCACTCTAAATTATACCAAGGGCTGCTCATAACTTGGTAGGCGCCTCTCAAGCTCAACTCAAATGCATAAGATTTCATCCTGCTTCTGTCTTTTAAATTGGCATCTTAAATATTAGCTCTTTTTGACTTTGCAAACAGCCAGGAAGATTCTATGCTCAACTGGCTTTAGATGCTGTGGCCAGTATTATTTGTGAAATCTGTGAGGAGGGAGGCATTTTCCATCACCGTATGGCATTTTTAAAAAAAAATAGTGGGAAACTTCAAAAACAGAATGCATTAAATGCAACTGTTTATTACCAGTCTTTGACAGCACCCAAACCTGCTTCCCATCAGCAAGATTTAGTGCCTTGTGTTCAAACCAGTCAGCTGGTGTTGAGAAACTGAGGAGGAGCTTTCTTGAAAATTTCTCATCTTCAAATATATCCATTTCCCTTAATATAATCTGTAAGCCATGTGTTTTTTCTATTGAGGTGGAAAGTATAGTACGAGCCTTTGGAAGCTGTGTTCTTCTGAACCCATTTAGTCGCAGCAGTAAGGGAGGAAATATTATGCTTGTACAGCTGGCTGAGCTCAAGTAATTGTAGTCAGTAGATTAGCTGAATTGCTCATTAGCATTTTTTCACTCTGTACCCTCAGTGTAATTTTATTCTATCATCATTAAAATAAAATCAGAACAGAAAAAGTAGAGTTGACATAAACTGTTTCCACATTTAGAAATAGTGACACATAGTACCCATACATAATATAATATGGAAAACACGTCCTTTATATCTGAAGTGCCAAATTACTCCCCGCCACCATGAATATGCAAAAATACCTTTGTTGGACCATTTATGCCCTGTGAGGAATGGATGCTGTTGACAGTTATCAGAATGGTCGAATATGTGTTAATTTTCTTTGGCTTACTATTTTCAACAGGATGTTGCATAGTGTTTTGTCTCTTTTTGACATCCCCTTCTTTTAAGTAAGCAAATCAAAACATCCAAAGGGGGGATTCTGTCAAGCAGTGGAAGAGACTGTGGTGGAAGCAGCCTGGTAGCATTTGTATTTGCTGCCAAATGGGAATAATGCTACATCATAAAGCAGTGGCAGAGGGATCCCCCACCCCTGAAATAAACTGGAACTCTGAACATTTGTTAATATGCATCTGACGCCCTCTGTAAATTATTACAGTTTTTGGAAGCATTTTCACCCAGCTCTCAAAAACTGACGAAACTCTGGGGCTCTTTTATCCACATTGTCAGAAATTATTCGGATGTGGCTTTTCTGATGTATTCCATTTGACTTTTAACAAGCTATGGAAATAACAAGTATTATTCAAAGGTTTTTTTAATTTTTTTTTGGCAGATCCTTTGCAGTAGCATATTTAAAAGCTCCTACAAATGTGCATGCATGCAACACATGTATTTTGCCTTTGGTCTGCTCACCAGTGAGACGCAATGGCATATGAAGCTAATACATTGTCTACTCTTTCTAGCAACCGAGATTAAAATAAAGGAAAGCAAGAGAGCTAAAGAGTCATACAGTAAAACATATGACAGAGAATGAGGCTGCCCCTAGCTTCTAGGTATAAAGGCTATATCTTACCTCCAAAGTCAGAGGCACCATGCAACTGAATACTAGTTATAGGGGATGTGAAGAAGAGAGTATTCTCCTTATGTCCTACCCGTGAGCCTCTTCCCATCAGAGTTTAGTTGGCAACTCTAGGAACAGAATGGTAGATTAAAAATGCTTGTAGTCTCATCCAAGGCAGCTTTTTAATGGTCTTGACCTGCTACTATATATGTTCTGTATCTGAGACATACCATGCCCCGCATATAAGACAACCCTCACTTTTCCAACCCAGAATTACAGTTTCACAACTACACACCCCTCTCGTTTATTTACTTATACGTTCTGTATATAAGATGACCTGCAATTTTAAGTCTAACAATTTTAGACAAAAACATGGTCTTATACTGTAGATGGGAAAATACTACCTGTTTATACCTGAGAATGTACTTAAGATTTACTTGACTTTATAAGCTAATATTGCAGTCCATATAAAGTGTTGTCCTCACTGTAAGCATGTGTCATTTTAAAAGAACGTTGAAGTATGTATAAGTATGTATCTAAACATAAACTTGGCCTTTTACTGTCAGGAGCTAACCGTGTGACGTTACAAGACTCGAACATTCTTCAGCCGATGGGTTTGACAGTGCTAGGAAATCACCTGTATTGGATCGACCGTCAGCAACAGATGATAGAAAGAGTGGAGAAGACCAATGGGTACAAGAGGACCAGAATACAAGGCCGAATTGCTCACCTAACAGGCATTCATGCAGTTGAAGAAATTGACATGGGAGAATTCTGTAAGTTTAATTGTTCAAGAGGACGAGACAGGGATATAAATACATAAAACAGGAACTTGAAAAGATGTCTCCAGTGACTATTTCCAACTGAAGTTGACGTAGCCAGGGCTAGGGCCTCACTCCACACAGAGCTGTGGAGCTAAGCGTGCTGATCTCTCTAGGAGGAAGGACTTTCTCCCAAAGATACTTTTTTTCTCTTAAGAACATTCTTTTCCTTGAGAAATCCTTCTTTCACCCACTCATGTCTTCTGGGGCTTATGAGCTGAGTTTGTCCCTTCTTCCTGTTTCACACCTGTGGGCTAAGTGGGGGTCCTGCCTCTTTCTTTGATTTTGCTGCTGGGCTACCAGAAGCTCCAGTTCCTGATCTCTTGAGGGCCCAGGTTTTCTGGGACCTGGCAGTTCTTTCCCAGTCCTGTATCATGTTTTGAAGGTTCTGGCTGGTCCTCCCTTAAGGTCAAGTATGCCCAATTATGAAAGCTATTGTTGGAGAAACATGCCACATGTTTGTTTACCCTGGATAACTTCATTGTACAGTGTGTAAGTGAACATTTTATTAGCCAAGAAATGATGTTCAGTGCTTATTAGAAGTACAGTGGTACATCGGTTTAAGAATTTCTCAGTTAACAAAAATTGTTTAAGAAAAAAAAAATTATTGGAAATGGGGATGCCTCAGTGTAAGAAAAATGTTCAATGGAATGCCCCATTTTACATTTTTTGTAAGAAATTAAAAGTTGATGTGCATGATGAAAAGAATGGGGATGCTTCGGCTTAACAAAATTTTAAGTGGAATGCCCCAGTTTGCCTTTTTTTCTTATCTGGATTAATTGGCTTTCAATGCGTTTCTATGGGAAACCGCGTTTCAGTTTACAAATTTTTCGCAGTATGAAACAGCCCAGAGAATGAATTAATTATTTAAACCGAGGTACCACTGTACTGGGAGTGTGGTGAACAATTTTTGGGTAAGTTTCACAACTAGGTCACTGAAGGTTCATTAGAATTTCACAAGCTGCCAGCAGTGAATGGAAACACTAGAGAGCTTTGAGCAGACTTTGTTTTACAGGCTAAATTTGATATGCAAATCTGTTATAATCATTTTTGTGGAATCCTTTTATCTAAAAAACAATTTTGGACAGTAAATGCTGAAAAAAACGTAGTGAGGAAATGCTTGGCTTCAGAATGTTGGCCTTCCTCCAAAAGGGATGCATGGCCATGTTATGATGCTTATCTCCTTGTACAAGATGACGATGGTCCAGAATGGTCTGGACTGAAGTAGACTTGGTCCAGAAGCTTCAGACCCACATTTGATTGTGGCTTTTAGCTTCAATTCTGTAAGAATAGAAAAGCTTTCAGAAGCTTTCTTATTAACTTCTTTATATCAGTTCTGTTCAGGGTAACCTGGAGTTATAAACAAAACAGTTCCACAGAAAAATGAATATTTTACCCTCTCTTCCACCAAACATTTGCATTTCCTGTGAGTGCTAAAAGATTCCTATAACAAGGCAGCTGAACGGGTGAATGAAAGCCCTCCTATAGCATGTACCACATCATTTCTAGGTCGAAATTGCCAATATATGAAATTTCCCTGTGTCTGTGGGACTCAGAGAACTACGCACCCATAGTCTTTTGGGAGCTAACAACTACATGTGTCAGCAGTTGGTAGTTCCATTCACATACAGACCAAGCTATTACCAAATCCTTTCTTGTTAAGCCTGTGTATTTCAGGCCTTCATGATGTAATAGGGGCCATGGAGGGAAGAGACCTTTCCGTGGTGACTCGCACAGAAGTGATCATTATGTCTATGAGTCTGTGTTTTATCTTCAACAAAAATGCTAAAGCACTGCAGCCTTTTTAGATTGTACCTTTATTGTAAAAATCAAGGATACATTTTGTGGCAAGCTTATTGTGCTTTGCTCACACTTGAAAATAATGACCTTTCATCACTGACAACCATAGGCTTGCCCTGTAAAGTGGAATTCTTCTGGAGAAACATGACTCTTCTTTGTTTCCTCTCCTTACAATTAAGTGATCGTTCTGTGCATCACGAGCCTGTATGTTTAATGTTGGCTGTTTAAAAGCCGAGACACAGAGCAGGGCAAAAGTATAGTGAGACACAAGTTGTTCTTGGCTTCAGACTTGAACGAGATGATAGAGAGCAAGAACATAACTATTTCATTAGTTGTGTATTTTTTCCTAGACTAAAATTCCCTCCATGCTTGCTAGTGCCCATAAATCCATCTGCCTTTTGATCACAAGTAATATTGAACCCAGTGTTTTATTCAATGGATCTATTCTCTTATTGAGACCAGCTGCAGGACACTAGACTTTTTGTACTTGAGTTCAATTATCAATCCAAAAAGAGACTGTTTGGGAGGGAAGCTGTGAAGGAACTAGAAAAAAATCCTTAAATGTAAGCATGTGTCACAGGAGACCAAGGCCAGCCTATGATATTCTCGAATGTAGAGTTTCTTCCATTGAGCTATAAAAAAGTTAACAGTCTTCTTCTTCTTCTTCTTCTTCTTCTTCTTCTTCTTCTTCTTCTTC
>JAHTLZ010000016.1:76094821-76110320 GCA_023846285.1 Phrynocephalus versicolor
CTTCTTCTTCTTCTTCTTCTTCTTCTTTCCCCATTTATGAAGCTGCCCACCCGTGTTCCCGAGATAATGGTGGATGTTCGCACATATGTATTGCAAAAGGGGATGGAACCCCACGGTGCTCATGCCCAGTTCACCTGGTACTTCTACAGAATCTCTTAACATGTGGAGGTAGGTGATTTAAGTGGAGTCTTTCCATTTGTCATTTCAGTAGATGTTTGCAGTTGTTTTAAACTACATAAGGCATGCTCTTTTATACGACACCATAGGCTTTAGATTGTGGGACCAACTCAGGCAGGCAGTGTTCTTTTGACAGGCAGTGTTTACATCACAAAAGGCAACCATGATACAAACCTGCCATATGAAGATTAATCCTCCATTACCTATTAGAATGAAACTAACTATGATCCTTCAGTAGTTTAAGGTGGAGAAAGTGCTGAATAACATATTGCAGTTCCATAGCTTTGATGTTATTAAATGACTGAGATATGGTAGATCTGTCTCAGAGACTGCTTTTGTGGTTCTGTGTTAATTGATACAAGAACACACCAAGAGGAGACATGATGAAAACAGTGTTGTATGTTGAATTTCATTTCTTAGGGTCAGCATGTGAAGTAGACCTAGAAATGAGCAAGGGGGTGGGAGGGGTGGAGAGAGACAGATTTGACTATTTCCTTTCCCATTTGTCCATGGCTATCTTACTGGGAAATGGTGTTGGTTTTAGATCTAAAATGGCATTTATAAGGGCACTTGTCCTGCAACTTACTACTACAACACCTTAGCATATGTAGTGCATAAACACTGTAACTGAATTGCAGTGCGACAATGTTCATATGCTAGTACATGCCTTACATCTACTATTCAGAACATTTAAAAAAAACGTTTGTAGTTAAACTTTCTGGAGAATTAAAGGCAGAAGTCCTGTCCCAGCATTTTAGTTTGTTGTTTCTTTTCTCAAGTTTGTTTTGGAAATATTTCTTTCTCTTAAATGGTACATATTTTGGACTGTGAGCTCCCCAGGGACAGTAATTTCCCTTATAAACAGTTTCTGTCTCAAGACCGCAGCATGTTCTGTGGTACTGGATTTTTCATATCTTTCCTGCGGAGGAGAAAGTTTATTGGCTTGTGTTTCTCCGTTAGTAAGTTATTGGCAGTGACTGAACCATTCATCATACTGCTGTATTGCATTCTGCTTTAGCTGCAAAATGAATCCACGGCCTCATCATGCCACCCTCACCCAACCATGCTTGCCTAATTGTATTGTAGGTGTTGCAGTCTGAAACCTTGAACCAGTACCACACAACTGCTTTATATAATTCATTGCCTTTCCTCAGGCATACTTGCTGATATTTATAATGGACTATCGTTTTAATTGTGACTTAATACTTCACTTTGGTGTGAAGAGCAAATCTGCCTGGTTAGTCAGACTTAAACCCAGGGCAGTAAATGCGGCCTTCCCAATGTTGTTGAACTGCGAGTCCCATCAGCCTTATCCAGCATAGCCAATGTTAATGGAATGTAGGAGTAGCAATTCAGTAACAGCTGGAGGTCCATCAATTCCCAACCCTTGGTGTCTAAATGTTGGCCATTCTGGAGCCCAAAAGTGGCACCTCATGCCTTTGAAAAGCTTTCCATGGGCGGTTATGTGTGACCTCTGGGCTTCTAGATACTGCCCTTCCTTAACACAGAGGAAGATTATTTTATAACCTATAAATATTTTATCCTTCGAGAAGCAAATTCTAGCAGTTGTTTCACTTCCTGTGACTTCCAACTTCTAGAGCAGTGATGGCGAACCTTTTAGAGACCAAGTGCCCAAACTGCAATTCAGAACCCACTAATTTTTTTGCAAAGTGCCAATACAGCAATTTAACCTGTATACAGGTAGCTATGAAGGGCTGATGTCGAGTGCCCACAGAAAGGACCCTGAATGCCACCTTTGGCACCTGTGCCATAGGTTCGCCATCACTGTTCTAGAGGATCTGCTGTGATTTATACCAACAATACTTTTCAGGCATTTTGCCCCATAAGGCAAAAAGATTCATAAGATAAAAAAAATTCTGGAAATAAGGTTACTTTGCATAATGAAAATTCCCTATGAGATGCCTCACAAGACAAAATTCTGTTACAAAGTTCAAAAATATCCTATGGGAAGGTGCATTTCAGAAGATGAATTTTTTTTTGTAAAATGAAACAACTCGTAGACCAAATTAAATTTGTCTTAAGAGGCATTACTGTATTGTCCTCATTGAAATTGTTTAGCTCTTTGAAGACCTTAGCATAACGGCATGTTCCTTTGAATTCTCCTCTGCAGAGCCCCCAACATGCTCTCCAGATCAGTTTACATGTGCAACTGGGGAGATAGATTGCATCCCTATGGCCTGGCGATGTGATGGATTCTCTGAATGTGATGACCAAAGTGATGAGGACAACTGCCCAATCTGCTCAGCCACCCAGTTTCAGTGTGAGAAAGGGCAGTGCATCGACGGACGCTTGAGATGTAACGGAGAAATCGATTGCCAGGATAAATCTGATGAAGTGGATTGTGAAAGTAAGGGCTGCTTCCTTAAATCTGTCTGCAGGGCTTAAGTCAGAAACTGCTATCGCTGTGTCAGGCAAAAGGAAGCTCTGAAGCCATACTTGGCTGTTGTACTGGTTTAGAGCAACCCTCAGGATGGTGTGTGTGTGTGTGTGTGTGTGTGTGTGTTGGTCGGTCATGGAGGTATTTCTGCCTCCTCTGTTGATAGGGTGCTTACGCACTGTTTATCCATTTCATTGGCCTCATATACCAGTCCTGTGCTCATTGTGCACTGTTTGTGTATCGCTGACAGTGAAACATTTGTTTGGCTTCCACACAGGTATGGTTTGCACAGTTTTCATTTTCATTTTGTTTTTTAAGTCTAACTTCATGGTCATGAGCTCTTCATCGTTTGATTGAATCCAGAATGATACACGGTGACTTCACTGTTCCTTCCCTTGCAGCCAATTGCCTCCCAAATCAGATTCGATGTGACAATGGCCAGTGTGTTCTCATAAAACAACAATGTGACTCCTTTCCAGATTGCATTGATGGCTCTGATGAACTTGCATGTGGTAAGAACATTTATTTTGCCTTTTGCCTAGATCCAGGTACCACTGCTGACTGAGTTCCTGAACATGTATGTGAGAGATTAACTTGAATTCTGCTTTTTAATACTAGGTGGGCCCTGAGAGTTTTAACACTGATATATTTGTGAGTGTACCCACACTTAATGTGCAGTGTACTTGAATACTATTCTACCAGTGTTAAGAAATTAGGGTCCCTTCCTTACCTTTATTTTTTTATAAAGCATCACATGTCCTGTCAAGAATCTACAGTTCTGTAATCAGTCCTGCATCAAAATGTAACCCAAAAACAATTGCCAGAGGCCAAAGTGGATGCAGTTATTTTTGTCTGAGACTTTGGTGGCTCAACTTGGCCTCCATTCTTGCACAGTTTGTATTCACCATGAATGTTTTGAGAGGCTTTTGGTATAGAGGGTCTGGTAGTAATTCTGTTCACTCCACCCTATGAGTTGTGCGAAGGGGGGGAAACCATAGAGGTGGCAGATAATTTCTAAGTACCTAACATGGGAATTGATTAAAGAGAATAAATTGGCTGTTATCTATTTAATTCACTGTCGTTTATAACTGTAAATGGCTGCAAGAACTGTTATATGGAAGAGGGAGTATATGTGGGCAGTTCTTTTCTGTAGACCGCCTGACTTTCCCATGTGGCATGGACATCCCCATTTTCCAGAATTATTATTCCCATAATTGGCTGTTTGCTGGTCAGAGATATTGAGGGTTTTAATCTAACACATCTGGAAGGCACCAAGTTGGAAAAGGATGGATTTGTCTAGACTAAACTCATTTTAGGATTCTTCACACTCAGATCTTTCAACCATAACATTCACTAAATGACCAAGTTACAATCAGCCCTCCTATTATGCCTTGTGACAATAAAATGAGCTTAGAATTGTAAGGCTTTCCTCCTATTGAAAAGAAATACAGAAGTCATTAAAAGGACATGTGGATATTTCTGTTTTTAACATGCCTTCCAACAGTTCTGAAGTTTGAGTGGTTTGAAGTGGTATTTTCCGGCCAGTTCTTGGTTTGATGGTTCTCTTGGCTATGTGTCCAACATGGACGTCCTCCTGAGTAGGTTCCCCTCCTCACCTTCAAATATGTTGGCGTCTAACACGTAAACTTTCCCACAGTGTCCCCAAAGTGATACTGTTATCATACACTGTGGGAAGTCTAAAATGGTGGTTTGTCGCTTCCCAGGTGGCATGGCTGTCTAGACTGGCGTAGGATTGTATCATCTTCCCAGAGATGGTGGGTGCTGACTCAGGCCAAGCCTGGATATTGTCAAAGTGGAAGGATATTTCTTTTAATGGAGGAGTTGGTACAACCAAGCAAGCATCTTGCACTTGCATCCTTCTCCACAATCGTGGCATGGTTAAAAAAATAAGAGGCAAAGTCCTATTTCAATAATCCATGTATGTCCAGGGGAAAAGAAACAAAATAAAAGGCAAAAAGATTGTGATGCCTTTTATCTTCTGGTTTGTTTTGAATTGCCTTGTTTTGTTTGATATGCTTGCACAAACTAACACGACTCCTTCTATGAAAACTACAAATGTATCAATCTGAGGAATGGTTCCACAGAAAAGGAAAGGACATGAGCAAGAATCAATGAAAACCAACTATAGGAATGAATATTTATAAATCATTTTAGCAGCAACGGTTCTGGGTCACAGTAAGACAGAAAAGATGTTGGTTTGTGTTACTATAAGTCTTCTGCACCATTATGCTTCTGATGCTTTCCTTTCCCATTTTCTGCTGTCACTCCTTCCCCACCATCTCTGTTCAGGTTTTAAAAGCCACTATTTTACTTGCACACTTCTAAATGCTAAAAATATCTTTGGTTTTCAATGTTTTTAAGCTGAACTCACTCTTTTTTTTTTTACGTGATGGGTGCAAACTGAGAACTTGGGCTTTCATTTGGGCATAGCAGTTTTTAAGGGGTGTGAAAGGAGGAGCATCAGAAGGAAATACAAGCAGTCTCTAAGATGGTGGTTCAACTATAATGATGTCGCATATAAATAGAAAAGTGCCTCTGGGCACACATATTTATGGCTGCCTTCAAGCTGAGTAGCTGTTGGTACTGCTAATAATTGGCGGTACATGGCAAAATGGGTGTTCTAAATCAGCGTAACTGCTTTTATGAAGTGTTATAAGGTAACTCAAATGAGAAATGATCTCCTCTGAAAATACACCCTAGTCTGGCTTCTTTTATGGCATTAACTGCAGAGCATTTTTACAAACTAAATTAACTTTGTTTCATTTTTACTTGTACTTTTTTCGCAGCAACAATTAAATCATCTTCAGATGATGCCCAGACTCACAGCAGTGCTATTTGGCCTGTCATTGGCATCATCCTCTCCCTTTTTATCTTGGGTGGAATGTATTTTGTCTGTCAGCGAGTCGTATGTCACCGTTACACTGGGCCCAATGGACCTTTTCCACATGAATATGTCAGTGGTACGCCTCATGTCCCATTAAATTTTATTGCCCCAGGGAGTTCTCAACATGGGACTTTTACTGGTAAGATTAATAATTAATTTTACTGTATCTAATTATTAGTATTTTGTTCACCAGGGCAGTGGTTCCCAGCTTTGGGACTCCAAACATTTTTTGGACTGCAACTCCCAGAAGCCTTCGCTCCTAGCCATGTTAGCACAGGCTTCTGGGAGTTGTAGGCTGAGAATTTCTGGGGACTCAAGATTGGTAAACACTGCCTTAGGGTTTTTTTTTAATTACCTGTATATACTTGAGTATAAGTTGACCTGAGTATAAGTCAAGGCCCTTAATTTAACTCCCCAAACTGGGAACACTTATTGACTCAAGTATAAGTCTAGGATGGGAAATGCAGCAGAGCCTGGCAGCTCCTCCTTTGTGAGCTGGGGGAGCAGTGTGTGATGTTTAAAATGACTTTTAGCCATCAAGGCAAGCGCTTGCCTCGGTGGCTAAAAGTCATTTTAAACATCACACACTGCTCCCCCGTGATGCAGAGGGGGGTCAGGAGAAGCGGTGCGCAATGTTTAAAATGACTTTTAGCCACTGACCCAAGCACTTGCCTCAGTGACTAAAAGTATGGGCCCCTTTTTTCAGCCCAAAATTAGGGATGAAAAACTAGACTTATATTCAAGTATATACAGTATCTTCCCAACATAAAAGATAATCGGTGTGATGATATTATATGGTTATTGCCACTTTATTACTCCTATAATGATATACCATATTACATGGCAGTTTGATGTTCTGATATGTTCTGAAAGAGAAGGAAAGTCAGCTGTTTGGCTGCTTGATCAGAACAATTTCAGGGATCTGGACTCAGATGAGTCCTCTGATCACAGTATCTCTGCATAATTTTCTGTAAGAACTTCCCCTCAAGTTCTGGTATTCAAAAATGGTTTAGAAAGCCGTTAAATAAGCAATTAGTCTCTCTTAAGCTTAAGTATGTAAGCTTTCAAACTTAATTTTTATACAGAAACTGAATACTGTAGCCCATCTGGCTAAAATGAAAACAGGTTGCACACCCCATAAATGTTCATTGCCACAATCATTCCTCTGGTTGGTTTTGATATGTGTTTCAGTTGTTGGTGATTCAGACTTCAATTCACTTTTTTTAAAAATAACCCATATAGGCATCTCTTGTGGAAAATCTATGATTAGCTCTATGAGCCTAATGGGAGGAAGCAGTGGAGCCCCTCTTTATGACCGAAACCACGTAACAGGGGCCTCCTCTAGCAGTTCATCCAGTACCAAAGCGACTTTCTATCCACAGGTATGTTGAGAAATTACTTTGGGGTCATGCTCTTTCCTTCACTCTGTTTGTGCTTAAGAAATGAACACCTGTTGTTAAGGATAAGCCATTGAAGTTGTAGCCTTTTCATTTCTGATGGTGCTGGACCTTCTGTTGTTCTCTTTGTACAACAGTAGTGCTAGTGCTGCCTTCAAAGCCACCCCAAAGAGGTTAGAGTAATCAGTAAGACTGTGAGATGGGTAAACAGTGTTCAATTGTGCAACACTTGTTTTTCTTAAAGGGTGGCCTTTGAGAGCATTCCTCTGAATGTTTGCATTCTTGCCTCTCTTTTTTCATCCTTCCCCAATGTGTAATCCTTACGGTCTTTGAACCATTTTTGATGTTGCTGACCTACTGAGATACTTGGGTACTGGGTAGCCCCACAAGTGTAAACCAAAGTGAGAAAACATCCCTAGTCTGGGATGATAGGGAGCCTCCAAAGTTAAACATTTTTTCTGACTATTTATTTGCCTGGATTTTTGTCTTGGATCTTCATGAAGCAATGAACATTCCCTGAAATATTTTTTCCATAAACAAAATTGTTGCACTACAAAAGCAGGGTGCATGGGGACTCTGAAGAGAGGATTTAATACTGTGTGTGGACATCTGTGTGTCTTGGGGGGGTATTTAGGTAGTTGGGTGTGTTTTAGAGATTGGTATAAGAATGTGTTTTTGGTCTGGTTTCTGGGTGTTTTTGCGAATTTCGTTGCATTTGTATACTATGTATATATGTACAATGACACTAAATTTAAACTGAATTGAATACTGACTGGTCCAAAAATAGGCATTTTATTCTGTTACAGTAATTCCCTACCTATCGCGGGGGGTTAGGGACCCGACCCGACCCGCGATAATGGAAAATCCGTGATACCCTCTCTGGGGCCTCCTACACTTATCTGAGGCCTGGCACTGCCCCAAATGGGCCTCCAATGGACTCCCTGTGCCTGTCACAGGCCCCAAAAGTGATTTTGGGTGATCCGGAAGTCACTTCCGGTTTACCACTTCTGGAGCCTCTGACAGGCCCAGGAAGCCCATCAGAGGCCTGTTGGGCACTGCCAGGGCTGGGGTAAGTGCAAGAGGCCTAAAACAGGCCCAGGCAGCTTGCCCGATGAGCCCTTTTTTCATGTACTGCCGTCCCGCGATATACCGGGACCACAGTACCTGTATATGAAACGCAAAATGGTGCGGGATGACTGTACATGTTTTGGGATCCTGTACTATGGGAAGTGTGCCTCTGAACTGTGAATATTCAGTTATCCTTTTATCAAACTAGATTTTAGAGATCGATTCCGTATCTACTCCTTGCCTTTCTGACCTTGAAGAAATTGCTTATGTAACACTAGGATATATTTTTTAACATATTCTTGCAGATCAGAAACAATAGAAAATGGGTGACAACAGCTGTTTTTCCTGTTTTTTAAATATGTCAAGAAACACTTTAAATGTGTATCAAGCAATACACCACATTTTAAAGATCTTAGTCTAAAAGAACAACATAAATTAGCCCAAAGTTGCAGTATTTGTTTAAAAACAAACCAGTCAAAAGTGAAAATGATACAAGAATTTTCATCATTAAATTTTCTAAGCAGGTATTCCTCCCTCCAGTAATTCAAAACAGAGAATTTAAATCTGTTTAAAAGCTCTAATAATTTATGAAAAAGTGCAACACATAAACATTTACCTCAAGGATAGTAAACTAGGCTTTGTCAAGTTCAAGAACACCTGCTTTCCAGGTTTAAAAAGCCAAATTTCACTGCATAACGTTTCTGATTAATTACACGTATCTCTGATAGTAGTGCTAGGGAAGCTTCTGCATGATCCCTGGAGAGCTACAACCAGTCAAGGTCAACAGAATTTGGCAGAGTTGGACTAGTTATCTGCTGGTACAAGAAGGCTTCAGGTAGTCACATGAAAACAGATCATGGCCCCCAAAAAATCTGACAGTGTTAAACTGTTAGTGATAAAGCTCTTGAGTTATATCACCTGGCCCGAGTATTGGCTCCTTGATGACTGCTTGAAGGCAAAAAGGCCATTTTGTGTGGTGGTATTTGTATGACCTCTATTCTCCCCTCAGTTTGGAAATGCTACCATTTTAGATGAGCAGGCTGCACGCTTCTAGTAGTCATAAATTTCAAAAAAGATTGTGGCTCACAAGGCCAGAGTAACATTTTGACGGCACCAGCTTAGCATTGAAGAAAGGTGTTATATATGTAGCCATTTCTTTCTGTTCTTTATCGCCACAGATTCTGAATCCACCACCGTCTCCAGCCACAGATCGTTCCCTCTACAACACAGAAATGTTCTATTCTTCAAACATTCCTTCAACAACAAGATCGTACAGGTAAAAAAAAAAGTTTAAATCCTTCATGCCTTGTTGATACCGGTGAGCTTCCTTGCAAACAGTTTAATATTGTTCCCTTATCCTCTTTCCAATCTGTCTTTGTATCTGATTTACTTTTGGCTATATTCCTAAGTGATAATTTCTTCTTTTCCCAGTGCAACAGTTCTGTCAGTGTCATAAGGCTCAAAATTGATTTGTCCCAGGAGTTCTAGCCTTTTTTCAGACCTCTGGAACAGATTAATCAGTTTCCCATTCATTTCAATGGGAAACTATGTTTCGGATAACAAATGGTTTCGGATAACAAATTGCCTCTGGGAACTAATTAAATTCGTTATCAGAGGTACCACTGTAATTAGTTTTCATCCTTGATATAGCTGAAAAGGAAATAGTCACTCTCCAGCCTCTCCTCCTTTCTTTGTTTGAGAACACTTTATGTTCAAAATAACATATGTTGATTTTGGCTGTCTTTTCCAGGCCGTATCTGATCAGAGGGATAGCCCCGCCGACGACTCCTTGCAGCACTGACGTCTGCGACAGTGACTACACCACAAGCCGGTGGAAAGCCAACAAATACTACATAGATCTAAATTCAGACTCAGATCCTTATCCCCCTCCCCCCACGCCCCGCAGCCAATACATGTCAGCAGAAGAGAGCTGCCCACCGTCCCCTGCCACCGAGCGAAGCTACTTCCACCTCTATCCCCCTCCCCCGTCTCCTTGTACAGACTCTTCATGATTTCAACAGAAGGCCCGTGTCTTTTTCCTGTAAATATATTTTAAATATGAACAAAGATTTTTAAATATATATTTTATGTTTCTAAAATGGGGTGGGAGCTTTTTTTTTTTAAAAAAATGTGAATAACAATGGGTGGGCCAGGGCTGTGAAAATTGTACAGCAACAGAATATTTATAAGAAGTGTTGTGTTTTTAACTTAATAATCATTCTTTTGTGCCATATTTTGCCTTTGCATCGAAGTCACAAAATTCAAATTGACCTCCAAAGGAGGTGGGGAGTGGGGAAATATATACTTGGAGCCTTTTGGGAAACCACGATTTTCATTGAATAGAGCAGGATGTGTTGAGTTTGTTTTATTTTTGTTTTTGTTTTATTTTTTAAAGAAGTAAAAGGGGGAATAAAATATATATTGGTCAAAATCCTCTTACATAATACAGCATGACCTTTGGAGGCAAGTTGCCCCAATTTAAGAAATCAATATGGGCGTTGTCGATTGATCACTGAAGTACTCAACTGCATGTGCAGCTGATAGTCTACTAGAGGTGGGCACAAATTATTCTACCCTCCAAAAGAACCCTCATCACATAGCACCCCAGGTGCCATTCACACCCTCTGCCCACCCCCTAGCCATCTGGGCTACTCAGCTGCCATCATGCGGCACTAGGGTGCTTGCACTCACCAAGCCAGGCAGGAACCTGGGCTGCCCTCCCCACCTCCTCCAGCAGCTCCCCATTCATCAGCTGTGTGGGGAGAATTGCTTATCCTTCCTCCTTGTCAGAGTGGTTATCTGCTGGAGGAAGTGGCGGATAGGGGTCCCAATTAATGTGTTCTCATCTCTAATGTCTACGATCATTTCTTGACTGGGAGCATTTCTTCTCCAAAGTTACACTGCTTGTCCTGTGCCAACATAACTGGGTAAGAGGATTTGTACCATTGTGTGAGTGAATGGCGGTGTTGTTTGAAAGGCACACACAAGAGATACAAAGTTCTTGGTTTTCTATAGGATACTTGATCATAGGTAATTAACCACAAATAATGCAGCTTCTTTTTGAAGCCTTTCCTCACCATTCACTTTTAAGAAGAATCTTTGCACATAAAATGAGGAATTTTTGAATCTTGTATCCAACTTTACCACTTGCACTAGGATGAAATAAACATGCTCCCCCCCCCCACTGGACCGCTTTGTATGCACAAATTCTTGTCAGGATTCTGACAAATTCTGTGGAATGTTCCATTGGGAAATGAGGCAAAGCTTCAGCATTATATAGTAGACATAAATTCAGCTTCGCTGTTGACCAAAGGCACGAGAAACAAGGAGTTGCCACTGTTTGTCTTCTGAAAAAAAATCATAACAGTCCAAATATGATTTTGCTCCCTGTTGCCTATTAAGCTTCCCCCCGCCTCTTTGTGGGAAATTTTCAAGTTTATCATTTTGTTCACAAAAATTAAGCACATGAAAATATTTTGGCTGGAGGGGCCACCAATTCACGGAGCAGCTGATTCATGCCATTATTTACAAACCATTGACTGGTAGGCGCCTGCTTGGCCGAGGCCTTCTTTCCTCTTTCACAGAAGAGAAATGCCTCTTTGAAGAAATTGTGAAATCAGAATGCTCTTATCTAAAAATAGTGTGCCATTTCCCGCCAGAATTCTTGTTTTATTCATATCCAGAGGTACAGTGTATACTTGAGTATAAGCCCAGTCTTTCAGCCCTTATTTTTGGCTGAAAAAAATGCCCTGGCTCAATCTCGAGTCAATACGTTTACCTGTTTTGGGGGGTTAAAATCAAATTTTACTTACCTTGGGACTCCCTGAAATGTGGAAACATTTTGGGGTAAGGGGGCTGAATTAGGAAGCTCCAAAGAGGGTACCCCTAGGAACAAACCTTGTACCCCGAGGCTGATCAGGTGGGAGATCTAGTCACTTGGTGCCTGATGAGCTGTCCTCTCCTTGTGTACAGTGGTACCTCTAGATACAAAATTAATTTGTTCCTCGAGACGCTTCATAACTTGGAAATTTTCGTATCTCAATCCGAATGGGGCGCAATGCACCCTGGGAATTTAAGTCTTCAGCAAAATTTTCATATCGAGTTTTTGCAGAAGTTTTTTGGAACACTCCCATTCCCAGAGTGCATTGCGCCCTGGAGGAACTTTACTCCATGTCACAATGTTTCCGTCACCAAAGACGATCATTTCTAGAGGTGCCACAATACATATAAAATACGCTGGCTCTCCCACGCCTACAAACAACAGAGATCAGGGTACAGAAATACTGCGTGTCTCTTTGTACCTGAAGGTGTTTCTTTCCATGGTGAGTTGGGAGAAACAGCACCAGCTCACATATGTTTGTTTTTGAATGTTCAGTCTGACTGCTTGTACGGGATACCTGGATGTCAAGAATTGCAAAAGTTGTGTTGCAGACGAATGACAAGATTTTTGGAAGCTGGGGAGAAACAAAATCACCAGCTGTTTTCACAGCTGCAGATCAGCACAGGCAGTGGGCTTTTAGCTACATTTTCACCATGGCCAGGATAACAGATGTCCCTTTTTTTGACTTACAGTTTGATTTTTTTAGCAAGTATTCTTAGCACAGCATAATGTGAGGCTCTCTCGAACCTTGGCCAGTATTTTCTGTGTTATTATCAGGGTGGAGTTTGGCTTCTGATGTTTTTCTAACCACTTCATTCCATACATTCAGCAGTTTGGCCTGCTTTTTTGGATCTTCCAATTAAATTCACTTTCAGAAAAGGTGCTTAGCCTGTGGCCCAGTGTGGTGGGTGCCCATACCTGTTGCAATCTTTCAAGAACCGAGTATTTCAGGTTCTTTAAGCCAGGTTTTATATGGCGGAGAAGGACTTGTAATTGTTGGTAAATCTCCTCTGTGTGCCAATAGAAGACTGCAAAAATGACATTCTAGTCCCATAAAGTTTAGGATACCATGGCTAAGTGAGTACTGATTGTTCTTTTGAAAAAGACCTGTTTCATAGTAATGCCTCTAGTTGATTAGTTCAAATCCACAGTAGCATACTAACTTGTAAAGAATTATCTGATTATTGATGACTGATGTAGATTAGTATTGCTTTAAGGCAGGGGAATTTGGCCCTCACCTACAGCCCCCAAACTCACTAAATCATAGGCCAAGCATGTTTATATGTGCTATATAGTGCTATATATTTTACAGTTGAGAGATTTTTCATGCAGTTATTTGACTTTGGCATAAATATGTTTAATATTTTGTGTGGCATTTTGTAAACAAGTTATCATTGTAGCATTTAACATTGCAGACCCTGGTTACTCGTGCATACCAGTTTCTTGTTGACTAAAGTATTTGTCAATTAGTATTTGTCAATTACACTAAAGTACTGAGCTGAATATTAGGAGTAAATAATAATAATAATTCACATTATTCACCTGCTTTGTATGAAACACAGCCCTATCCTACATTGTGCTGGATACTGAGAAGGCAAAAAATAATTACTGTACTGCAACTACTCTGCTGCAGACAGAGTTTGCTTATTGCTCAACACATATGTCCCATAGTAGGGGAGGGTTTGGGAGGGGGGATCCTCCCCCTCCCCACCTTGGTTTGGTCTGGTTTTCGTGAGAGATCTAGTTAGTTGGCTGTTGAACAAAGAGAAGGTAATCTTTGCCATTCTTTTTTGCTTTTCTGTTAGAATGGTATACTAAAACACCCTTGCACCCAACACATACTCTTTATAGAAATGAAAGAACATCACAAGCTTGGTATTCTTGAAAAAAAAATATTAATTGAGGAACGCCTCATTGATTTCAAGAAAATCAGTGTGTGCTTGTAGGATAGCCATTTCCTGATTTTTTGGGAAATGTGACACTCTTCTTGAAGAAGAAACATAAATCTATGTAGAGAAGTAAATGCCCTTCTTGCATGAGTGCTCCTAGCAAGTGGGGCTGGGATTTCAGAATTGTTCCTACCCCTTATTATATACATGAAGATCTGACTCTCTCCATCCCTACTTTTCGTGACAGTTGTTATGTAAGACACTTCCTCCGCTCCTATTCTAATTCTTTTTAAAAGCCGTCTCAAGATTAATTTACACATGAGGTGGAATGAATGAAGAACTTAATGTTATTCATTTTGAGTCCAATGTTTATTAATTTCCTTAGGTAACCCATTGCATTGTTCTGGAATAACATTTTTTCTTGTTATGTCTACAATTGAATTACCTTGAGCATTTCCAGAAAATGAAACAGCAGAAAAGTGCTTAGTGCACAGTTCCTTATTTCTAAATAATTGATACGTTCAAATCCAGGTTGAAATTACTTTATTTTAAGTGAAATCACAATTAAGTGGTGAAATACTTAACTATGGTGATGGCAAGATGATTGGGTTAGAGAAAGTATACTGTACTTTGAATTCAAATGTAATTTTTCATTCTTATGTTATCAAATAAGACAGTTCATGTGATTAACTGTCATCTTCATATATTAATACATAAGAAGCAGTGCTTTTGAGATCTTACCATCCAGTTCTTCTTAGTTTCTTTGTACTATCTCCTTATAATTGATTGGGCAGTAAATGTGTATGGCATTCATTCCACCAAGAACACATACTGGTATCTGAATTCTTTTTCATGTATGGCAGTGATGGCGAACCTTTTAGAGACCGAGTGCCCAAATCGCAATTCAGAACCCACTAATTTTTCACAAAGTGCCAATAGAGCAATTTAACCTGAATACAGGTGGCTGTGAAGGGGCCATGTTGGGTTCCCACAGAAAGGGCTCCGAGTGCCAACTTTGGCACCCGTGCCATAGGTTCACCAATACTGGTGTATGGAAATGGTTGGTGGAAGACCCTTTCCAGTGTTTTGAGAGATCTCCAGTTTACAATCTGAACCACTCTACACTGTGGCCCTTGTTCATCTGAGTACATTGGCAATGGGATCAATCCTTAGGATTCACCATGCACTAAAATTGGTACTAACCTAAAATCAGAAAATGAGTTTGACCTTGGCAAACCGTTTGCCTTTTGGGAAAGAAAGAGTGAGATAAAAATAGCTGAGTTCACCCAGAGCCATGTATCTGAAACTAAATGATTTAAAAACTAAAGCACCTTCAGGCAAGGGAGTTATATTCCCTGGAGATCCCCTGTGGTTATTTCTCCTTTCTTTGTGGGTATGTGTGGGTATGCGCGAGTGAATGTTTGCGTGGTGTTTGTTGTAGGGATACAAGGGTGTAATATCAAGCTTAACTTGTAAAAAAGCATGGGGGGGAATACCTTGTAAATAATGTAACTGAAGTATTTGCAATTAGAAATAGAACAGTTGTTGATTTTATTAAAAAAAGTTTTTAAAAACCTATTGACCTGAAAAAGAATGAAGCAAGCCTGGAGTCTTCTTTTTTACCCCCATCTTTGAACCTGCTGCTTACTTGGGTAACAAGGTAGTCAGCTGCTATTCCTACCCTGCTTTCTTCTGGGCTTGTTACCTGCCCCCTATGAATAATAATAATAATAATAATAATAATAATAATAATAATAATAATAATAATAATAATAATAATAATAA
>JAHTLZ010000016.1:76112728-76138246 GCA_023846285.1 Phrynocephalus versicolor
TCCTGTAAAGACTTCCTGAGAACCCTACTACATGAAGAGTTGTGGACATGAACAGAATGATCCAGAAATAAGTAAAAACATGCCAAGGCATTTAGTTTCTTTGTTTCTTCTTTCTTTTATTATTCAAAAAGATATACAGTATTTTAACCTTGGGTTGCAGCATTTAAGAGCTGATGTTTTTGCAAGTGAATCCTGGCTGCCAACTCTAGTAAGCAATCTGTCATTGCTTGCTGACCCTGTGCCCACTGTGGAAGTCCCAGAGGAAGAGCCAGGGTGTGGTTGCTAAGCAGATGACAAAAACCACAAGATGGCACAGTTCTCCAGGAAGAAATCTCTCTAGGCAGTGCCGAGTTCCTTCATCCGGCTGTGCAATCTGTATTATGTAGCCACTGCTAACTTCTCCTTTCATTGCCTCTTACCCTTCTGTCATATGCCCTGCAGTACTTTTGTTCATGTTGGAGCACCCCTGGGGACATTTTTTTTTTTTTGTCTAGTGAGCTCACAATTAAACCGCATACACACAGTGGTCTGGTTTCTTAACCCCTCCGCTCATCCCTGCTCCCTCCAACTGGGCATGACAGGTTGAAGTCCAGTTATTCTTATGATCAGCAAGTCTGTTCTATTATTATTATTATTATACTTTTATTGACACTTAACACTTGTTGCATTTGGATTGGACCAATAGCTTTTTCCAAAAACTCAGAGGTTAATTTAAAAAAACAAAAACTGTGTGACCTTCAACTGTAACCAACCTTTTGTACCTTTTGAGAGTTTTTTTTCTTCTCCAAGAAACCATGCAGCTCTATGTTCTGTCCCTCCTTCCTTCCCTGTTAAAATAGACTGCATTTTACTTGATGGTTGTTTATCATTTTCTTGCATCTGGAAATAATTTTGTTCATGTTGAAGCATTTTGTTTTGCTAGACTCCATCAGGAAACATGCCAGTGTCTGATTCTGGCCCTTCCTTGTAAAGAGTCCAACACTTGGAATTCCCTGCTCTGCCTTGTTCCATGAGTCCACATTGTGGGGTTATCCAGTTCTTCCTAGCAGAAACTGTTGCCGAGACAGCTCAAGTGGCTCTGGTTCAATTTGAACCTCAAACTGAAACATGGCTTTTCTTAACTAGGGTCAAATGACGCTTTCAATACAGTACATTGTACAGAACCATGGTTGTAAGCATTGTGTTTCTCCCATCTCCCATCTGTTCACCTGCTGCTTCAAGTGCATATGTTTTTCCCCACCTTGAGTGCAGTTAGCCTTGTGAGACAGAGCAACAGCTGGAACTAATGAATGTGTGTATATATGCTATAGTGCAGTGGTTCCCAACCTTGGGTAACCCAGGTGCTCTCGAACTGCAACTCCCAGAAACCCCAGCCAGAACAGCTAACGGAGAAGGCTTCCGGGAGTTAGAGTCCAAGGTTCCCCAAGGCTGGTATAGTGAGAGATCTACATGACACATAGTAGTTAACTGGAGAAAATTGGAAAACCATATTTCCTACATATATGCACAAACACTCCTTTTATTGCTAGCCAAACCTTTTATACTGCCTCCTCCCGTCATGCTCTTATTTAATCTATACTGTATATCAGTGGTTCTTAACCTGTGGGTTCCCAGATGTTTCTGGACTGCAACTCCCAGATATCCTGGCCGGCTCAGCTAGTGATGAAGACTTCTTGAAGTTGCAGTCCAGGAACATCTGGGGACCCACAGGTTGAGAACTACTGCTGTATATCATATGGACCCTTTTGGACTCATTCCATAAGTGGTGGCCAATAAAAAAAGGAATGCATGAAGTAGATTAACGGGGATCCTGTTAGACTGAACATACCCATGTATATAGATCAAATGAAGGGTTATGCAACACAAGATGAAACCATTTCATTGGCTAGTCCAATAGGAAACTCTTGTATTTGCAGATAGGAGATTTTTTAAATGTACCTCAGAGCAGAAACAGACACACTAGAAAATCCTGCAAATGCAGTTGAAAGCATGTTGGTGTTACAGAGATAGTACCAAAGAGTTTTGCCAGCTTCCTCTTCTCCCAGCAGGAGGAAACATGGAGACCACTGTTTGAAAAAGCCCGCCTTGGATTCCCTGTTACTGGATAATTCCTGTCTAAAATTCTGTTCTTGGGCAAGGTGCTGGAGTGGGTCATGGCTTCTCAGCTTCAGGTAGATCCATTTCAATTTGGCTTCAGACCTAATTATGGGATGGAGAGTGCTTTGGTTGCCTTGGTGGATGACCTATGCCAGAAACTAGACAGGATGAGTCCCTGCTGTTTCCATTGGATCTCTCAGTGGCCTTTAATACCCTCAACCAAGGTATCCTGGGCCATTTCTCTGGGATGGGACTTGGAGGAACTGTTTTATGGTGGCTCCAGTCCTTCCTGAAAGAGAGAACTCAGATGGTAGTACAGTGGTACCTTGTATAAAGGAATTAATTCATTCCAAATGAAATTATGTTAAGCAAATTTTCCTTTATACAAATTCCCATAGGAATGCATTGAAAACGGAGTGATCCCAATTTTATGTTGTACGGATTTCCCCCATAGGCAATTATGTTATGCAAATTTACCCTATCTCCAGAATTTTTTATGTTGTACAAATTTTATGTTATACAAGCTGTTTGTTATACGAGGGTCCACTGTACTGGGGGGCGGGACTCCAGTTCAACACCCCTGAGCATTGGCTGGTGTCTGAATTTGTGGAGTTAAGTGACACCAGGATGAGAATATCATCCCACTATCTAAATCTACATAATCTGCTTCTGCTCTGGATCAGTACCTGGTGTTAGTAATGGCCTGGATGAGGGTGCATAAACTGAAACATAATCCAGACAAGACATTTAAAAGGCAGAATGAGGAAAGATATGCAGCCTGTTTTGAATGGGGTTATACTTCTGAAAACACAGGGGTGCAGTTCAGGGGTGCTCCTAGATTCTCTAATGGCCAGGTTTCAGTGGTGGCCAGGAATTTATTTACACAGTTAAAACTAGTGTGCCAGGTGTGTCCATTCCTAGAAAGGTCTGATCTGGCCACAAGGACACGTACCTTACTTACATCCGAGTTGGATTACTGTACGTTCTGTACCTGGGCTAGATTGTTTCTGGGCTGGTTACTAGGATCATATAACTGCCATGTTACAGCAACTCTGTTGGTGGCTGATCCATGTAACTAAGGCATGAGCCTTCCTGGGTGTGGAGATATTTGGGGGAGGCATTTCGATCCCACCACCCTCACAGGTGCATTTGGTGGGGACATAGAAGAGGCCCCTCTCTGCCAGACCTTTGGAACTGTCTGCCAGAGGAGGCGGGGGTAGCCCCATCATGGCTGTCCTTCTACAAGTCTTTGGAGTCTTCTGCAAGCAGATGAAGACAGTTTCCCCATAGCGACTCGCTGTCTGAAAGGGTTTTTAAAAACTGTGCCTTTAAATATGTTTCAGTACTGATTTTATTTAAAATTTTTAATATTTCTTTTACCCAGTGTGGTGATGCCCAGTGTGGACTAGGACTTAGGGGGCTTGGGTATGAATCCCCACTCAGCCATATTAATTAATTAATTAATTAATTTGATTTTATATACCATCAATCTAGCTCAAGGACTAGAGTGGTAAAGCTACTCTTTAAATATGTCACATTGAAATCCCTATTAGAGTCACTGTAATTCCCTTAACTTGAATATGTCTTAAATCAGTGATGGCGAACCTTTTAGAGCAGGCATGACCAAACTTCAGCCCTCCTGATATTTTGGACCACAACCCCCAGAATTCCAAGGCTGTATTTCCAATGGCAAAGGACTGTGGGAGTTGTGGCCCAAAACATCTGGAGGGCCAAAGTTTGGACATGCCTGTTTTAGAGACTGCGTGCTCAAACTGCAATTCAAAATCCACTAATTTTTCGCAAAGTGTGAATACAGCAATTTAACCTGAATACAGGTGGCTGTGAAAGGGCGATGCCGGGTGCCCACAGAAAGGGCTCCGAGTGCTATCTTTGGCACCTGTACCATAGATTCGCCAACACTGTCTTAAATGTTCTGGGCTTTAATATTGTCCCTCATTATTGTAACCCACCTTGGGTCCTTTTCCAGGGAGAAAGGCAGGACAAAAATATTCAAAATAACAACACATCATTTTTATTTTTAAAATATTGTATTATTAATGATAAAAGTAGTACTGTACTTGATTTAAAATAAATGTTGATTCGTAGGAGGACAAAGAAAATTCTAAAAGCACATCGACATCTTTTACAGAAGTAGAAGGATGAGCACAATGTATTCAGTGCAACTTTTTATGGGCACCAGCTCTCATCCCATAAGAAACCTGTCTTTCACATCATTTCTTCAAGAATCAATTTTGTTCTGTAGCACTTAATCAGATATAATAGTATAGCTATTTTTTTCTGTCTGCACTTTTACTTAGTCCGCCGTATATGAGTGAAGAAAACATTAAATGCATTAAAGTCTTGCTTACTTCTGGCTGAGATGAAAGTCATCATAAGAAAAGAGCACACGGTTGTACTAAGAGAAATGAGAAATAGATTTTTTTGGATCCCAACTCCCAGAATTCCACAGGAAGAGTGGCTTGTTATTTTATGGGCCAGAAAAAAACATCCTTTTCAGAGTAAAATGGAGAAATTATTGGAATCATACCTTTTCTTTTCCCTGCTTCACAGGAAAACAGCTGTGACTGCATACACATAAAATTGTAGTAATTAGTAGCAACCTGGTATATTTCAATTTTTAAAAAAGTAAACTGGATGTGAAAATACAAGTTTCCAAATGTTGCATTGCCTAATTTTTATTAGCACCATTTTAAAATGTGACTTTGTTTATTTCTCTATTTTTCAGCCTATTTGTATTATTATAAATATGAAAAAGACCGTTTCATTCTTTCTAGTTATGGGAGACATCTCTTTTGCTTTGGTTCCACAGAAAATGTAATCAGTAAATAGAAATTAGCTCTTCAGCTCTGCATTAATTAGCCCATTGAGCTTTTACAGCTGCTTCTTCAAAATATAAACTATAGGGGCTTCATTCTTCTCAAGATTTCCAAGGTGAAATATCACAAGTAGCCAGTAGAGGGAACCAGAGATCTTCCTTTCCCATCTAGGAATACAGTAACCTCCTGCTTATTTGCAGGGTTTAGGAGCCATCCGACCTGCGACCTGCGATGACTGAAAATCTGTGATATGCGGATGCAGGTCAGGTGGGCCCGGGGGGGGCAGTGCGCCACTCCTGCTTCCCCTGGGCTGCTGGAAGACTTTTTAAAAAGCCTTCCAGCAGCCCATGCAAGGGCAGTGGATGATGTGATCCACCGCAGATGCTGCAGGCGCCATTCCTCCCCCAGCCAGTGCCAGTCAGCTGCCTGCCGCTGGCTTGGGCCCAGCGCTGCCCCGCAATCTCCACTGAAATGCATTGGCTCTACTGTGATGGGGGTTCCTGACTGTCGGGGGGTTGGACTAGATGGCCCTTGAGATCTCTTCCAACTCTATGATTCTATGAATCCCAAAGTAACTTGTAGTTACTGACTTCCAGAATTTGGTGCAAAGCATTAGAGATGTTAAATCTCAAATAATGTTTGTTCGCTCATCATTGAACAACCTCTTAATGGCAAACTTCATGACGCATAATCTGCCCTGATTTTTGCTGCCAGCACAACTAAAATTGGGATAAATCTGTATCTTTAAGTACAGGGGGGAAAGACCTGCTGGTAAAATATCCAAATCTCTTTCCAAGAGTCCAGGCAATTGAACTTAAATTGACTCAAGCCTGAAATAATATCTTCATCTCGGCAAGGTTGACTGTAGCTGTAATTGCTTCTTGGGAAGGCTGGCAAGCGCCCCACAATTCAAGAGGTTTAAAATTCAAGTTTACATTTTGGCGAGATTCACTGTCCCAGATTCATGTGTCTTTTTCTAATTAGTGTAGTGGCTGGAGCTGCCTTTCTTCCTTATAAAGCAAAGCAGAGAGGCCTGGAAGGCTGCTGGATGCCCTCCTGCTTCCTCAATATATGGTAGTGGCCAGTTTTGATTAACTAAGAAGACACAAATAACTCGAGTCCAGCATATTTATTTATTTATATTCATATCTGGGCCTGGACACTGGGTGTAGGCAGGTGTTTATCCTACAAATCTCTCCTCTTAGTGAAGTTTGCAGATGACACTACGGTGATTGGTCTCATTCGAGACAATGATGAATCTGCCTATAGGCAAGAGATTGAACAACTAGTTTTATGGTGTACTCAAAATAATCTTGAATTAAATACATGCAAAACTGTTGAAATGGTGGTGGGTTTTAGGAGGACTCGTTCTATACAGCCATCTCTTATGATATCAAATAACTTAGTGTCAATAGTGGAGTCCTTTAAATTTTTAGGTACTATTATATCTCAAGATTTAAAATGGTCATCTAATATTGAAAGTATTAAGAAAGCACAACAAAGAATGTTTTTTCTGCGTCAACTTAGGAAGTTTAGACTGCCAAAAGAACTGTTGATTCAATTCTATAGAGGCGTTATTGAATCTATTATCTGTTCCTCTATAACTGTCTGGTTTAGCTCTGCGACTAAGCATGACAGCTATAGATTTCAAAGGATAATTGGAACTGCAGAAAAAGTTATTGTGCTACTAATTTGCCATCTATTGTGGAATTGTATACCATACGAGCTAAAAAGAGGGTGATGAAAATATATACAGATTCCACACATCCTGGACACAATCTGTTTCAATTGTTACCCTCAGGGCGACATTTTAGGGCATTGCATACTAGGACAACTAGATATAGAGATAGTTTCTTTCCAAGTGCTATCAAATTGTTGAATAATTAATTTTTACATTTCTTCTTCCTTTTTAAATAATAGGTTATATTGTAGTATTGTACTGTGTTTTTATTGACTATATGATTCTTATATTTCCTTTTATATAGAGAGAGCATTTTTACCAAAACAAATTCTGGGTGTGTCTAACCACACTTGGCCAATAAAAGTATTCTATTCTATTCTATTCTATTCTCTATTCTATTCTCTTTCTGTAACCTTTCACCAGCTCAGGCCATTAATTCCTTTTTATTCAGCAATCATAAATGTGACAGAACCATCAATAAGGGTAAATATCAAGAATCAGGGTGATGTCAAACTCATTTTGAAGAGATGTTTTCCCTCTAGACGTCCCTTTTAGGATATTCAGGGTAAGAAATAGAGGCTTCATATTGGATAACTCCCTCTGTTCACCCTCCATCCACGGATTTTTACCTCACTTATTCTGAGTTGTCCTAACACAAGGTGGTACAATAATCCATCGTTTATCAAGGGGGTGAGGGAACTGACCCAACCTACGATAAAGGAAAATCCGTGATATTCGGATGCTGGATCAGGTTGGGACTGGGGGGCAGCTGTCTGGGACCTCCTACACTTACCTTAGGCCTGTCGCTGCCCCAAATGGGCCTCTGACAGGCTTCCTGGGCCTGTTTGAGGCCCCAGAAGTGGTTTTGGGCAATCCTGAAGGCACTTCCAGTTTTCAATAGTGACTTCTGGTTCACCGAAAACCACTTCTGGAAGCTTGTTGGAGGCCCCAGAAGTGGTTTTGGGCAACCTGGAAGGCACTTCCGGTTCACTGGAAACCACTTCTGGGGCCTCCGACAGGCCCAGGAAGCCCATCGGAAGTCCACTCAGGGCAGCGCCAGGCCTGGGTTAAGCACAGAAGGCCTCAAACAGGCCCACACAGCTTGCCCCAGGGACCCTTGCCTTCATATACTGTGGTCAAATGATATACTGTACTGGGACCACAGTATATGAACCGCAAAATGGCAGGGGACGATGGTAGTTTTTCACATATAGTTGCATAATTTTTGTGTCTGTGAAGTGTTTTCTGGACTATAATTCCTAGCATTCTCCAATCAATGTGGCCCCAACATCACAGGCTTAGGCATTTCCCCAAATTTTGCCAGAAGCTGTGGGCATTAGAATAGGCTGAAATACCAAACCCAAGCCAGAAATTGAGGCTACCTGCCCATAGATGCCTAGAGGGGGAGGAGCACTCATTCTCCAAATTTTGGGATTACATGCTACCCCCACTCCCATCTATGGGGTTGTCTTGCTCCCAATGACTTCCCCCACTCTCTCTGGGTGCTCCAGGTGAGGCTGCATAGTAGAGATGGGCACGACTCAGAAAAATTTTTCGTTTTCATTTTCGTCTAGGGGTCCGTTTTGGCTCGTTTCCGTCTTCGTGAGCTAATTTTCAAAATTTTTCGTTTTCGTTTCGTTACGTAACAAAAACGAAAACGAAAATTTTTTCGTTTCTTCCCATTTAGCTCCATTAAGTGCTTTTCCAGTAACGAAAAACGAAAATTGGCTCAAAATTTGTCGTTTCGTTTCCGTTTTCGGTCCATTTTTGAACTGTTTTTCGTTTTCGTTTCGTTATGTAACGAAAACGGAAAAACAAAAACGGAAACGAAAATTTCGCTAAGTCGTGCCCATCTCTACTGCATAGTATTCTGTGAGGATCAGATATGGTCATCTTCCACACGAAACCTTACTATTTTCTCCCACCACCTTCTGTCTCCTTTCTGCCAAACGTGAGGAAACACAGACGGGCAGGACAGCCACAGAATCCTAGCAGGCATTCCCCTGGCGATGCCCTTCCTCGGCCTTTCATTTTCGTGCTCCTTGACGTTCACTCATTCTAGTGAACCAGATGGATCACAGAGCAGAGTCTACAATCTGTTAGTGGAAGAAATGCTTCCATATTTGGGGAATCTTTTCCTCCTTTACACAAACAAGGTTCTCTCTTATTCTCTCCACCCCACAGATGTTCTGTGTTATTTAATATTGCTTGGCATTCAGTATCAAGTATAGCTTTTCTATCACGCCAACATATTTTAATTCTACTCCCTGAAAAGCAAAGCAGTGGCTGTCTGAGGAGTAATTTGGGTCCTTCCAAGTATAGGGAAAGCAGAGAGCGGACAAGTGAAACCTGCCATGTACAGGCTTTATAGAGCCTTTTTACACGAACCCTAAGATCCGCTGGTCCCTTAAATTCGGACCAGAGATCTTGGGGGTTCGTTGCTCTTCCTTCCTCCCCACGACTCCGCACTTCCTTCCTTCTGTCTGCGTGAGGGGAGGGAGGGAAAAAAAGCCTTAAAAAGGGAGAAAAGAATGCACTCTTACCTCTGAGTGCCGTGGAAATTGCTCCGACAACCCCCGTTACTTCCTGGTTCCTCTTAAAGGGGCGGGAGGCAAAAGAAAAACAACAAAAAGAAGCAAGGAGAGCCCGGCACTCTGCACATCAAAATTTTTCACTCTTTCAAGCAGGTACTTGAAAGGTGCGCTGGGTCGCGCTTAGGTGGGCGGGGTCGCACTTAATTTTCTGTTAGCTCCGGAGCTGGTGGGGAAACATTTTTAAGCTCCGGAGCTTGCAGCCATTTGCTGTGGAGCTTAGGGGTCGTGTATAAACGCCCTAAGTTGATTGTGTACTCAGCAGCAGCAGCAGCAGCAGCAGCAACATTGAGTTGATCACACCACACATGAGTAGGAATGTCACTGACCTTAAAGTGAAACTTGAAACTTGAATTGCTTCTGCTCTCTAGAAATATCAGGCCATCTTGTCACGTTACCCTTGAAGTGGAAATTTCTGCATGTGACCATTGCTTCCTTTGTAGTGAAATGCTTGATATTTCAGTTTAGCCCAAGCCAGTCTCTGATACCTTAAATTATGCAGACTTGAGTGAGAGTTTTTTTAAAGCATATCCCACCCATTTGTATAGTGTTTGCATTCAGGTTCTTGATCCTCTGTATAGGGTCCGGGCCAGCTGGGAAGAATTCTGATATATATGGGTAGTGGGGAAACAAAACCAAAAAACAAAACCATCCTTGTGGCTTCCAGCTTGATAAGTTGATCCTGTCTGAGAATTGCAGCAATGTTAATTTCCACATCAGCATGTTTGGTGTTTTAACGCAACCAGCTGTAGTTCTGTTGCAGCCCCAACACTGAGAAAGTAGTGTCACAACTGCCCCACAGCAGGACACACAGAATCACAGAGGTAGAGGAAATACCTTTCCATGTTTACGTGTTTCAACCTCCTTCGGAAACCTACACAGGTTGTGTAATGTATCCCTTCTGGTCATATCTGTACCAATATTGGCTATTTATTTGTACTCTTCCCTGGTGATCCTTCTGTTCCCTAACTTTTCCATGTCTTGCATGTACATGATCCTTTTAAAGCTGCGTTCATCTGAAAGTTCCTTATCCCACTAGCAGGGCCGGCGCGTCCATTAAGGCGAACTAGGCAGTTACCTAGGGTGCCAAAATGGACAGGGGGTGCTGCAACCGGCCACCCCCGCTGCTGCCCGACCCCCTTGCCGCTGCCACCCGACCCCCCCGCCCGCCCGCCACCCCCCGCCGCCGCCGTCGCGGCGTGACCCCCCCGCCGACGCCGACGCCCAACGCCCCCTGCCGCCACCCGACCCCACTGTCATTGCCACCCCCCGCCCTGCCGCCTGACCCACCCCGCCGCCGCCCCGCCACCCCGCCCCTCACCTAGGGCACAAAAAACCCTAGCGCCGGCCCTGCCCACTAGATTACACTCACTTTTCTTCTACACATAATTGCTTGTGACTGTATCTTCAACACCTGGGATTATAAATGGTCCCATCCGTAATAGGATCCCTCCTGAGCATTTCTGACCATGGGGGGCCTTGCACAATCTTGGTTTAAGCTTAATTACATCAATTTGTCCATGTCCAACTATGCTTAGATATTCTTTCCTCAGTATAGTGAATCTCAGGAAGTCACAGCCAGTTTCACTTGAGGTTCGCAGCACTTGGATCAGATCATCCAGTTTTTTGGAGCTGGTGGGGATCAGGTCCCCTTGTGACTTCTGGGAGAATGGTTGTCAGCAAGGAATTTTTTAGACTTTATATTCTTGGCAGAGCTTGATTTTCATCAGAGAACCACATAGCTAACATGGTAATGAGGTCTTCCACTAGCACTATACCTTTTGTTTTGGAATGACTGATAATCTAATCTAGATAAACATAATTTAGGGTCTGGGCTGGAAACCTGTAACAGATGCCTACACTGATGCCACTAATGCTTCTATCTCCTTTGATTTTTTTAAAAAATGCAAATATTTTTCACCAGCTTTCCATACTCAAAGTTATGGATCTCCTTGCAAATGTAGACATACATTACATTCAGTGTTACTTCTCCTCCCTTCTTGCTTAGTCTGTTCCTTCACAGCCTTCAGTGACTATATTCCGGTCATGAGTTGCTTCCCACCAGGTTTCATTGAGGCTTGCAATATCATAAGATAAGATAAACATAAGATAAATCTTTATTGTCATTGTCCTATACAGAACAACAAAATTGAAAGAATCTACATCAGCTCAAAAAACATCCATACAGAAAACACAACACAACATACCCCACACCACATTCAACCCACCTGATCAAATACTGTACAAAAACTCCCTCAGAATTTGCATTCCCCTGCATTCAAAGCCATGACTTCTTTTGGATAAAAACTATTCCTCAAGCGGCTGGTCCTGATCTTTATAATTCTATACCTCCTTTCGTAAGGGAGAAGCTGAAAAAGATCATTTCCAGGGTGTGTGGGGTCCAGCACAGTCTCTACAGCTGTCTTGCAACACGTGGAGGCATACAATTGATCTAACGCAGTAATATATCTGCCTTATGTTAAAAGTTCGAGTTCATGTTGCTTATTTTTTTTATTCTCTGTGTATTGTGGCAGGAAAAATTAGAAACCATGGGTCATTCCCTCCACTTGCTTTCTTACTGATTCTTTCGAATGATATCATTGCCCTATGCCTTGTCCCCAGTATTTGTGGCCTCTGTGCTCTGAAAAACTGTCACCTCCACAGGATTCAATTTAAAGTTCCTCTGATCCTGTTAGCAAGATTTCTGCTAAGTTCATGTTTTCTGTCTCTTGTGAGGTGCAACCCATCTATTATTGTTAGACATTCTTTACCGGAAAAGCACAGGAAATAATCCTCCAAACCCAAATATTTTCCAGTGATGCCACCTGCATAGTCAGTTGCTCACTTCCATTCCTCCTGTCCCATGGCCTGCAGTAGGATCAAGTCATGGAATAACCACCTGGGCCCCTAAGTCTTTCACCATCCCGCTCAGATCATCATAGCCCCTTGCAAGATGTTCCCACATGGAATAGAAGGAATAACGATCAGCAGATTATCTTCCTCCTAAAGGAAATAGTAGGAATCCTTCAAACATATAAAAATCCTCCACATCCATCTCTGTGTTGTCTGAAGTCTGAAACTGTTCATCCTGTTCCAGAGGTTCACAAAACTGTTCCCTTATTCCAAAAGGGCAGAAAAAAGGCAAAACACCCTGATCTTTACTGCAGTGACTTGAGACCAGTGCGTGGCAGCAGAATAATGAACATGAACTGTCAATTGCAAACTGTAAGATTTTTAAAAGTCATCCTGGGTCTCTGCATTTTCTGGAAAGCTTGGAAGGCCTCGATCAGGTGGAATTCTGGGGCCCTCATGTGATGCCTTGAGAGAACTGCAGGCATGCCCTTAAATCCCAATTTTCATAATAACAGAGTCCCTAAAATCAGAAAGTACTGTTAAAAATCAATTATTTACATTTAGAGTTCCAAGGTCCCTCATTAGATTATTACCAGTACAACTGCATGTTCAAAAATTACTTTCCCATTTCTTGAAAGGATCAAAAGCTTGCTATTAAATTTCTTTTAAAATGAGAAGGCTATGAGATGGAGTTGGATGGGGGCAAAACAGACTTCTCAACATGCCCAAAAACACATGAGGCAGCAGCAAAGCCAGCATTTGAACCATATGACATTCCTTGTCTACCACTAGTGAAGCCACACCATTGTAACTACAAAAAACAAAAACAGCTACATGCAATTACACTACAAAAGGCCTGAAGTTACCTCCCTGCAGCTATAACTGTAAAAAAACACTTAGTTATTATTGTAAACGTTATGGTCTGAATCCTGTTAATTAGTTACAACAGAAGAAATTTAGCAGCTTAAACTGCAGTGGAAAATTACAGTAGTTACTGTTAATAAGTTTCTTCTATTCTTTGCTTGCCGGTCACACAAGTTAGAGCATGGCATATGACTGTTAAGATTGCCAGTCGTCCTGGTGAGGTTATCTGAAAGTTGAGTCATGGCAGCTGGGCTTCTTTTTGTGTGAGATCAAAATGTTTCACTACTCATCCAAGCAGCTTCTTCAGTCAGTGTAGAACAGAAACAATTAGCAACAATGTACCATTGCAGTTTACACCATTTCATTTACACCATAAGTAACCAGTCAGATTCTAACCAATAATTGTAAGTAACCGGATGTCTATAACTGGGTATTTTCAAGCCTCGTCAGAAATATAGGCTGCAGACTTAACAAGAAAAGTCTCTGGAACTGCCTACGACAACCTGCTCTGGAGTTAATTAGCAAGCCACCAGAGTCTCTATACTTTTTTTTTCAATGAAGAGAGCATTGAGGAGAGGAAAGAGTTAAAGCATTGGGGGAAGGCCACTTTAGACACCAGATGTCCAGACCCAATATATAGGTCACCTATTTTTTCCTGCCGTAGAATCTGGATTGCTGTGCTTCATCCATGCATGTAGTAATAGGGCTGCAGTGAATGTGCTCCCTCCGGGGGAATCTCATTCTGATTTCTGAAACCAACCTAGCTCCGCTGACTCTTTTGCAATCGGCACAGTTATTACATTGCTAAGTATTTTTAACTGATTATTTTTATACACTTGTGTGAAGGTAGAGTTATTCAACATATCATTAACGTTAAACAAAAACCAAAAATAAGGGCAAGTGTTTAACCTGTTACATATAAGAACAAAGGCTATGTGTGGCTTATTAACCTGTAGCAAAATCATATACATAAGGCATACCCTCTCCCCACATCCCCAATTTTAGACTATAGCTTTAAAAAAAGCCCAGTCAGTATGGACAGTAGTATTAGTGAGGGGTAATGGGAGGTACACTCCAAAACATTTGGGGGAATAAAGTTTCCCTGGCCGTATTAAACATTTTCACTAAATGAAATTTAGTGAAACTATAATCTGGGGGTTCAGAACTTGGGTTCCCAGCTCGTGTCATGGTCAGATCATAATTGACAACTTTTTCCCTGGCAATCCCCATCCCTCCCCATAGGCTTCTGAACCCTTGTCAGTTTTCGGAGGTCTTCGGGGGCTTTCCGGTCGGATTGGCTGATGACCCAGTTGACTCCCTTGTTGATAGGTGGCATCCCCCAAGCTCCTCATCTGATGCCGAGCCCGCTTCTCCCCATGGTTTATGGCGGGGAGGAAGAATTGGACGGCATTTAATCAGGCTGTGGGTTGTGCTGTGACCAGACATTTTGTGCGAGTGATCAGGGATGCTAAATGATCTTTTGCCTCCCTGAGATTTGGTGGGGCCTCAAACCACCAGGCAGAGCTGTTCTGAGTGGTCCAAGACCTCACCAATCCTGGTCCGCATCAGCCTCCTCCTAGTGATTTCACTAGTGAGTCTTTCGCAGCCTTTTAAAAGTCTAAAATAGAGGCCATCTGTGCTGATCTTGACTCCAGTTGCACTGGTCTGTCCCCAATTATGGCCGGTGCTGCACCCCCTCAATCCCATTTTGTTGAGTTTGGGCATGTGGCTGCAGCTGATGCCTCCAGGGCATTGGTCCACTGTAGACCAGCAACTTCCTCTTTTGATCCTTGCCCATCCTGGCTGGAGAATTGTTGTCTCCCTGGTCACTCTCTTGTGGGGTGCCTCAGGGGTCGGCAATCTCCCGCATGCTCTTTAACATTTATATGAGGCCACTGGCTGAGGTCATCTGGAGACATGGGGCTTGCTGTCATCAGTACGCTGATGACACACAACTCCGTTTTCACTCCTGCAATGGAGACGGTCTTGCTTGGCAGCACATATACTAAAAGTGGAATGATACAGAGAAGATTAGCATGGCCCATACTTTATGGGTTTCAGCACCTTAAGGCCATTGTTCACCTAATGGCGTATTGAGACTATTGTCTACCTAATGGGCCTATTTAGGGTGGTTACTCTCAGTCCATTTCTTATCTCTATGGACTCCAATAAGGCTGATTATTCTCTGTCTCTTATTATATATATAAATAAATATGGAACAAATCAATCATGCAAGGTAATTTTTTAAAAACAGATGACTGGGAAGCCTTCACAGGAGTTGCAGCTGGGGCTGGGACTTGCACGGGGGCTGGGGGCCTCCGTAATAGCCGCTTATGGGGATGCATTTGCCCCATAAGACGTACAAAAATTTCTCCTTATTGTTGAGGGGGGGGAAGCATGTCTTATGGGGCAAAAAATATGGTACTTTTTCTTTCTAGATTGTCTTGAAAGGTTACACGAGAGACACAGGTAGAACCTGTCCTGATCAAGAGTCCAATGGGAGTAAGGCAAGCTCCCTCAGCAGCTTAGTTTTGGACTTTGGAGGGAGCAGGGAGGGCTACAATTAAGAGGGAAAATAAGCTAAGCAGGGTCAGGCCTGGCTATTATTTGGATGGGTGACCACCAGGGAATACCGGATGCTGTAGGCGCCTGGAGTAAGAATTGACAAGCCACTCCAGTATTCCTGAAAAACTCCATGGACATGGGGTCACGGAGACTTGGTCATGACTGTAACAATAAAGTGTGAAGGAAGGCGAGGGGCCTTTGTAGAGTCTTACGGCACACTCCTATACAGGTCGACTTGGAAGTATGTATGGCCAACTGTGTTCAGTGGTGCTTACTCTGGACAAGTGCATATAGGAATGCAACCATGATCGTGTTGCTGTGGTTACTGATACTGTTGCCCTAATGACACCAGCAAATACGGTGAAGGCATAAAGAATATAAAAAGGTAGCCTCAAATGCTCAGCCGCGGATACTTCTTCAACTTGGCACTACCGTGATGACACTGAAGCACTGAAGCTGCCTGCCTTGCCACCCCAAAAGTTCCAATCTGAGTGAGTTTGGCTATCCGGCCCAATGCTGTTTTCCTTATAAAATAAAGCTGGCATCCTGAAGCATGTTTTGAATGGATTTTTCATGATCTCCTTACAATTGTTCTCAGATATGTTTTGGTTTTGGGTTCAATGGGATCTCCCTTTATCTATCTATCTATCTATCTATCTATCTATCTATCTATCTATCTATCTATCTATCTATCTATCTATCTATCTATCTATCTATCTATCTATCTATCTATCTATTTTTCCAACTTATATGCCGCCCACTACCCAAAGGTCTCTGGGCGGCTTACAATAATGAATTAAAACAGTTAAAACATCAAATATCAATAAATAATTAAAACAACAACAAAAACCTTATACTAAAATCATCACACTAAAATTGCCATCAAAGTACTCACAGTCTATGTTGTATCAATTAAAAAACTTCTGGAACAGGAAGGTTTTTACCTGGCGCCGAAATGTCATCAATGTTGGCACCAGGCGGATCTCACTTGGGAGGGCATTCCATAACTTGGGGGCAGCTGTTGAGAAGGCCCTATGTCTACAAGCCATCCCTCTCACCTCCTTGAGGGGTGGCTCTTTCAAGAGGGCCCCCTGGCTCAATCTTAATTGCCAGGTATAATTGCGCATAGCAGTAATCAATACTGGATGTTACCAGTGCATGCGTAACTGTCATGAGGCTGTGCTCGTCTAGGTAGGGGCGGAGCTGGTACATTTTTCGCAGCTGAAGGAAGGCACCCCTGGCCACCGAATCTACCTGGGCTTCCAGAGTTAGACCAGGGTCCAGGAGCACCCCCAAGCTGCGGACCCTGTCCCTTAGGGGGAGTGCAAACCCGTCCAAGACAGGAAAATGGCCCTTTAAACTGTCCGGCGAAGCACCCATTAACAACCCTTCCATCTTGTCTGGATTGAGTTTCAATTTATTAACCCTCATCCAGTCCGTTATCTGGTCCAGACACGAGTTCAGCACAGAAACCACCTCACCTGGATTGGTGGAGAATGAGAGGTAGAGCTGAGTATTGTCAGCATATTGCTGACTCCTCAGCCCAAACCTCCTGATGACCGCTCCCAGCGGTTCCATGTAAATGTTGAACAGCATGGGAGACAGTATAGAGCCCTGAGGAATCCCATGACGTAAACGCTACGGGGCAGAGCAACTGTCCCCAAGCACCACCTTCTGGACACGGTCAGCCAGGAAGGAGTGGAATCACTACAGAGCAGTGCCTCAAACCCCCAACCTGGCCAGCCTATCCAGAAGGACACCATGGTCGATGGTGTCGAAAGCCGCCGAGAGGTCCAGGAGTATCAACAGGGTTGCACTCCCCCGTCTCTCTCCCGGCAAAGGTCATCGTACAGGGTGACTAAGGCAGTCTCTGTTCCAAAACCCAACCTGAAACCAGATTGAAATGGATCCAGAAAATCCATTTAGGCAAACATGTAGAAGATGACTACCTTTGAAACGCTTTGGGGGAAAACATGGTATGCATGTTGGGTATAATAATTAGAACTATTTCTGAAAAGAAGTATTTTTTGCCATCAACCCTTTTTAAAATCACGGATTTCTGGGCTCCTAAGAACAAATTTGTCTAGCAGGTTCAAGTATTATTATTATTTTTTGTTTCTCTTCCTCAACCTTTCTCCAAGAAACAGCACAATTTTAAGATTTCTAAACACAGCTGAACTCCACTGATTATATTTATGGTGGTGGGTCTCCTTTCGTTAAGTTTGAAGAGCTGAAATACGACTTTGGCAGGAGACAACAGTGATTGAAACTGAACTCTTTCTTGTCTTTATTAAGGAGACACCAAGATCTTCAAAAGAAAATCCATGAGCATTTGAAGAGAAAAAGAAGAAATACATATAGCCTCATTTAAAAGTATTTGGAGAATGCGGGCATCGATCCCGCTACCTCTCGCATGCTAAGCGAGCGCTCTACCATTTGAGCTAATTCCCCTCCCAGTTTGGCATAGTTAGTGAAGGCAGTAATCTAGTGCTTTCCAGCCACGTAAGCTCCTCCTACAGCTATTATTGAAACCCTTGTTGCCAGGCTGTTTGGAGCTCTTCGATATCATGAAGGGGGAGTTAGCTTGTCATTCTAACCAATAGAAAAGCCCGTTTTTCTACAGTCATCCGGGAGTGAGAACTGCCTTCTGTTCTGCCTTAGGTGAATTCTCATTGGTTTACAGACCTCGGTAACTGATTGGCTAATGTCGGTTTATTTTTAAAAGGAAGCAGAGGTTCCGGATGGGCAATATCAACGTCTATCAAGGTGACGTAAGTCTGTTGCTAAGGCGTTGACTGTGGGCACCTAGCGGCGCACATCTGAGCATGCTGATTGGATTAAATGAAGGCATGACCTCGTCCCTTATCCCTTCATTGCCCAATCGTGAGCCCCTAGCCTTATGATCGACGACGCGCTGAAGCCAATAGAAAAGCGAAGCTTTCGCCATTGTCCAATAGAAAAGGTGATTGATGAGGAAAGGTGTAATCCGTGGAGGAATGATTGGCAGGAATGGGGGGACGGGGATAGAGGAGGGCTCGGAAGAGACATGTCCGCCATCTTGAAGTCTCGGTAATGGTGGCGAGGAGCAATTTTCCCGCCTGAGCTGGGGGGGGGGGTCCCCCCGGGGGGGGGGGAGGCACCGTGGCTGAGGTAGGAGCTCTGAAAGTGGGCCTGCTTTCTCTTTAGCCGCTTGAATCTAATTCCTATTGTGGGATTCGGATAGTGAGAGCGGGTGGGGGGGGCTCGTTCCTCTCGAGTTATGCGGTCGGGTGGGCCACCGAGAAGGAGAGGAAGGGCTTGAGCTGAGGTGGATTTTGCTCTCTGGTCACCGCCTTTATCAACCGCCGGTTCTTTTTTTTTCCTCCTGCCTTAATTCGAGGTTGGACGGAATCGGGTCTTTCCCTCCTCCGCCATTCTACTCCGAGCAGCGGCCTGAGGGGCCTGGTTTGTTTTGCTTCCCGAGACGGGCCCCTCTTATAGTCCTCACCCCGGTGCTGTGTGGTCGCGGCCTGCGCCTCTCTTTGCCTTGGGAGGAAAGGTCCCTGAGGGGATGGGTGGGCTCCGAGGGGCCGGGGGACGCTCTCTTTTGGCGGGTGTCTCTGATCCACGAACCGTTCCCTGGCCGAAAAGAGAAAAAAAATCATGTTGAAGAAGAGAGCGAGGACACGTGTATGTGCACCCACACGCATTTTCATTCTCTCCTTCTTGCTGTGTTCTTGGAATTGCTCGACATGGGATTAATTAGTCTGCTTCCAGGCCTTGGCGGGACAGAGAGAGCGCTATTTATATCCCCCCTATTTGAAACTTATACGTCTAAAACTTCCATAAATGTATATACGTATGACCTTTTTCTTTCCCTATGTTATAATTGGCAAAGGCGAACACCTCAAAAACGTTTGGACTCGCCTGCCTGGTTGAGTTGAAGTTCTACTTTGCTTAAGAGAAATAGAAGTCTACATCTGGTAGAGTTTCTGGGATATTTAAGAACAGAATTTGAAGTTGAATCTAGATACAATTAGAAGTGAATTGCTATATTGTACTGAACAGTTTTTTTGAATGTGTTGTGTAGATAAATGAAGATGTGAACCCTCTGTTTTAGGCCACGAGTTTTGGCAGGATATAAAACTTTGCATGCACAGAGTTGGTCCTGTGTTTGTCTCAAAACTCCATGGACATGGAGTCACGAAGGGTCGGTCATGACTGTAATGACTGACACACACACACACACACACACACACACACACACACACACACACACACACACACACACACAGAGAGAGAGAGAGAGAGAGAGAGAGAGAGAGAGAGAGAGACAGACAGACAGACAGACAGACAGACAGACAGACAGACAGACAGACAGAGAGAGTAGCCTGTTATTGAGTTTCTGGGCAAAGGGATAGGGAAAAACTTGACTTCAGTTGTTTGATTTTTTAAAACACTAATTTGCTACATTTATCTGCAACTTTATTTACAGAGGGAGATGGAGATATTAAATAGTAGTTTCTCTTAGTATTAGTTTAACCTTCCTTGATATACTATGCCTTCCGGGAAGACCTTTGAGATGTGCTGGACTTCAGCTGTTATACCCAGCAGCATGATGATCTGAAGGCTGTCACTTGTTGAAAAATTTGCTAAAGAAGCTACTTTCATTTTAAATAATTTGTATTAGAAGAGTGGAAAGAGGTTTATGATATTTGTTGAGATTTATTTTAGCTTTGCTAACATCTGAACTCCAAAAAGTTAAGGGCAGGAATCTCATTTTCCTGCCCAAAAGAAGGCTATCAGCGTGAATGCTGTCCTGCACAATATCCATGGGTTTGCTGTGGGAGAAATGTTTTTCAACAGTGGCAAGATAAATGAAAATTAAGGACCAGTTGGATTAAACTTGGAGAACAGGATACATTTGGGTCCTTACCCCCCCCCCCATGTACATGAATATATTAGACTGCATTTCTTAGATGTCCAGGGTTGATGTTATCTAATGTTCTGTGTATACTCACAGATTAGGGTCAGGAAGGATTTTTTAAAAATATATTGGTTACTGAGTGATTCCTTTTGCATTTTTCTCTAGTATATGGTGTATTCTGTTGACTTGTGCCATATCGAATTTTCTTCCATTGATCTTTTCCCGTTCAACTCTCTTAATTTATGATGCACCAGTTTTCTTAATTTGAAATTTTGAGTTCTTCTTTCTTGCTTAGTACTTCCAGGGATCAGACATAGAATTAAAACATCTATGTTACCTATATATAGCCAACCGTTTTTTATTTTTATAAGTTATTCTTCATCATTCTCCATGTCCTACCCCCCCCCTTCACTTGATGTTCATCCTGCTGTTGGAGCAAAATGCAAAGTGAAATCGACATTCACAAGTTATATATACTGGGGTGATAATAATCTGTAGCAATACCTGTGAATATGCCCTTAATTTTGAAATCGAGTTCTATTAGATGGTCATAAGGTTCTCGTCTTTGTTTTTTCTAAGCTGTCCAGAACATCTGTATAAAGATGTTTTAAATGCATTTTTGACAAGTATTGATTAGAAGCATTCCTAGAAACAGGACTTGTGTAGAATGAGAAAGACTTGGCATCAGTAGTGAAAACAGGTTTTTATATGCCATATCTGACAGGAACTGAAAGCCATTTTCCACTTTAAGCTAAAAGTTCTGGTGGTATGCAGCTTACCTGGGAGCACTCATCTTAACCTGTGAGAACTCAGCACAGTTTATGCATAGGAGACATGCATATAATTTTCCAGACAGCCTTTTCTACTATTCATAGAAATCCTAGTACTTTGAGATAAAAACCAGGAGCCATTTAAAGTGTTGATGTGTGTAGGTGGGGGGGGGAAGCATATTTTCATAAATAACTTCATAATAACTTCTATTTAGGTGGGTACACATGAAAAGTTATTCTGCATTTCTCTTCCCAGACTTTGGAACCTCCTTCCCAAAGGAAGCTATGCAGGCCCCATTATTACTGTCCTTCTAACAGTAGGCAAAGACTTATTTTTGCAGGCAAGCTTTCCCTGAGTGATTGGCTGCCTGAGTGAAGTTTTTAAATGGATTTTTGTAGTTTAATGCTTTGAACATGTTTTAGTGTTGTTTCTGTTTTTTAATATGGTATTCATTTGATCTTTTTGGGTGATCGTATATTCACTGTTATCATTACAATACTGTCTTTTAATGATACAAGTTGCCTTGGCCCTTTTAAAGGCGAAAGATGGGGTGAAACATATTTTACATAAAATTAAAATTAAATATGCTTAACATTGCAGAACCCAAAAAGATGTGACGTGCTCAAACATGATGAAATGTTTAGGCATATATAACACTTTAGTCCAATTCAGTGTGTAAATTATTTTTAAAGACTCGTGGTGATGTACTTAACCATGATGGTAATGCAGGTAGATTTATATGTTTATTTATGTATATGATTTATATCTCACTGCCAGGGTTCTCTCTAAGGTGTGCGTGACTCCATCTCCTGTTCAGCCTTCCTCCTCCTCCACACACCAACAGCCATCATTGTCACTGCTTTTGTTGCTGGTTGTGCATGGGGGTTGAACTAGAAACATGTGTGGGGCAAAGTCAGGCATGTGAGAGGCAGAGCCCTGCCCAGCAAGGTTGTAAATTAGAGGTAAGATTGCCCATCTTTAAACAAAGCAGAAACTCATGATGGCTAGTAGTTCATCTTAGTGCTGGTGTAAACCTAGCACTGGTAATCAGTTCTTGTCTCTCTGAAATGTTTCTTCAAGTAGTTTGGAGGGCAGCTGGTTTGGATCAGATCCCAGTGCTTGGGAACATATTTGGAAACAATGGTACTCGTATTTACTCTACTTGTTATTTGTACAAATGTATCTAATTTCCCCCTCTTAAAACAGATGATAGAAAATGAGTAATTATTACTTTGAAAAGAGTACTGTATATGACCCCCTCAGTATTGTGTTCTTTATCCATTTCTGGCAGTCCTGTAACTACTTTTAAATGTAGACTCAGTCACAGATGTTTGGATATCAATTTAATTTGGCTCATACAAGACTGTAAAAATAATTCCAGTTTCCTCCCTTGCTATTCATTTGAAATTTGTGAATGATAATTAGAAATAGTTGTCACGGGTGTGCATATTGGATCCAGCAACCCTGGATTTAAATGAAAATATTTTAGAACGTTGAAAAATGTGTTAGATGTTATTTAAAAGACTACGAGGAGTTGCCTCTAGTATTGATTGGGTAGACTAGGGACAAATGACAAAATTTACAGTATTTGAGGGCACAAAATAAAATCTGGCTTTCATAAGAATGAATGAAATACAAATTGGGGAGCAGTGACCTCCACTGACAATGTTGGTTTGGGTCTGGCTTCTTTCCTGCTATTGTGAGTACAGTACTTCTTGACTGGAGAGCCCTCTCTTTGGAACACTCCCACTAGCAGAAATGGGGAGGTAGTTATTGCCATTTCTTTTCTTTTTGTATGTAGCCCTTGTTGCTACTTCCTCTCAGTGTTCTTGGGGTATCCCTACCCTCCAGAGGATTATTGGCGGAAGGGGCTCCATGGAGCCGATTAATTAGTAGGAAAGCTTCACTGATCCTGCCTCTGTGGACTAAAACAGGCTTGTGTGTGGAACTCTGAATAGCAAATAGTTTTGGATTAATTCCTGGATCTAAATCTGCAGCCTCTGGGTGTTTAAATATGAAGGTTTTAAATTGTTTGCATTTAGATATGTTAGAGCACAAAGTTCTATGGTACAGTCCAAGTAGTAGTAGATTTGCTTGAATGAAAGGTGAGGCAAAGCAAGGTGGATAAATATCAATGATTTTTATATGAAATTTATTTTAATAGGATGAGAGAGAGAGAGAGAAAAAGGGGGGGGAGAGGAGGGGGAAATATCTTCCAGAAGTACTTTCTGTGGTAAACTAGGTAAATGAAAAACTAGGGATATTGTATATATAATATTTATTTTTCTTACAAATTTAATCTCCCTATGGCTCCACTCCATTTGTATGGTTTGGTAGCAGACTACTTTGCTGTGAATATATTGAAAAGTTTTGTAGAATGTTTGTTCTTATGTGATTTGTAACATAGGCTAATAGAGACATGAAGACAGAACATGTTCCATTTTCAGAGTACAGTACCTATATTTTTGAAAGCTACAGGATTTTTAAAAATAATTTTTGGAGGCTTCTAGATTTGTTCTATCTGGAAAATTGATTGTAAACTTGTCAAATACTGTAAGAGTAAACCAATGCGGCAGGAGGAAAAGTGAGAACCAGATGCCAGCACATGGAGTAAAGGAGCAACTTTATTGAAACTGAGCAGATTTTAATTCAGTTGGCTTCTTGATAGGAGAATGCTTTGACTTCTTAAGTCCCATGGGAAAACATAATACTGTACAGTATAATTAAATTGTCGGGAAGAATCTGTAGTAGATTACTTCCTATTTTGTCAAGTCTTTAAGAGCCCTATTCTGCAGTGGATGTATTTTCATTTTTGTTCAGGTCTACCTTGACCTATCAATAATGTCTTGGCAGTGATACCATATTTTAATCTAATATTACTTCCACATAGAAAATGTAAACTTTGTTTTTAAAAATCAAAACAGTAAGTAAACTAGATATAGTCTGTTATACAGTATAATACAGTAATCCCAGATTCCTGGAGAGGTCAGGATAGACCCAGAAAGAATTTTATGCTTGTTGGATATGATTTGTGTTCATTAGAATCTCAAGATCTGTTACTCACAGCTAAGTACAAGGGACACAGTCTTGAAATTAAAGAACACGGTAGGAATCCTGTTGGGATTTTACTCTAGAGCAGGGTTAGCAAACATGGCACAGGTGCCAAAGGTGGCACTTAGAGCCTTTTCTGTGGGCACCCGACATTGCCCCTTCACAGCCACCTGTATTCAGATTAAATGGCTGTATTGGCACTTTGCGAAAAATTAGTGGGTTTTGAATCGCAGTTTGGACACTCGGTCTCTAAAAGGTGAGCCATCACTGCTCTAGAGTAAATAAAACATATGCTTCACTGCCAGATTGTGGTGAATTAGTAAACTTCCATTTTCATGCGTGGTCATATGCTAACAGTGTGACCAGACATGCATTCAGCATCTTGTCAATTAGCTATCATTCACCACTACAGCTTTAGGAATTTCACTTCTTTTGAAGTAAAATGCTAGTATGGTTCTGGCCAGTGTGTGCGCGCCCAGGAATTGATTTTGTAATTTTAATTGAAGTGAGCTGAGTTAACTCTTCTTCAAACAAAACAAAAAAAACACTTTTGATTATGTACTCCCTTGTTTCGCCACCCTCATTTGGAAGGAAATACATTGTCAGTAATGTTGTTAATCAGTTACAAAGGTGTCTTAATCTGTTTACTAAGGATGTTAAGCAGATCATTTCCTTTCGTGAATGAATTGAAGGAACCTGGGTTCTTGATATGTCCAGCACGTGTAAGTCTATTTACGTGTGATTTAAGATACTTGAATGTACTGGTGAGAATGGGACTGCACCTTCCTTTCAGTGTAGCATGATCTGTCAGGTCCACCCCCAGATGCCCATACATAGGAGTAAATGTAATGCTTCACCTTCCAGATGTTTGCTTTGTACACACAGAGAGAAAACATGACATTGAGTGTGAGGCCACTCATTGTGTCCTTGTCTCCACTTCTGTGTTCAACAAAGTACAGTACAAGATTCTGAATCATGCCTATTAAGGGTACTCTGATATACACAACTCTTGTGTTTCTTTCACATTTGTTTCTTCTTTTGAAAAGACCGATCTGGTTGCAGATAGCCGGTGTGAAAATAGAGAGAATGGTCTCTTCCTTCCAGACTCTGGTTGGTTATCTTGACCCTCGGGAGCTTGGGGAATTTCTCTCCTATCTTTTACAGGAGACAACTAGGGAAAAGCACTTAGTGCATATAGAGAAGTCTAGTGTAAGGAGGAACTACATCTCTCTCTGGCTCTCAGAGTACTTTATTTTATGTATGTATGTATGTATGTATGTATGTATGTATGTATGTATGTAT
>JAHTLZ010000016.1:76138256-76174664 GCA_023846285.1 Phrynocephalus versicolor
GTATGTATGTATGTATGTATGTATGTATGTATGTATGTATGTATGTACATTTATACATTTATATACTTTGTACATTCTATAGCACTGTTTGTAGGTGACCACAAATAATGCTTTGGCTAATACAAACAGTTGGTGTGAAGAATTGTGTGTATGGAATAGGAACAAGAATAACGTGCCATAGGTCCTATTCTTCTCAGCAGTGAGATGTTACAGGGCAACACCTAACTCAGTCTTTGCTCTCTTTAAGGAGAAACCACTGGAGACTTACAACATTTTTGTAACACTTGCAGTTATTTATGTATGTACAATATGGCCTTCCCTAATCATTCCATTCCAAGTTGTTAATATAAATAGGATGCTACTTTTTTCCACCTTACGATAATTCTCTATCAGCTCTTTTTCTTTTATTTTGAATTGCTGAGTGGTTTTGATATTTTTTTCACACGTACCCACCCTACTTTGATTTATGTTATCTTGGTTTTGATTGATTAGTTTGTTTATTTCCTATTTTAAGTTGTATAATGTGTTTTAATGTATTTTGTTTATGTTTTCAAACTGCCCAGAGTAGCTTTCTGCTAGATGGTCAAGGTATACAAATCAAATAAATCAAATAAAGAGTTGAGAGCAAACACTTTAAGCATTTCCACTTGATTCCTTATTTGAAGGTTTTGACAGAAGAACCCATGATCTAGACACTTGTAGCTTGCAATTTCAAAATTAACCCCTACAATCTGTTCTCAGAATGGCTTTGGTTATTTTCAGACATATGTGCATTTACTCCCCTTTATTTTTGTGGGCAGTAATGTTTTTGCTAAATGTGTTCATGGCTATTTCTTAGTCATTTTGGATTATTTCATTTGCAATTTCCCTGGCAGTAAATGTGGCCAGTGCACATGGTGCTAAGAAAAATTTAAGCAATAATGTTGACCTCTTTAGTCCTTTCTTGTGTGTGCCCTAGATTCATTTAAAGCGATCAAACAGTAATCCTGTAATAATAGTTTCTTCTATTGAAGTAATGTGGCAAGCTAAAACTCATTTGTCTTTCAGTTATTAAAAACACAAGTCTGGTCAATTTAAATACACCTTAAAACAGTATGAAAGGAATGGTTTGTCTGTTACAGATCTACACACTCACAGAATATTAAAATAAAACATCTGGACCTTTGTTAAATGTATTAAACCTGGGGTGTGGAATTTTGTTGGGCCTGGTGCCCACATTACTCAGTGGCGCCAATCTGGTGTGCTGGATGATGCCAAGGGAGAAATCTTTCTTCTTTCTCCCGGTTTTATCAGGCTTCTCTCCATCATCCACTTTATGTGTGTTAGTGCTGGGAGATTTATTCTTTGTGTCTTTCTTTGCATGGAGAGGAGACTCAGAGTCTGATTTTGTTATTTAAATCGTGATCTAAATCCGTTTGATTTAATTAAATTCACCCTATTTTAAAAAAACAAGCTAGGAGGAAACTTGATCAAGTATTAAAATCAACATAGGAAAAGTTTTATTTTTATGCAAACTGAATATTTAGATATTCAAATTAGTTGTGGAGATGTGTTTTTAAAGATATAAAATTCATTCTGGTTGGTTGGTGACTGTTAACTTTTTGCTCTGACAGATTTGGGAAACTGAGGGCCCCAACTGGTATATTAGCAATGTAACAGTTTTTTCGGAAAGTATTTTAAAAATTGAAATAAGTATTTTGTCTGCTACAAACCTGGTACAAGGAATGATGGAGCATTTTCATTTGTGTACTGCTCTCCAGCTAACTTTAAAGCTCATCCATACCTCTGTTCAGATTAAATGTACCCCTCCCACACAATACTTTTCTCTCATTTAATTAAGTGGTTAAGATTCTGGTCATGTGTCTCACCTAAGTGGCTTGAGTGTTCAAGTAAATTGGCTGAGTGTTCGAGCAAATACTCTTGTTTGGTGGCTATAGTGGTGGTTCAGAGTGATGAGCAGAAATTCTTCATTTCACAGCTGCCTCTTTGTATCCTAGCCAGATATGGTTGGTAAGATAAAATATGTGGGATGTTTGACCAGAGCTTGTTGAATTATGTTTCTGGACAATATGAAAGCTTTGTTTAGTTGTAAAAGTCACACCCTTTAACATAGCTACCAATTAGCAGTAATCTTTATTCCAGAAGCAAATGGATTTGACTACTGGAAACTTAATTTAAATCACCTTGAAAAAATTAAAAAACATTCAGCCTTCAGCCAGTAATCTTTATTTCAGAATCATTTTATAGGCATAGTACTTGTATATTTCTTGAACTTTAGTCCCAGAAAGCACTAGGAGTTCCCCTAGTTAGACTTCTAGGATCTTTAACAAACAAAGTCTTCACATTTTTTTTCTGAAGAATGAAGGCTCTGGCAGCCATTGTTTACTTGTGCGGAGAAAATAGGAAGTGACGGGGAGGGTCTAAACTCCATGAGAACTACGATAGCTAGGGAACTGGTAGATAGTTGAGAGGCACTCTGACCAAATTCATCAAGACTACCAGTCCCCTAATTCCTTGCGGTTCCCATGGATTTCTTCTTTCTAACAAACAGCTAATGACTGGTTTCAAACTATAAACAACTATTTTAACAATATTGACACTTAATTTCTGTACAAGATATCTGGAAATGGGTTTTGAAAACACGGCCTGATGAGCTTTCCACTCCATGTAAATCAGTGTTGAAAGATAGGATATATAATATGGAAGACCAGTAGTCATTATGAACCACAATGATGGTGGTGGTGGTAATAATGATTGCAATAATCTAGAGATAAGGGATTTTTTCAGGTGTACTTCTCCCCCTTTCCTTTCCTTTTTTTAAATGTGAAGATCAGGTACTGTATATGCCCGAATATAAGCCTAATTTTTCAGCCCTAATTTTCGGTGACTAAAAGTCATTTTAAACATTGCGTGCCGCTTCTCATGACCCCCCTTTGCATCACAGGGGAGCGGCGCATGATGTTTAAAATGACTTTTAACCACTGACTCAAGCACTTGCATCAGTCGGTAAAAGTCATTTTAAACATCAGACACCACTCCCCCAGCTCACAAAGGAGGAGCTGCCAAGCCCTGCTGCATTTCCCACCCTAGACTTATACTCGAGTCAATATGTTTCCCCAGTTTTGGGGGGTTAAATTAGGGGCCTCGGCTTATACTCGAGTCGACTTACTCTCGAGTATATACGGTAATTGCTTTCAGAAGTTCCTGATCACTACATTTTGAATGGAAAGATTTCTAAGTTTTCATTTAGGGCACTGTCAGTAACCTTTTTTGATAGCTGTTGATATGACCTGGTGCGTGAAACTAAAAATACCTCCTTTTCTGAAAACTTTCCTTAGTTTAGAACTCTAAAAATCCTTCAGGAGAAATATCAAATGAGGAAAGTAATGTAGACATCACTTATGTAAGGTTGGTTCCCTTTGAGTCTAGATTCCTGTACATTAATATCTGTAGAGATTGGGGGCCTCATTGCACTGACAGCTTTGTATGAAGCTATCAGTATGGGCACACAGGTGCTATGTGGCACTAACTACCTCCCCTTCGGCTGGCAGGGCTGGTTGCCACTTGGCTCTAGGGGTCTTCTTCCCCAATGATGCACCATTCCAGGAAGGAGTTTGACCAGCCTGTCGCTGTCTCTGCCAGCACTGGACTACTCTACCTCCCTGCCTCCTTGACAGAGTGGTCTACTGCTAATGGTGGCCATCGGAGTATGAATCTGGCAGCGTGATGCTTTATCTACAATCCCGTATCAAAATACATTTTTAAGTTGCAGGAACAGAGAAGATAAGTGTAATTTGAGAACTTAAGCATGGAAGAATCTGGGTTGAGTTCCAGTGTTAGTGCTGAATTCGCATGTTTGTTACAAGAGATGGGCACGAAGTGGGAAAATGCCATTTCATTTAGTTTTTTGTTTTGTTTTTCCCCCATTTCTTTTTGTTTCATTTGAAATGTTTTTTAAAAAAAATTAATTTCATTCATTCATTTTTCATTTTTTACTCTTCACGGCAGGCAGTGATGGCGGAGTGGCTCTGCCACCTCCGCTTGCCACAAAGACTTTAGAACCCGCTACTTCTGCCCCAGTGTGCCCAATCGGGGGGGAGCAGGGGGTCCTTTAAAAGTGCTTGCCTCTGTGGCTAAAGATATTTTAAAGGACCTGTGCTTCTCCCCCAATGCACCCGATAGGGGGAGGGAAAGGCCCAGGGTTTTAAAAATGTGTTTGAGCCACTGAGTCAGCCTCAATTTTGGAGGGGGGGGGTGTCGCAGAGGTTGCCATGGCTGCTATCCGCTCCATACTACAGCTGACTTTGGCAGGTCGGACCTGTCAAAGTCAGCTGTCAGTGCAGAGTGGAGAACAGCGTTCGCTGCCCATCGTCATCTTGTCTCTTGGTTGCTTCGATGTCTGCCAAAGAGATCGAAGCAACCAAAAGGAAGGATGAGGTGGCCGTTGTGTTTCCGCCCCCCCCCAACCCGCTGGAACCTTGTGAACATGCACCCATCCCAGGGATCGGTGCATGTTTGGGCAGCTTTGGGGAGGGTTGGGGGGGGAAGCCTTCCTCCTCCTCATCTTCACCCGGCTCTCTTGCTGTGGCAGGCGGGCCATTTTCAAAGGGATCTAGCCCAGCTGTCACGGGCTGGATCACTTTGAAACCCACCCACCCCTGCCTCAGCGACCCTTTCCCTGCGGCGGGCAGGGGAGTTTCAAAGTGACCCAGCCCATGACAGCTGGGCTAGATCGCTTTGAAAACGGCCCACCAGCTGTAGCGACCCTCTCGCTGTGGCGGGCGGGGAGTTTTTTGTGCGATGTAGCCCAGCTGTCATGGACTAGATCGCTCTGAAACTCCCCCGCCTGTGGATCCCTACTGAAAGGAAATAATTGGAAATAGATTTTCACTTGTAACTTGAGTTTGTTCAGAAATCCATTTCCAATGATTGCCAATGATTTTGGCCCGTAAGTTGAATTGCTCGGTTGGCGAGCCGCTAGTAAGTCGAGGTACCGCTGCATGCTTTACCATAGTCAAATGGGAACATTTCAGTTGACACTGTAGGTATAATAATATTGCTGGTCTTTATATTTAAAGCAGCCATTTAATATTTATCTTTGTGTGGCCAGCATTCCATCTAATATTCCACCAGCGCTAGGTGGAAGCCCCACCCCTCACATGCAGAGTTCTGGCTGCAACTGGAGCCAGGTGGGCAGTAGCTCTGACTGCAAGTGTAAGTTCTGTATAGTAGTGCAGTGCCACAGCGTAGAGCTAATGTGTGTGGTATAAATGTGGAGGTTTTATGAAAAAATACACAACTGTTAAAAAGGTGACCTATGCTGTTACATTAACACTGAGATAAAATGTGAAATAGTGCCAGAACTTATCCTGACAAACTGATGTATCATATCCTGTGTCCTCATCTATATTGAGGGGGTTTGGGAACTCTGAGTATTTTCTGTTTCTATTTGAATTGTCTAATGAAAATTAAATTGACGTTATGAATTTGTTTTGTGTTTTTTTGTAGGAAGAAATCTGCTTCATCTAAACCTAATTGAGTCTGCTAATCTGCTAATACTGTAGATTGAAAGATTTTGCTGTTGCCAGGGTACCCTGTAATGGGCAAGGAGCCACAAAAAAGAGAATTTTTTTTTCTTTTTAATCTTTTCTGTTAACAGGTAAGAAATGTCACAGTTTGCCTCTACAGATGGTTGTTTAAATTTACTGCTCAGAATATCAACTAAACACATGATGCTTTAGAGAGCACAATTGTAAAATACTCATTGCTCCATATACTGTTTTTGTTTTGTTGTTACGTCGCTGTGTAAGCATGCAGTTTATTTCCACTAAATTAAATTCATTTTGGGATAAGTATGGCATTGAGATAAATTATTAAATTGGTTTGTGCTAAAAGGAGTACTTCATAACCTGACCTGGCCCTTAAAACCTGTTTTGGAACAGGAATTGACATATTGTTTTACAGGGATATAATCCGTGATTAAGTTGTGTGCATGTTCACTATGCTAAATCAGGTTGAATAGGATTGCCTGGGTTTAACTGTTTCATTGATAAAAAAAGGTTTCTTTTCAGTTGAGGTTTGCTTCCAGTTGCTACAGATTCATTTACAGATTTGTTTTCTAATTGTTGGAATGTGGACCTTATCATCATGCATATAATTCAGTGGCATTCTTAGACACTGTAACATTTCTGTAAGTTTGGATTTAAAACACTGTTGTTCACGGTAGGCTGCCTGTTAGAGTCTAAAACACTGCCCCTTTAAGGCAGACACAGTCTGCTGCATTCCCTCTGTTTTAAGACACTGTAGCATTTGCAGGAAATTAGATGCTGGATTTGATTATTGCTAGGAACCCCTTCAGCTCTGCAGTTCTAAGATGATTATGAAGTCTAGATAAAAGTTAAACAATGACAGTAACATGTCAGGGAAGATTGTTGTATGTCAAAATGGCAAAATAAGTGGTGGTGGTGGGGAATCCTACTTTGTCATTGTTAATTAAAATTCATTTGTTATTATTATTTACAGTACTTTGTTACCAGTTTAGAGTTCTTAGCCCTCTATGTGTCCAAACAAGGTATACTGACTTATTTTCACATTCTATTTTGGATGTAGTCAGGGTTGACAAGGTAACATTGTTGATAAATTCTTTAAATTAGATTTTCATATTTATTCCATACAAAGAAATTACTTCTATGATAATTGTGGCTGAATGTAAAGTGTGGAATAACTTTCATAATAACAAGAGGGCTTGTTTGTGGGATTGTGTTCTTGCACTATAATGTGCCGTTTCCAGTAGCAGGCTGTACCTGGGTGGATAAAAATTGGTGCTTTATTTTACAATGTCAATTTAATATTTTTTCAAATGGTTTCTTAATAAATATTGTCCAAGAAATCCAATTGTTTAAGTTGTGATTTAAATCACTTTTATTTAAATCAAATTCAGTAGGTATGCATTAAAGAGGTGGCCTTTGTATACTGGTCAAGGGCCATGTAGAGCACATCATTTAATACTAGGTCTCAGAAGAGAACCTAAAAACGAGTTGAGAAGCCACTGAAGTTAAGTGTTCTTGAAGTTTGTTTGTTGTTTTAAGTCCCTCTCAGGCTTACTGCATTATAGTTGGGAGTATTTCATGATAGTTCTTGGAAATATTCCCTCTGTGCATCACAGTGTTATATGAATGGGCTTGAGTGAGAATTATGAAAAAGGTCTTTCTTTTCCAGGTAGCTGTAACACTTAACTAAATTTGGTGAAGCCTGCTTTGGGCTAGAGCAGTGGTTCTCAACCTTCCTTAGGCCGCAACCCTTTAATACAGTTCCTCATGTTGTGGTGACCTCCAACCATAAAATTATTTTCGTTGCTACTTCATAACTGTAATTCTGCTGCTCTTATGAATCATAATGTAACTAACTATCTGATATGCAGGATGTATTTTCATTGTTACAAATTGAACATAATGAAAGCATAGTGATTAATGATTAGCAATGAAAATAATTTTGTATATAAACAAGTGAAAACAAGAAAGCCAAAGAAGGAAGCAATGGGAAAATTTCAACTAGAAGGAGAAGAAAAGTCAAGGCTTGGGGTTTTTTTGAGGGGGGGGGAGGGATGTTGGACAACAGTTCCCAGGCTCCACTGAACAACATGGCTGGGGGAGTTTGGGAACTGTTGTCCAAGCAAAGTAACTCCTCCAAACCACTGGAGGAGCACGATGGGATGTGCACAGCACAGAACAGGGAGAAACCTGGCACAGGGAGGCAGAAGGGGGAAAGTCTGGGGGAAGGCAAAAGAGAGACCAGGGATGGGAAGAAAGGAAGAAGGAGGGGAGCAGTGGTAGAAGAAAGGGTCGGGAAACTGGCGGAGGGAGGGATGCAAGGGAGAAGGAGCAGCAGGTCCAGAGGAGAAACCAGAGGGGAATGGAGGAAGGGAAGCAGGCAAGCTGGAGCATGCAAATGATCGGCATGGTTGGGGGGGGGGGGCAACAGGTTGCTGCCTGCCTCCCTGCTTGCTTCTCGCCCACTCTGCTGGCCCCGTCTTCCGTCCCGTCTCCTTCTACCCTTCTCCCCAAATTGGAGATGTGGTTGGGCTGAGCCTGGCTCTAATTAGATTCTATAATAAAATCCTGTCTGTTACATAAACCTGTAGTTGTATGGAGTGTATGTGATGGGGTTGGCGTGATTATGTGGGCGGACCTGCCTGGAGGTGGATAGAGGAGCAATGTCTTGGTTCCTAAGACCATCAGAAATGTGTTTTCCAATGGTCTTAGGCGACCCCTGTGAAAGGGTCGTTCGACCCCCAAAGTGGTCACGACCCACAGGTTGAGAACCATTGGGCTAGAGCAGGGGTCCTCAACCTAAGGCCCTGGGGCCGGATGCGGCCCCCCAAGGTCCTGAATCCGGCCCCTGGGACCAATTGCAACCCCCCACCTACCCCCTGTTTTGTGAGCAAGCCAACCTCTGCAGCTGCTTTTGGACTGTGATCCGGCCCCCAGTGGTGTCTGGGTGGTGGTGGACCGGCCCGCTGTTTGAAAACTTTGAGGACCCCTGGGCTAGAGGGTGTGTGCTGATTCCTGAAAAAAAGCTGAATGTAATCATTTCTTATCTGCTTAGAACAAGTTCAATACATATTCCCTGATAACACCCTGTCAACAACTGCTTGTCCTGTTTGAGCCCATTTATTAGCTGTTATCTAGCCAATTCTGATTACTTCACTCAGGATATCCACTATGTCATTTTGAGGCTGGAGAAGGGGGAGAGAAGCAAATTGTAGAGCTACATGTTGTCAACGTACTGATGGTGCTTTCACTATAAACCTCTGTATGATATCTCTTAGTGGTTTCACGTATTAAAGCAAAGGTGAACAGAAATTGATAGGATGGTCTGTGGTGTGAGAACCACATTCATCCTGTGAACACACATAGGGCTTTCCCTGCCATCTTTATTTTATTTATTTATTTATTTTCAGTATTTATACCCCACCTTGTCATGTGTACTTAGATTATTTGAAAGCAGAAATTGTCCATTTGATGTACAACTTTCAAAAGGGCTCCCTGCTGGGATGGAGAAAAGCAGAATTCTCTAATGCAGCAAAGAAACATGCCTTTGGTGGCCAGAGGAGTCCAGTATACTTGGGGTAAAACTGTGTGTTTGAAGTGGGCTTGGATGATCCACTTATCCCTCTGTTCCTTGCCCAGCTGAAACTGCTGTTTTCACGCTATTGATATGATTGCTGGTTAGCCATGTGGTGGCAATGTTGGGATTGGAAGGTCTGCATGTGCCTCCTCACCTGTATGTTTTAACGGGATCCAAATGAGAATGCTGTCATTCAGTACACTATATAGCTCAGACGTAGACCTGGGCATTTGGTTTCGGATGGGGTCTGAACGTAAGAACATCAGAAGAGCCATGCTGGATCAGGCCAAAAGCCCATCTAGTCCAGCTTCCTGTATTTCACAGTGGCCCCACTAAATGCCTCTGGGAGCACACGAGACTAGATATCTGTCTCTTGATACCACTCCCCTGCATCTGGCCCTCGAAGTACCCCGGTTTTAAGCCTGGAGATTACACATCTCCATCATGGTTTGTAACCTGGGTTGGACTTTTCTTCCAGGAATCTGTCCAATCCCCTTTTGAAGGCATCCAGGCTAGATGCCATCACCACATCTTGTGGCAGGGAGTTCCACAGTCTGGTTCCAACCCCTTCCGAAACAAAAACGAGTAAAACCAATAGACATCTGTGGATGCATATTGTGACTCGATCCCAGTTTCATAAAGAGCCACACATACTTTGCCCTAGTCCTTCTCTTACAGCTGGATTTTACAAGTATGAATTTTAACTGTTCATAGAAGTGTGGTAACCGTTTCTAGATAGTATAATAGAGGAATCAACATACTTTTTATTGTGAATGAAAAGTGTATACATATGACAAATACAACAGATTTAAATTAATCCAACTGATAATAAAGCTGAATGAAAATAGTTCTGTTTATTTAAACTGAAATTCTAAAATACATTACCAATTTTTCTAGAAAAAACAATTAAATAACCTTGCAAAACAGATGAACGTGAAAGAAGCCTTTGAAAAGCTTCTCTTTAAAAAAAAACTATACTATTAGCTGGAAGTTGAGTTCAAGCTGTTTGGATGAGCAGCGAAACGTTTCAATCTCTCAAGAAAAGTCCAGTTGCCATGACTCAGCTTCCAGTTAAACTCACTTGGATGACTGAGAATCTTCACAGACAATATACTTTTATCTTGATGAGAACTTCTAACTCTTTATGTGTATGTATTCTGGGAATTATTAGACACGAATAGATAGTAGAGGTAGTCAGAACATTTAGGGAGCTGTCGGATATGCAAAATAGCTCTTCAAAACAGGTTTTAATATCCTTTAATTCCAGCAAGAATATATTGCATTGAATATACATGTGTAATGAATTTGTCAGGGAAATGGTATTAGCTAGGGCTGGCTGCCCTCAGACTGGTGATATTATAGTTCTGTATTATTGTATCTTGTAATAATGGCTATGTCCTGTGGGAACTGACGTTTCAGTCATTTGGAGTACACCCCTTGGGGCATAATAACAATAGTATAACAAAAAGATAGTTGAGAGATTTTGTAATCTAGGTGATTTTCTGGAGACTGAAAACACAAATCCAAGTAATCCAGCCTCCACTGGATTGTTGAAAATGTACAGTTTATTTATGTTGCCTTGTAGCAAAGTATAGATTCCTCCCACTAATGTGGATCTTTTCATCATATTGAACTTTTTTTTGTAGGACAAAGAGAAGAAAGTTAGCATATGTGAAGCAAAAATCTTATGTCATAATCCTCCTCCCACGGACTAAATATCAAGATACTGCATTCCACTTCAGTAGCTAATCTGCCTACCAACCTAACATTTTATTCACAGTTATTAATATAAGAAAAATGTGCAATGGGGTCAGCATCTTCTTCTGTAGGAATCAGTACAAGACAGTTAGCATATAGGGGCAATAAGCATTATTGAAGCTTAAAAAGTTGCCAACTATTTAAAGCACATACATGAAAAAGTACACAATTTGATACTGAATGTTCAAGATAGAAGGCATAGACAACACTAGGAAAGTTTCAGTGGGGTAAATATTGGGAACCAGATGCTTTTTTATAAGTAGCAATGCTAGAGACTACATTTGGATAAAATGAAAAGTTCTGTCAGGATCCATTGCTGTTTAATCACAAAGTGCCAATACAGCAATTTAACCTGAATACAGGTGACTGTGAGGGGCGATGTCGAGTGCCCACAGAAAGGGCTCTGAGTGCCACCTTTGGCACCTGTGCCATAGGTTCACCAACACTGTCCTAGATTCTTAACTCGTCCACTGAGGGATCTACTATGCTTCAAGTGTACAGCCTTACTGGTATGTTGCATCATTTTGCAATATTGTTGCTGTAGAGAGGCAAGAAAGCAAGCCAATGGTTCCTAAACTGTGCACTGAACACCCTGGGTGGCCACCAGACCCAGCCAGTACCTTGAGTCAAGGACTTCATTTGGGTTACTCTTTGTCAAGTCAGTTGAAGGGCAGTATGTTGGCCCAGTTAGGCTGGCAGAGGGTGTATGGACGGAGGCCACCAGCTGTGTTGTGTTCCCTCCCTTTAGCTATCTTCACTGTCCCATTGGATGCTGGGAACAACAATAGAGAATGAGGAGCTGCTGAAGGGTGGGCAGCCATTGCTTCCGCCACTGTGATGGAAGCCGGCTTGCTTGGCGGGTATCTTCTCTCTTATCTCTCCTCTTTCTCCTCCTTTTCCTAATTGATATGGAGGATCCTGGCAGGCTGAAGTGTTCACCCGGTTACTGGCTAGTAGCAGCATGGCAGACAGCAAACCCAGCTCCTTGGGCAACAGTCAATATGAGGGCAGTCCTAGCACAAATGTCTGCTTTCCAGGCAAATATGCCAGCAGTGGTGATGGACTTGGACAAGGCAATGGGCATCTTGGGTGCTGGTGGTAGCATCAAGGACCATGACAATTCTGTCTATTTTAAAGTGGACAGTAGTAGTGGACTGGCAGCTGAAGTGCCAGTGGTGGCGAGGATCCCATGATGGGCTTTGACTATGCCAGGCCCGCACAATGCATCGACTGCGGGGGACCGGTAGCCCACAGGGCCGTTGGAAGTAGCCTGTCAGGTCTCCGCCAGCCTCCCGATCTGCCAGAATTTTTTTTTCTTTTTTTGCCCACCTGCCCACCAGGATGTTTAGTCCAGATTTGTTCCCTTACTTTCCAAGTCTCTGCCTTCATAAATTGGAGCACCGGAGAAGTGCACCCTTCTAATTTGGAGCACTTGGCGAAGCATCCCCTCCTTAATCGGAACACCGGTGAAGCGCACCGTCCTAATTTGGAACACAGGCAAAGCGCACGTGCACACTTCTGCAAGTAGACCGCAGGGATGTCTGGGAGTTTCAAGAGTAGATCACGGGGATGTTTGCCAGATAAAAGTAGACCGCGGGCTGTTCAGAGTTGGACAGCCCTGGACTATGCCAACAGCACTTGGCAGCTGCATGGCTTCATGCAACTGTAGTTTACTTCCCTGGAAAGTTTGATCAAGTATCCAGAGCTGATATGAATTCTTGCAAATTTGGACCTTGAACACTGTACTTTGCACATTTGTTGTTGCTGATACTGTCTCGGAATTCCTGACCTGTATTGTACTTCAGATCATGGCATTGTTTTGACACCTCAGCGATGAAGACTTCTCTGTAAACTCCCATCTATGTAAACTGACATGTTCATGTATCTGTTACATTTGTATAAGAGAAACAGCATTTCAGATTGTGTGCCACCAACTGTGCAGCACAGAATTTTGATAATAGAGCAGTGTTTCTATAGATAACAACTTGTCTCATATATGAGCTGAAGTTCACCTGAATAGTTCACATGCTCAAAGCTAAACACACATGGAATTGGTTGCATCAGCTATTTGATTCCCTGTGAAAATTTTCTTCCCATTTGAACCTGTGAGCTATAGGAGTCAGCTTCCAGTTAAAGATCAAATGATTGGTGTTGATATTGTAGCTGTTTTCATTTTTTTCACACCAAGGTGTGAATTCCATTTGTCTTTTTTGTTAGGCATCCCTTTGTTGAATGCATCATGTTGCAAGATGAACAGGACCATAAGTTATGCAGCTATGATCAAAGAGGATTCTTATAAAAAGTATAAGAAAGGTGAAATAGGGATATAACCGAATACTGTTCAAATTACTACAAATATGGGACTGCAATTTATAACTTTCTTTATTGTTACAGCTAGTGAGTACCTCATTTTGAAAGGTAAAAAATAAAGTGATATGTGTTAGAACATTTATCAGAGATCTATGTTGTATCATTGAGTTAAAAGGTTTCTTTGCAGATTAATATGATACACTGAATGAATGTATGGCATTCATGTAAGTCATTGCAAGTTCCTTGAACCATAAAGTCTGGTTTAAATTACACATTCACTCGGACAGTTTGAGATTTAGATTGAGACACTCACCTTTCAGCATAGTTGTGATAGTCATGCTTATGGCAACTGTCCTAGATGTTCCACCTTTGTTAGAGTTCTGAAACATTTACTCGTTTAACCTATATGGTCTGATAAGAACATACAGTGGACCCTTGTATAACAAACAGCTTGTATAACATAAAATCTGTACAACATAAAAAATTCCTGAGATAGGGGAAATTTGCTTAACATAATCGCCTATGGGGAAAATCCATACAACATAAAAATGGGATTACTCCATTTTCAATGCATTCCTATGGGAATTTGTATAAAGGAAAATTTGCTTAACATAATTTCATTTGGAACGAATTAATTCCTTTATACAAGATACCACTGTATATTTTTGCGCTCCTGACTTGGGATACATACATTTTAAGCAAAGTATGTTTCAGTGTACACAAATGACAGGCCTTCTACCTATTTATTATAATACATGTATAGCCTGCCTCTTTTTCATTTAACCAAAGGTTTGTTGTACATGGCTCTCTCTTCCCCAGGTTTGTCACCATGGATGTGATAGGCCAGGCTGAGAATGGTAACTGATTCAGAAGAACATTGATTCAAATCTGTTATTCCCTCCCCCCCCTCAAATTTTCTGTAACATACAACTAAAAGCCTTTAAACAAAAAAAGCTTTTAAAAGTATTTTGGAATGAATTTATTGGCCACAGTTTATGAAATAGTTGAAATAACTGGCATTTTGAGTAGCCAGATTAATACTAACTGCTTTTTAAGTGGATTATAACAGTGCTCAGGAGAACTGTTCTCAAAGTCTGTTCAGAAAGAAAAAAGGCAGACATTTGAAGAACATGAACCCTGTTTTAATTTTCATTTCCAGATTTCAGTATTCTATCTGTTCTAGCCTCTGGCTGAAATTCTGTACTTGTTCTGTTTGGGAGTAAACACCACAGAATTCATAGGACTTCACTTCCAATTCTGTGTAGAATTACATGGCTTTTCAGCATTTTAAAGTGAGATCCAAAAGAACATTTTCTAAAAGTGTTTACAGATGGTGAAATTTGCCAAAACTGGAACCTGGACTGTAACCCCATTGTTGTTTATGTAAGTCTTGTGTAAATTTTTGTGGCTAATTGACAAGATGCTTGAATGAATCTTGCTGTCACAATCTGGCATCCAAGTGATATGTGACCTGGTGTCTTGTATACCGAACTACAAGAAGTTACTGGTATGTAAACCTTTTGCAAATATCAGTAGAATTCTGCCCATAGGATCTAAATTTAACAACTTAATAAACTCTTAGTGCTAAGTTGAATACAGACAGATTGTCTTCTTTTAAGGGTCCCTGTAATGTGCCCTTTGATCCATTTTGTGGTGTTTTTCCTTATTCCAAGGGTCCTGGCCTCCTGTTGAAAAGTGATGGAGTAGCCTGGTCAGCATCTGCCCTATTGAGAAACCAGCCTCTAATACGGCTTGCCTGCGAGAAAGTTTGTGAAATAACGCAGTAACATGTTTGCAGTAGTATGCTTTCTTTTTGTTGTTGCTCTCCACTTTCCGGTATTAACTCACTGAAAAATGATCTTTATACATTATGATTTGGGGAGGTCTTTATCATATGTGCATATTTTCTTAGAAACCTCTCTGAGTTCAGAAGGACTTACTTCCAGGTAAATGTGCAAGGCATTGTAATGTTTGTGTGTGGGAATTCTAGAAGCCGTTATTAATAAAAACACATATGGTATTTCTTTCATGGGTGAAGTCTGAGAAATGGTTATTCTGATGGCGGTAGACTAGATTTTGCTTTTTGGATTGAAGTTAACTCTTTGTCAACAGGAAATGTTTGCCATGGCCTAACAAATAAGCCAATGTTTGACTTCAGTTGTGTTTGTATGTGTATGCACAAGGGGGAATGATATGTTATGCATCAAAATTGAACAACTTCTATAAGAGTACTAACATTTTAATCAGCACAGTCTTCATCTGATTGCTAACTTCTGGCCATCTTTGCTTTTGAATCTTTCTACATGATGCTTTCAACTTAAGTACTTTGTGTATCAAAATATACGTCATCAAACATTAGGGGGGGTACAGACGCTACAGATTCGTACACACACAAAAAGCAATACTTGAAATAGCCTTAAATTTTGTTGGCAATTTTGCATAATTAACTAAATTAACCTTCTGTTAGCCCTACTATTCATTGAGTACCACCAAACTGTTTATTGGCACCATGATATTAAGCAAACCTTTTCAGAAGTAGGCAGATTAGCTTCATTGGGATTTGGTTTCAACTGTGCCGATGGACTGCAAGCTGTGCCTATACGCCAGAAACTTTGGTTTACAGTACTTGGCAATAAAGCTTACTCTCCAGAGGCAAAACAACCGATTCTCTCTTTCTTCTTGTACATTTACTGCTAGCTGTTCATGGAGACCATCATGTATATATCTAGATCATTGTTGCCTTGTCTTTAATATAGGGTGATCTAGACCTTCCTACATAGGCAGCTCTTGTTATTTCTACTGTAGTCTTAAATTGTGCAAAAGTAAACTGTCTTAATGGTGAATTAATGCCATGCATTATAGTAGAAATAGCACTATCAGTAGCTATAGAAAGTGAACTGAAGAATCCTTTCAATTGATCAGTTGTAGCTGAACTTGGGGTGAGGGTCAGATTTTTTTGGACTGAAATCCTGTATGTATCTTGAAATTCTATATTAACCTGCAGGGCACTGTGTAGCAAATTTAAATATTCCTTTTCCTCCAAGTCTGATTTGCTGATATTTTTGTTGTATCCATTGAAATTACATAGGATCTTCCAGTATGTACTTGTACCAACTTCTCCTCAACACAGGCTTCTACAGCAGGGATCTTCCTTGATCAGTGTTGGCAAACCTTCGGCACTCCAGATGTTATGAACCACAACTCTCACAGTCCTTTGTCATTGACAGTACAGGCTTGGAATTCTGGGAGTTGTGGTCCAAAAGATCTGGAGTGCCAAAGGTTCGCTATCACTGTCCTAGATGTTGGGGCTTGAAACCTATTGCTCCAGCCAGTGTAGTGTGGAAAGATGTCTTGCACTCTGAAGCAGTTAGAGTGGATCTTGTTGAGAGAAGGATAGTTTAATGTGTTAGTGTAGTTTGAAATTTGGTGGACATGGCAATTTACTTAAAAGAGGTTTTCTAATAGCACACAACTAGGGCTTGTTCTATAGTGTCTGTGAGGTTACATAGAACTTGAGCAAGGAATTTTGGCTTTGGCCCTGATTTCTTTGGTATTTTGCAGTTTTTAATATATAACAATTTTTCTTACAACAAAAACAAGGAAATAGTCTGCATATCCTGGATTGTATGTTATCAACCAATTTAAAAACTCCTTTCTCGGATATATTTGCAACAGTAGCAGTGTTGAGAAAAATTACTTAAGGCTGCGAGTCACTGTGAAACAAAGTATGTTGATAGTATTGATGGAATTAATTTTGATTTGTGGCCTCGTGGTGAGTTGTATAAATTGTCAGAACGTGGGCCAGATAAACCAAAGCCAAATCTAATGGTACAACCAAAGAGCTTAATTCTGTTCCTGATAAAAGCATCCATAGAGGTAAGGGATAAAAGTGTGCATAGACTTTGGGTTAGCAGAACTGCAAGTTAAAATTGAATCTTTTTTTTTTAATCTGATTCTCTACTACTACTTAGCAAGTTCATTAATTTGACTTTTCTTAGAAACTGGCTTTGAGCAAAAGAGGAAGACAATACTTGAAACCCAAAATTAAACTAACATTTTCTTATTATTTTTAATTAACTTTTCAAGTCTTACATGTTACAGTATTAAAAATCTTGAATTAGCTAACTACTTTGTTAATAAGTTAAGTCAAGACATTGGCTTATCATTAAAGGCACTTTAATAATATGCACATTTATCTTTGATGAAGTTCTCCTTTTGATACCAATAGGTTATTTCCTTCCACTTTCTGCTCTTGGTTCTGTACTCACCTTTGTCTGTAAATTGAAAAGAGGGGAATCGGGGAATAGCTTTCTGAACTGTTCAAGTCCTGCTGGTAATCTGTAATTAAGGCTGTGGGTGCTTCTCTTTTCTCTAGACCAGCATGTTTTGGAAATTTGATCTACAGTCATCATCCCACATAGACACACTTTTAGAGAGAGAAGATGTAACTCTGAAGGAACTGATGGATGAAGAAGATGTTTTACAAGAGTGCAAAGCTCAAAATCGCAAGCTTATAGAATTTCTATTGAAATCGGAATGTCTGGAAGATCTTGTTTCATTCATTATAGAAGAGCCACCTCAAGACATGGATGAAAAAATAAGATACAAGTAGGAAACATGTTTTTCAGAAAGTCTGTGTTCCAGAGAAGATTAATACTAAACTGCATGCTTTTAGTTTCTGTTTATGCCATTAGTTTTGTTAAGGTTCAGAATTAGACTGAATTAGATTGATTTATAATGTCTGGTGTATGTTTTTTGGTCTATATTATTTGATGTCATTTTATTTACACATCACAATACAATGACCAACACCTGTTCTCCTGAATAGGACAAGTTCCCCCTTTCCCGCAACTTAAAAAACCCACAATCTCATTCATTCTATACCCCAAAGCACAGAGAGAACTCCTAGTTCCCTGAGCTCCATGACCTCTGAAGATGCTGGCCACAGAGACTGGCAAAATGTCAGGAAGAAAAACTTCCAGAACACAGCCAAACAGCCTGAAAAACTCACAACAGCTATAAGTATTTTTGTCTATAAATTAGGCAGAGGTGAATTATTAATATGTAATATGTCAATGCTTTCTGTTCTAGGTATCCAAACATTTCTTGTGAGCTGCTAACTTCAGATGTTTCACAAATTAATGATAGATTGGGAGAAGAGGAGTCACTATTAACAAAACTGTATAGTTTTCTTCTAAATGACCCCCCTCTAAATCCATTATTAGCCAGCTTCTTCAGCAAGGTGCTAAGTATTCTTATTAGCAGAAAACCAGAACAGGTAATTGATTAACATTTCTCTTCAAAGATACACAGTATGTTTAAACAGGTGTGTGGATTAAGTGTGGCCTGCTGAGCTGCTGGTGTGCTCCTCTTGAACCTTCTTCAACCCAGCTATGCCTGGACAGACATACAGACATCTCTACCTGCACATGGCAAGCATGCTTCCAAAAAAGTGTACTACTGAAGTCTGTAGGAGGTGTTTTTCAAGGCCAGGAAAGTTGTGATTAGTGTTCCAGTTGTGATTTCAGTGAAGAGTTCCATAGTGCTGTTGTTTTAATTCAAAGAGTTAGTTTCCATCTGTTTCACTAATAGCTCTTTCAAGATTTATTTATTTATTTGATTTATACAATTTATATGCCGCCCACTACCCAAAGATCTCTGGATGGCTTACAATTAAAATTAACAGTTAAAACAATTAAAACATTAAAATCAGTGAAGAATTAAAAACAATAGAAGTATTTAAATACAAAACACTAAAATTGCCATCAGGACCCACAATCTATGGTATGTCAATTAAAAAACTTCTGAAACAGGAAGTTTTTACCTGGCGCCAAAATGTCATCAGCGTTGGCGCTAGGCGGATCTCACTTGGGAGGTTGCTGTGGAGGAGAGACCAGGCAGATGTCACATGTTGGAATTGAAGACTTGGCAGGCTGTTGATTCCTCATCGACGTGCTGTCGCTCTTGAAGCAGTGGATATTTTAGACTTTGACTTGTGCAGGCTCCGCAATGCAGAGATTGGAGTCAGAGTATGTGCATTTGAGGGGGAGAACAAGCATTAAGCTCTAGAGAATTCCAAGTGGTTCTGCACAGGCATAGAAAATCCATGTGTGTGTATTCACAGAAGACCATGAAGAAGATCATATCATTGCAGTAGAAGCTTTTCTGTCTCACAGAAAAGGTTGACTGCTTTCTGTCTGGCCATTTTCTTGACAATTCAGTCAGTATCACCAGAGGTAGAATTTAAAATATTCCTACCTTGTCTTTGCATCTCTAAATTTTGAATCTGGCATAGGCATCTAAACAAGGTTTTTAGAACTCTTATGTGGTTTTTTTTAATACCATTCACAGATAAGTGGTGCCCTGAAAAATGAAGATTCATATGGGCTGCAAGCTGGCATTTGTCTGTGATTTTTCATAGGTTTAATAGAGATTATCACCCACCTTTGCCATTATATTGTATAGAAGGACTACATGGTTTATTTCACAATTTATAGACTAGTGTCATGTTGTTTAGAGGTCTCTAAATAGCTTCATGGAAAATAGATCACTACTTTCTAGAAATATTCTTGCAGTTTTTAATTGATTTGTTACTTTTGACTACGTACTGCAGAAAAACTAATTATTTCATTTTTGATTTTATTCACAGATAGTGGATTTCTTAAAGAAAAAACATGATTTTGTAGACCTCATTATAAAGCACATAGGGACCTCTGCAATTATGGATTTATTGCTTAGGCTGCTGACATGCATAGAACCTCCACAGCCCAGGCAAGAAGTATTAAATGTGAGTTACTTTTTCTCAGCTCGAAGGCATTTGTGAGAAGTAAACAAAATGGGACTGGCCAATGTCATGTTCAGAATTTATGTATTTAGAACTTCTGTTCCATGGTGATCTGATGAGAGGCTAGTTACATTGAATGTGACTGACACATTGTCAGATAGCTATAGCAGCTTTTTGTAGCTACAGAACCACACAGATGATGAGGATTGCCTAATTTTGGGACGTCTTCTGTTCCAAACTAAGAAATCATCATAGAAATTGCCTATTGTGTGCCAGTTTGTGCAAGCTAGCATGCCTTTTTTGTGGCACTTATGGGAACAAGAAACAGGATTTTGTCAGGCATCTCTGAAACTTATATTCTGACCGCGTGCGAGTTATTCTTTGAATTCATTTTGTAGATAGTGCACTATAGAATGTTTCTCTTACCAAAGCCATATTCTTTTGTATAGTCTGGAAGTACTTTCATCAGTCCCCGAAGCATGCCTTTCAACTGTAGATGAGTTCAGAAACAATACTTGTTAACTTCCAATACTATAGCTTTTGTTTGCTATCTGTTTGAATTAATGATTATGTTTGCAGTTCTAGTTATATGGATACTCCAAGCACTGGGAGGCTACAGTTACATTTTCTGTAACATATTATTAAACGTCTTGTGTCTTGGATCAGAGAACCACAAATTGGTTTGCTTATTTTAATGAGTGAAGAGGATGCTGTGCAGCAATTCTTGCAACATTTTAGATCTTGCCAATATATTAAAAGTGCATGAGGCAAGAATCACATGTCTACCTCCATTTATATCCATTGGTATTGCTTGAAAGGATATCAACTCTGAATCCATGATGAGTGGTGTGAGCATGGTGATGCAGGAATTATTTTATCCGTCAGTATGTTTTGGGCCTGCAGTGTTCTATGGAGGTGGGGAAGGACTGCAGTGTTAACTGTTTGAAATATCTTTAGAGGATTGTGTATAGAAAGAAGTTTGCATTGGCCTCTGTTGTGCAAACATTTGGTACAGTCTTTTGAAAAGAGAGATGAGTGGACTTTTTCACGTTTCTCTTGTGTAAAGCATGACTGGAAAACATGTGCCACCCATGTACATTGAGTCCCTAGGGGGAACCCCCCCCCACACACACACACACACTTGCCCTTACCATGGTAAAACCTTTTTAGGGAAAACAATTTATTGCTCATAAAATTCACTTCTGTTCTCTGGTGCGCATGGGGGCGGGGCAGTTCCTCCATGCTCTGGAAAGCCTACTTTCCAATCAAATATCTTTTTGAAACAATGGATATTGGAGTAAGAAGATGCTTTCTTGATCAAAAAAACATTTTTTGAAGGAAAAATTGATGTAAAGTAATGAAGTCTTCCAGTGTTCAGGAATGGGCATAAGCAGCTCCCACATCTCTGGGTATTGTTCTTCCCAAAATAAAGAATTAACATGTAGCATGTGATTGTCACTGATGGTTTGCCCTGCATCTCCACAGTGGTTAAATGAAGAGAAGATTATTCAGCGGCTGGTGGAAATAGTGCATCCTTCTCAAGATGAAGATGTAAGGAATGTTTAACTCAAATTATACATATCTAATTTTTTCCACAAGTTTTAATTTTGTTTAACAAAGTAGTATACAGAATTCTAAGATTATAGGAATCTGTTCGTCTGTTAACTACTGGGCAGAGGGGACATTTTACTCAGTTTATTTTGAATGTGCTGAAAATGTATTGAATCAACCTTCTGGGTTTTATCTAACTCTATGCACTATGCTCTTGTTCTTCAGAGGCATTCAAACGCATCCCAGTCTCTCTGTGAAATTATACGCTTGAGTAGAGATCAGATGCTACAAGTACAAAATAGTTCTGAACCAGATCCACTGCTTGCAACACTAGAGAAGTAGGTTGGCATAATGTCCCCCCCTCCCATTTTGAATTGATATATTTGTGTGACATGTTGTTTGGTTTTTGAATGCGCTCCTTGTGTTAGAAGAAAAGATACAGCCTAATTGGAACCTGTGAAGTATGTTTGAGGCCTGTCTTGAGGAACTTATAGTAACTCTGCCGTACCTCCGCAAATTGGAACTTTTAAAAATTCTGTTTTTGATTTGGAACTGTTTCTTCTTGTTGTTAGCATCCAGTGGACCTCTACATTGGTATGCTCTCTATCCATTAAGAGGCAATCTCTTTTGAATCTCTTTTGAAGAAAGACCTGATTTGAGGCTGATTTATGAAGCACTTCATACTGCTGTTCTAAATCTAATCCTCCTGCTTCCAACAGTGGATGGATATAGGTCTCTTGGTTTTCTCTGTTGTGTAGGTCGGTCCACTTCTTAAGTTCTGCTGCATTCCTCCCCTTTTGGGGGGGGGGTGTGACAAAAAGTTATGGTTAGTTGTCCAGCGTGTTTTTGCCAAGTTGGCAAATGAGGGCTTGGCTTCACTTTCTCCTTCCAACCTCATATGGGGAAACATGAGAGGAAAATGAAGATAGGCATAGTTGTACAGTTCTTCACAGCAGTGAAGAAGAAAACAGCATATTATTGTGAGGTTGCTATCACCTGAGCGACACAGCAACTGATATTACTGACACTTAAGAAGAAGGTGCTACAGTCTTATCGGAAACCTTTAAATTAGTTCTAGGTCACAAAGTTCATGATCCAGAAAGGGTGGTAGAACAAACTGCTTTTCACTCGCTCCTTATGAAAACTATGTCACTAGGAATTTCTTTATATCCATGAAGCCCTCCAGGCATTCCAATAAGTTGCAGAGCTGAGGGTAGAATCTGGCAGTCTCAGCAAAAATAATTCTTTCCAGAAAGTCTGAGCCCTAGTGCTAGATGGCTGTGATGCCCAGGTAGGGCACCTCTAGTTTCTTTTGTGTGTTTTTTTATCTCTGTTAAAGCATGCAGACAGCAGTTCTTGTCCTGTTGAAAATCAGGACTAATTGAATCAGTTCTCCACCAACAAAGGGAAATGTGTGCCTGTTCTTCCATCTTCTGGTCTTCAAGAACAATAGTGAAGTCTCATTCATCTGAAAACAGATGTGTCAACAGGTTACTTCAAGCACACTGGTTCAAACTGCAAATATTCTTCAAACTGTTAGGCAGTGCTCCAGTTGACTTCTCCATTTTCACAGACAAAAGATTGCTGTCTCCAGTTTATGTTCTACCTAATTGGTGAAATTTGCTTTATTGTACGCTGCCCATCAGTATAGTTGTATCACAGAGAACATCCGTCAAGTTCCTGATGAGTTTGTGGATATCAGAAAGGTATCCATCCATTATTGTGCTTGATTGACAAACCAACATTGACAAGCTTGTAGTTCCGTTGCTCTAAAAAGCATTTGTAGTCAACTTGAACAAGAGCTGTCTTTTGTCTTTTGTGAGGAACTTTATTTCACCTGATTATTCAGAATCTGAGCAATAATCTGTCAGGACTTGCGGTGCCAGCATATGTACTTCTGTCTTGACTCTTAGCCCTCAGGTATGACTCTTGTTCCATAAAGGAGATGCATCTCAGTTCCCATGAGACTGGCAGGAACACTTTAGTCTCTGTACCCACAACCCCTGGCTTGATGATAAAAAGGTTCTCAGTATATTCTGCACCCTGAACCAACAAGAATAGTTATTGCCTCTGCTCTTTTGCACTGAATGGCCTGAAGTGAGAATCTGATACCCTTGGTCTCACCTGCCAGGTCAGACTTCTGGAATCATATTCATGATAGTTGTGATCAGTGTCTCAGTTGTTTCCTTCTTTAAAAAAAAAAAAGATGACGATGGGGAAGGAGTCAGATTTCCTGGCCTGTGCAGGCAACTTGTTCAATTTTAGGAAGAATTGGCTTGCAACTCTGAATCATTAAGTAAAGTCTGAGGTAAGGGACTATGGACGTTATAGTCCCAATTCCCAAATATTTACTGGGGTGGGAAAGTCAAAGATTTCTCAGATTTCTCACTCTTCAGAGAAAAGGGACAAAGAGCTTACATGTAGAGTGGTTGAACATAGGGAATTTTGGTCCAGAAAGTGGAGTTTCACAAGCAACGTATCAAACAGATTTATACACTTTTAAAAAAAACTTACTGGGAAGTTTTTGTTTTCATGCAATATTTATTTGTTTCTTTGACTTGTATACTGCAGCCATCTAGCCCAAGAACTACTCTGGGCAGTTTACATCGTAAAAACAGTTACACGGATATACAACATGCAGGCTGCAGACATAACAGTTCCTGACTCAGAGGATAGACATATGGCCTTTGCTGTGACTATGTCTTACTGCCTTTTCCCTCTCTTTCAGAGGCTTTTGGGCTAGCATTTATCCTTATTGTACTTCCAAATTTTTTGTGCTGATGGACAAACTTGCTTTAGATACCAACTGTTTACAATATACTTGTAAAGTATACTCATCTAATCACCTTGACCTGATCCTCCAAGCCCTTCATTCCATCTGCTGAGACAAGTCTGATTTTTTCATTTGATTAAAACTGTTTTCCTCATTACTTTTGCTTGGACCTGCAGATCACAGTGTTAGCCCAAGGATATGGAAGAGGGTTGGCATTGTTTATTTGCTAGGAGGAACCTGAAGAATCTGCTTCTGCAGAATCTAGATCAAAAGAAGCACTTGTCCCTTTTGGAGTTCTTGGCAAGACACCCACCCCCCACCCCCGGTGAATCCGTCAGAGAACCTTCTCCTGGGCCATCATCTTTTGGTCTTCTGGTCAGGTGGCACACAAGGCACACTATTCCTCTTCTTTCTAAACACTTTCTTAGACATTACAGAATCACTGTGCTTCCGATACAGCCTTAAGCAGAAAGGTGCTGCAGTAAATATTACACTCCCATTGTCGGTTTCTGTCTCCCTTTCAGTTAGCCCTTCTGGAGTACTGAATGACAACAAATGGAAAAATGAGTATATGTTTACATATGCTTTTTTTCTTTGCTTCTGTGCCAGGCAGTGTTGTATTTCTTACACGGTCTCAATAGTCCTACTTGGACTCTGTAATTTACAGATGGTTGTCTCTTGCTTTCTTGGCTTTGTAGCTAGCTTCTGGCTCTTTGGAGGAAATGTCAGGTTCCTCTGAGTTTAACCCTGAGGCTTTCTTCAGAATACTGTGTCTTCCAGTTGATGGAACAAAGAATAGTCTCGTGTTCTGTACCAGTGGCTGTTATCCAGTAGTAACATTGCAATTAGGCCTTTGAGTCAGTGGGTAATTGGTGAATCCACACCTATGTAAATTCCATTGATTCAGCTAGCCTACTTTAGTTGTGACTTAGTAAATTACATTACAGCTAGTGTCTGGTGGGCAAGTAAAAGGAAGACCTTACATGTAATAACTTACCTCTTTTTCTCTGCATTCCAGGTAAATATTCTGATTTATGAATTTACAGATTTTAGAGTTAATTACAATTTTCTGAGACTTGGATAAAATGGGGAAATCTGATATCTTCCAGCTGACAAACAGAAGCTTTAGACTTCATGTCATCGTGAATGAAAAAAGGAAGAGGGGGATGGAATCCATTTTAGCTGAAACTGAACATATTATATAAGACTAAAAGATGGGCTGATGTTGCATCCTAATCCATCTTCTCTCTGTGGCTTGTATTAGGTGTACTATACTTGCTTTTTACTGATATAATCCCATCACTGGCCATCCATTTTATCTATATTGCCCTCAATATGAGTCTGAAACATAGTTTGCAAATGTGATGGCATTGATAGTAAGGACATAATTGACTTTCCTCTTTTTGTTAAGATCTGTTCAACTTATACATGCGTTCATCTATGTGTACTACACCTAGGATAAACACATAAATTTTATGCACAAAGAACTGAAACTTGAAGTAATCAGATGATTGTATGTAGACTGTAATTCATTGTTATGAGCTTGGCTGTCTGAATTGGTTAGGATTTTAACCTGGCACAACTACAGCTTGTTGTGGTTGCATTCTGGTATCTTGGGGACCATGTCAGAGGTTCAGTTTGTATATTATAGTAGTGGGCAGACAAATCCTAAATGTTAATAGAAGCTCCTCCCCCATTCTGGAACTATCACATGATTGTAGATTTCCTAGTTTTTGAAATCTTGATATGCAAGCATTGCAGAGCTTTGTCGTGCATTTGGAGAGTTGATACAAAAATAATTGTCTGGGTTTCCTTTTTAATCAGGCTCCTGCAGAGGAAGTAGAACCGATTGCAGGCTTTGTATGCTGTTTCTTGTGTGAAAAGTAGCTGCAAAAGGAAGTGTTACATTTTAGACAATGTCTTTTTTTCTCCTTTTTTAGAAAAGAAATAATAGAACAACTCCTTTCAAATATTTTTCATAAAGAGAAAAATGAATCTGCAATAGTCAGTGCAATTCAGATATTGTTGACATTACTGGAAACAAGACGGCCAACGTAAGTTGATCATTTGCAGACCTTCTATTTCCCTAATATTACAAAGGTCTTTTGTCTTGCAGTTGTTATTTGTGGCTTATAACCACACTTCCTTGGAAATCTCTGCACTATAAAACCAAACAGATTGCTGAAATTGTATATTTCTGATGTGTTCACTTACCCTTATGGATATCAGATACCAGATTAAATTTCAAAAGCTATACTAGTATGTGTTATATTTTTTCAAATTCTGATCTTAGCGCTTGAGTCCCTGAATATGGAATTGAGATCTTGTTCCTTAGACAAAAGATATTTTTTACTAATTGTAATGACAGACAACATTTGGGAGCAAGATTGTATTACAAGTGAATAAATACCATGATTTAGATCCATGTACAGTGGACCCTCATATAACAAACGGTTGTATAACAAAAAATCTGTACAACATAAAAATTCCAAAGATAGGGGAAATTTGAATAGTCTATGGGGCAAATCCATACAACATAAAAATGGTCACGATTAGGGATTACTCTGTTTCCAATGCATTCCTATGGGAAATTTGTACAAAGGAAATTTTGCTTAACATAATTTCATTTGGAACGAATTAATTCTTTTATACAAGGTACCACTGTATATACTCCTATATGTTCTTCCCAAGGTGATAACCCTGAAGGAGGCAGTGAGTGAAGACACCATTACAGCAACACAGATTACTTATTATATTGAGGGTGTTTGTGTGATGTGGGAGTTTTCAGTAAAGCTTTGCTTAAGATAGCGAAAATTTCTATGTGCGAAATGTTTGTTTTGTCTTTTAGATAGTAAGACTAGAGATGGGTGTTTTGTTTCAGAAGGGGACTGGTCCTGAAACGAAACACGCCAGCACAGCTGGAGCTTGGAACCAAGCCCCACCCTCCGGAACCAAATCAACCACTGTCTTACCTTGCTCTGGTTCGCGCTGGGTGAAAATCCAACCAGGAATCAGTCTCCAATGCATCATTTTTCCCTCTCCCTGGCACTGGCCAACCAGGAACTGTTCAAGGACATTCATCATCCTTCCTCCCTGTCTGATTGGCTAGCCCCAGGGAGAGGGAAAGATGACACATCGGAGGCTGCTTCCTAGTTGAGTTTTCGCCCAGCGTGAACTACAGCAAGGTAAGACAGAGGTTGATTTTGTTCCGGAGGGTGGGACTGGGTTCTGAGCGCCAACTGCGCTGGCGTGTTTTGTTTCGGAACCATTTCCCTTCCAAAACAAAACATCCCATCTCTAAATAAGACTAAATAGCAGTTTGCTGGGGTGGGGGAGTGAATAGCAGAGAGAAGAGTCATGTTTGCATTACCTTTAAGTGAAATGTGAATTGAATCACAGTATGGATTAATCTATTTCTTTATGATGCTAAGGGAATCAAATATCATTTTAAGTAGCCATGCATATTCTTATTGCCAAGCATTTTATTTTATGTATATTTTAGATTTGAAGGTCATATAGAAATTTGTCCGCCTGGTATAAATCACTCAACATATTCAGTCAACAAGAGTGTATTAGAAGCCATAAAAGCACGACTTCCATCCTTCCATGAACTGCTACTGGAACCTCCCAAAGTAAGTAAAACATAGATTGGTTTTGTTTTGCATTTCCAGCACAACAAACACACATTGTCTTTCATAAATTGGATACTGGAATCTTTTGTGGACTGGATGTTTGGCATAATATTTTATGCACTGGTCTAATTGTGATTGAGGGGGAGGTCTTCGAGTCCAGATCAGTGGATTACAAAAATAGGCAATATTACACATGCAAGTCCACTATGACTTTCTCCTTTGCAATTCCATTTGATTATTGGTGCTTTCTTTTTTGTGTGCTCCCCCCCAACACACTATAACACACACATTATAAAAGAGTGAAGTGGCTGGAGCATGTTGCCTTGGAGTCATTTGAAGAGAACATGTTTTTGGGTGAAGAGTGGAAACTGTTGCTTTAAAACTTGTTCAGATACTGTTTCTGCTAGATTTCACAGGGGGGAAAGTACCTGGAGAGTGAAATGCAAAGACAGAGAAGGAGATCAGAATCCTGGTGCTGTTTATGTAAGTTTTGTGTAACTTGCCATAGCTGATTGTGAGGTGTTATATGTTTCAGTTACACACCTGGTGAGATACCAAGTTGTGCAGCCAATATTTGTCCTGGCATTTTGTTGGTTAGTTACAATTATTTACGGCAAGTTCTGCAAACCTTATGCAAATTTCAATAGGATTCTGGTAAGTAGGGGAAGCAGTTGACCTTGCTCTCTGGGTGATAGGGTGAAATGAACCAACTAATATTTTATTAACCTCTCTGCTTAAGATTCTACTTCGTACTCTTTTATTATCAGTTATGAGAGATGGAGCAGGAATTATACTGTATCCAGGCTGAGTAATTATCTGCCTATGCCCCCCCCTTTTGGGATTGTGATGCTAAGTGAACATCTGCCAGTTTCACTAGGTTTTTGTACTTGGTAATCTGTAAATTATTTTCCCATTGGCATTTCAGAGTTGCTGGCTTTAATCTGCGCTGACTTATATTTTTATCTCACCATATGTTAAATATTTGTTTGCATGTTGTAAAATTTGTGGATAGTTGATATGTAGGAGTTTCAGAAACAAAGTACTGTAGATAGGTGCACATACACTTACATACAGAGAGAGAGAGAGAGAGAGAGTACCCAAGTCCCATAAGATGCCAGATCTTGTGGCTTTATGTTGTTGCCATACCCTTCTTCATGTTGCTTCACCAGTGTAGAATGGTGCCAAAATGACAGAACACATCTTCTATTATGTTGTGAGATCTTAGTTCTGTGCCTTTCGTTTCTTGTCTTCCACCATGATTTTAGATCACTCTGCCTTCTTCTTTAGCACCTGTGTTGGAGAAACCAAAGCAGAGTGGTAGACCTCTGCCACTTTGTTACATAAGAATGTAAGAAGAGCCATGCTGGAGCAGACCAAAGGCCCATCTAGCCCAGCTATCTGTATCGCACTGTGGCCCCACCAAATGCCTCTGGGAGCACATGAGACTAGATATCTGTCTCTTGATACCACTCCTCTGCATCTGGCCCTTGAAGTACCCTGGTTTTAAGCCTGGAGATTACACATCTCCATCATGGTTTGTATAACCTGTGATGGACCTCTTGTCCAGGAATCTGTCCAATCCCCTTTTGAAGGCATCCAGGCCAGATGGCATCACCACATCCTATGGCAGAGAGTTCCATAAACATTTCTTTTGTCTGTTCTCACTCTCCCAACCCTCAATTTGAGTGGATGTCCCCTAGTTCTGGTATTTTGTGAGAGGGAGAAGACCGTCCCTCTATCCACTTGACTCATGCCCTGCATTATTTTGTACCTCTCAATCATATCCCCCCCCCCCAGGCTCCTTTTTTACAGACTAAAGAGCCCCATATTTTTTAGCCTTTCCTCATAAGTGAGGTCCCCCAGCCTAGTAATCATTTTAGCCACTCTTTTATGCACCTTTCCCAGTTCCACTATGTCTTTTTTGAGATATTTTGACCAGAATTGTACACAGTACTCCAGGTGCGGCCTTAAACTGTCGTCTCCTTTCCAAGTGAGTTTAGATCTCTATGACTTCCATGCATATAACAAGAGTTGGCTCTTCATCTTTGCTCTACTCTTCCAAAAGTAAGGAGCAGAACTCTTAGAATTTGTGATATGTGTATGTGTGGAGGGGGGCTCACCATTGGTAAATTGGCCATAAAATATTTATTTACTGTATTTATTTATTTATCCTGTATTCTTTTGTTGCTTGCTATGAAATCATTTTTGCAAAAGTGTATCAGTTGCCCCACTAAATAATGCTTTGGACCATTGTCTCCTATTTTAATGTTTTACTTCTTCTCCAGAAAAGTGTCATGAAAACAACATGGGGTGTATTGGATCCACCTGTAGGAAATACCAGGTTAAATGTAATTAGGTTAATATCCAGCCTTCTGCAGACAAACACAAATAGTGTGAACCTGGAACTTATAGAGCTCAACAGCATAGGAGTTGTACTGGTAAGAATGTAATATCTTAATTGACTTTTTAATGTTACCCTTTAAAAACTACAGCCTGCTTTCATAGTTATACTGTACTAGTTTTGTCATATCACATGTGAAAGATACCTGGGGTCTCTGATTTATATAGTGCAGCGTTTTCTGTGAAATTCTTTCTCTGTTGCCATAATTTTCCTATTTGAAGGCCCAGCTGACTGTTAATTATTAGGGACATCCATAATGAGATACTGAAAAGATAAAAGAATAAGAAAATATAGCTACAGAAGGCTAGAGTCTTGGTCAGAAGAGTGTACACAGAAGTAAAGAGAAACTTTTGGTACCATTTTTGCTCCGTAGACCAAATAGCAGCCTCAGAAAGAAGTTTTAATTTGGAAATTGGTAGGGTGCTTGTGGAACTTTTGCAGTTAAGACAGATTACCAATCTAGGACTGTATTTTAGTGATCTATCTGTAAGTTGAGGGATGCACTCTTCTATATTTTTATTGTTGTTTTAATTTATTGACATTTTAATGTTTTAACTGTTTTAATTCTTTCTTGATTGTAAGCTGCCCAGAGACCTTTGGGTAGTGGACGGCATATAAACTGTAAAGATAAATAAATAAATGTATAATATGTTATTCAGCTCAGATTGCTTAAACTTTTGTTAGGACCAGGCAGAGTTGTAAATAATGAGATATGGCACAAAGTCAGGAGCTCAGAAGATCCCCAAAGGGGACATTCTAAAGAAGCCTGGAGTCCCTGTAAAATTAAGGAATTGTGTCATTGGCTAAATCACCCTCATAATGCAAGGTGGGGGGTCATATGCTTCTTAGTGCTTTGTGAATGAGACATGCAAACAGTTAATTTTGGAACACAACATCTGTATTCAACTCAGCTGTTTCACGAACAGATCTGTGCCTCTGCAGGAAGACCTAGTTGACCTCAAAAATCACTTGGCTAAAATACACAATTATGTTTGGTCTTTAATTAATCATTTTGCCTGGGGCTGTAGATGTGTGTTCAGAAGCACTGCTGTAATTTTCTCCTTAAGTTCTTCTGATGCATTGCACATGTTGCTTTTGTGTGTGTGTGTGTTGTGTCATTATAGTCATGACCGACCCTTCGTGACCCCATGTCCCTGGAGTTTTCTTGGCAGGAATACTGGAGTGGTTTGCCAGTTCCTACTCCAGGCACCTACAGCGCCTGGTATTCCCTGGTGGTCTCCCATCCAAGTACTGACCAGGGGCGACCCTGCTTGGCTTCCGAAATCAGGCGAGATCGGATATGCTTAGGGCATCTAGGCAGCTCATGTTGCTTTTAGGGAACTGAAAAATTGTAGTTGAATATTATTGACTGCAATTGCATATTTCTTCATTATTTGAAATACTCATTGTATGCGATAGTGCTTTTAGTAAATAGATTTTAGAATCCTATATTTGAGTGAATGACTTCAACATTTCTTTGGCTCTTCAGCAACTGAAATAACAGTTATGATTGTTAGTTTTTGTGTGTACATGTATGTGTTCTTAAATTTCTTTCATGAACATTTTGGTATGGCTCCTATTCTTCACTTCGTCAAATAGTAGGAATAGCTTTGCTAATAGAATGAGTTCTGCTCTATCCAAGACTCCTTTGGTTGGAAGTGGATGGACATTTTGCCATTTCTCTTTGAAAACCCAAGTACTACCTCCCATTCTGATCTACAGAGTCCCTAATACTTGTCTTGAACAGATTTTTAGTTGGACAGGAAAAATCCTCTCCTACCTCTTAAATGCTTACCCCGGGGGTGGGGGGGGACTTTCTGAGTGAACCTCTGTTTGTGAAAACCCAAGATCCCGGCCTGAATGTTTAGCAGGCGTTAGGACTGTTTCTGACTAAAATGTGTTTTATTTTTCAGGACATGTTTTTTAAATACACATGGAATAATTTTTTGCATACTCAAGTAGAAATTTGCATTGCATTGATTCTTGCAAGTCCTTTTGAAAGCACAGACAATGGTACAGTCTCGAATCAGGACACTACTGGAGACAACCTTATGCTGAAACATGTAAGTTCTCTTCTTTCATTAATTTGTAATAATTAGGGTGTATGATTGTGGTAGAAGGCTCCCCACAGTAGAAGTGAAGGCTCAGTGAAATAGGTGAGTGGCATAAAGTCAAGGCTGCCAAGATAAAAATGAGGCAGCATTTATTTTCTGCAAAGGAACCTCTTGCACTTAATGGCTTTCTTTCATCTCCTAACTTGTTATTGGTCACTGTGAGTCAAAATTGATGGCATGCAATTATTATATTTAGATGTAGATGCCCTTCTTACCTAAGGTTTTATAGACTTTTCATTCTACTCAAGCCAGTATTCTTCTGACAGTTATCCTTCAACTCAGTAACTATTAGAAAGAACTATGCACCCTCTTAATTTTGAAAGATCCCTTGCCTTTTAACTTTCCAGAAGTAAAGAGTTTTAGAAATCAGTCAAACTTTTTATCTGTTACCATAATCCTAAATGAAGGCCAAGGAGCTTTCACACATTGCTTATCCAAGAGGTCTAGTGTCTGTGGTCAGTTTGGCATTTGACATGGCAAAAGTCCCCTTACATTCAGGGATCATTCAGTCACAGCTGTCAGTACATCAACAATCTTCAGAAATGTTCACATCCCAAGTATCTGTAAGGCAGTTTGGCTGAACCTACAAGCAAAATTTTCCTCCTTTGGCCGAGTGATGTTATCTGCTGTGCTACGTTGATCTTACTTTCTGGTGTGTTAACCCTCTTCTGATGTTGAAGCTGGAAAATCACTCAAATTGTGTGAATCGCAGAGACCACACAGAAGAAGAAAAGGTTGCTTACGTATAACTATGATTCTTCAAGTCTCATCCATGAATCCACACAATCCGCACTTCCTCGCAGGCTTTATTTTTCAACTTTTGGACAGTGGATGGGAGAGGAGTGAGGAGAAATGAGGCAGTTGGGAGCATGTGCCCAGCATAAATGGGGTCAAGAAACGCTTTTTTGCTTCACTTGTGCAGTTCTAAAATGTTCTGATCAGGCTTTTGTGCAGGCACGAAACCAATTCTAAAATTTCACGGAGGACCACTTGAAGAATCATAGTTACAGGTAAGTAACCTGTTCTTGACATCTGTGAGCACATGGAAGCCAGCACAGTCATGCACATTAGATGGCTGCCAGCTTGCATTTTTTCAATCTAGTCGGATCCTGACCATAGAACACAGAGATGAAGTGATGGAATAAAATCTTGAAAGTATATGGCTTTAGATTCAGAAGTGGATTGCACTATGATCTGGGAATTTGTGTCAATAATTTATTTCTTTATTCAGAGCACAGTGCAAAAGTGTTAACTTGAATTTTGATGTCTGGGAATAAGAGGATGACCAGTTGTAGGGAATAGACAGGGCTACTTAATATTTAAGCTGTATTGGGAGAACAGTACAGTAATTCATTATATTTGTATGTGGCAGATCTGGTCACTTTGTTCTTTTCTAGCATAAAACTGTGAGGCATTTTTGGTGTTGGGATTTTCCTGCAAAGACTAAAAATTGCCATCCTCATTTTTGTAGCTTTTCCTTAAGTGCCATTTAATAGAACGAATACTCGAAGCATGGGAGCTGAATGAAAAGAAACAGTGAGTACTCAAAATGTGCAGTTAAGATATTGTGTAACATTTGGGAGATAGCATGGAACTTGTTCTAGTTACAATAAATCAAAATTAAATAACTCATTTTCACAGATTTTCATGTTACCTATGATTAGCACACCAATTGGCCCTCATGGAGCATGTATCATCATCTCCTTGAGTGCAAAGCAAAAGCATCATGTTGCTTATATATCACCCCCACCCCCAATAATGCTTCGAGCACTCTGTGTGTGGTTTACAAATTTAATTATACAGGCTGCACATTGTCCTCCCCTCCCCATGAGGTGGGTACTCTTTTACCAACCTTGGAAGGATGGAAGGTTGAATGAACCTTGAGGCCACTGTCCAAATTCACCGGGATCAAACACTGTGAGCAGAGTTTTGACTATAATGCTACAGTTTAAATACTATACCATGAGGAAGTAAATGAGACAAAATAGTTCTTATTTTTGATCCTGCACTATTCATTATATTGTCCTTGCAGTTTTCTTTCAGTGATGTATTATTGTACTCTCATTAATTTAACTTCTGCATATTTGTATAGAAAATGGAGTAATAAATTGTATTTGTGCATATATGGATTAAGTAGAAAAAAACTAATGAACAAAAGGAAAAGTGTAAGTTTAAATAATAGCCAGTACTACAATACAGTGATGATTGTTGCATATTCCATATAGTAAAAAAAAGATTTCAGTATAGCACCTCTACATTTTTAATGTTTCTCTGATATGTAAATATGCATAAATGGTAATTAACTTGAGAAGTGGAGTTGAAATGCACTCCATTACCTGAACTAGCTGCTGCTGTAGTTTCCCTACCTTATTATTGTACACAGAGTATGCTACATAATTGGGGGTGGGGGTGGAGTAAAAATAACGTATTGAGCTATGACGTTTATTTAACTCTTGCAGGGCTGAAGGAGGAAGACGATATGGCTATATGGGTCATTTAACAAGAATAGCTAACTGTATTGTGCACAGTACTGACAAAGGGCCCAACTGTACACGAGTGCAGCAACTTACCAAAGGTAACTTGCTCAAGAATCAAACAATACATTTACTTAACCTGCCTACTGATAACCTGTGTATGGAGAAGAAGAATGAACTATCCATTTTCTTTTGCAAAAGGTTTCATTGTGTGTTCGAGTACATTTTTGCCTCTTCCTATGTCAGTTTGCTTTCCTTCAAAAAGCTCTGCATGAAAATTTGTTCACATCTATGAGCATTTCTGCTAAGGGACACACATTGTATGAACGGTGAGCTTTATCACGTAGCTCACACTGCGTATGTGTTTGTGCTTTTATATGCATTGTTCTTGCGTGTGGGCATTTCTACCTAATGCACTTCTGCATGTTTACTACATTTCTTATATCCTCCCCCATACATGGATTTTGTACATATTTTTGGTTAGGCAACTTCCCTGGCAAAAGGAGGAAGAAGAAACTGAGTATTACCATAACATATTCTAGACCAGGTCTTAAGTTGGAGTATGCTAAAATGTGTGACGTCTTGAGATGCCATGCAGAATGTTGAGCCTGTCCACACTCTCTCATAGCTTTTTGTAACATCAGCCTGGATTATGAGATTATGATGTTATTTTAAACTCAAAAACCCTCTAAAGAATGAATGTTGTGTCTTTTTAGATGGCCCATAAAGTTATCCCCGTAACATGGGTTTTAGAATGTACCTCTGAAGGCTAACTAGTAGGATTTGCATCTCCAGCACTGGGAGGAAGAGAGGTAGAAATGTAATCATAGTTGTAGGAAAGACTACAGCTACAATCCAACATATCTTCTGCATATAAGGATTAACCAAGGAACAATTCTGAGATGTGTTATCTTCCACTTAATTTGTCTTCAGTAATAAGTATATAAGCGTTAATGTTACACATGCCACACTCCAGCGTCAAGACAGCATACAAAAGAATCTTGCTCAAGGGGCACCATTCGTCTGTTGACTATTAAACCTCTTTTGTTTTTGACTTTCTAGAGCTTCCAGATGAAGTCAGGGAGCGATGGGAGACTTTCTGCACAAGCTCTTTAGGTGAAACAAACAAAAGAAACACCGTGGATCTAGTAGGTTTCGTTAAGATGAACTTTGGGGAGATACTTTTTATATCAAATGCAGAATTCACGTTACAATGAAAAAGGGAAATTCAAACAAAGACTATGATGAAGATAAATAATATATTCCTTTCATTTTACAGTTTGCTATTCCAACATTATAAAATACCAGTAGCCATATTCTGTTCATCACATCCGTTCCAAAACATTTTAAAAACACTACTTGGTAATAATGCCGCCCAGAGACCTCTTGGTAGTGGGGCGGCTAAAAATCTGATAGATAGATAGATAGATAGATAGATGATAGATAGATAGATAGATAGATAGATAGATAGATAGATAGATAGAT
>JAHTLZ010000016.1:76178386-76208995 GCA_023846285.1 Phrynocephalus versicolor
GCCAGCGAGCGCCGCCGCCGCCGCTCTGTGCCCCCCCGCAAGGCACACACGCCAAGCCCCCCTCCTCCCCCTCCTCCCTCCCCCATACCCTGCCCCCCGCTCGACCCCCCCATCCCCGATCTCCCCTCCTCCCCACCCCCACCCCCGGGCCACGGAAAAATCATCAAACATTTACCGGGCCCTGGGGACAAAAAGGTTGGGGAGCACTGATCTAGGAGATTAAACTGGAACATTGTTATCTACATAGTGAATGGTGCAGTTTTTCTGATTCCTGTACCATGTGCTAGGCAGAGAATGAAAATGCTGTGTCAAATGTATTAAGACATTTCATAGACTGATGGATGAGGTTATTAATTACAACCAGTGAAGAGAATGGAATGTGTCACCCACTTTCCTTTTTGAACATGTACTGGCAGGATAAGTCTTCTTAAGCATTGGTTTAAAAATACGGCCTCTAAAGTAAACACCATTGTAACTGTTGCTTGTTTAAAAGGTTTCCCTGCACCTGATTTCCTAAGTGTATGAGAAATCACTTTTCTCATTCTTAGCTCCAAGGCCTACTGTAACACATATGACTCTATTCCTTTTTCACTTCTAAAAGACTGGCTAGAAGCTGGAATTAATTCCTACTTGGCGGATTATCAAGTGTTTGCTGTAACAATTCCCCCAAGCTTTCAGATAGTAATTTGAAGTGTTGAGTGATCAGGAGCTTTCCCCCATATATGTGTGTATTTAGCAAACATATTTCTGGAGCAAAATGGGCAAATAGTACTTAGACTATTATTAGAATCATTATATCACTGTCGTTGGTCCTGGGGTTGCCAGGCCTTTTCTGATTATCAGATGCAACAAATGACGTCCAATTTTATTGACCAGTTTGGCTTCAACGATGAGAAGTTTGCTGATCAGGATGATATCGGCAAGTGAGTATCCTTTTACTACTTGGCTGCCTTTTGTTTTCCATTTGTGTTGCAGTGTAGCTGTCTCTTTAGTGACAGTCAGCTTTGTGTAGTCTTGTTCAGTTTCTACTGATGTGTTGTGCCCATTCTAGAGAAAATATTTATCTTAATAATGTTTTTATGTTTAAACCAGCATCTCTGGTACTTTTTTGTGCAAACTGTTCAGGCCATCACTAAAATAGTAGAAGTCTCACTGTATGGATTTTTTTCTTTTCTTATGAAGTCACATGATTCTAATCTGAAGTAACGCTGCTTGGACTGCACCAGGCTTTTGCTTTAAATTTACTTTTCATAAGATGCTTGGACATAAAATAAACAAACAACAACAAATCTTGGCATTGCTTGCAGCTTCTGTATAATAGTACCAGAAAACAAGTTGTAATCATACCTCTGCTTTGGGCACTATTTCAGTTCATTCATTTTTTAATGAATGGGAAAATATTTGTGATCCGTTTAGAGATGGCTGTACCATCAGTATGGTGCCTCCAGGTGTTTCAGACTGCAAGTCCCATCAGCCCCAGCCATTATGAATAATATTCGGGAATTATGAGGGTTATTCTCCAGAAACAACTAAGCCGAACATAGTTAACGAATTATGATTTAGAGCATTATGTAGTTCAGAAATATCAAAACGGCTAATCAGTGCAGCCAGTTCATTAAATTTTATGATGGCTTCTGATTAAATAAGAATTTAAATCATAAATGGGTTATGTAATAAAGTATTTAAAAATGAATTGATGTTTTAAAACACAAATTGAGCTTTTCCCTGGGGTGCATCAAGCATGTAGACTAGTTGTTCTGGTTTTGTACATTTTTATGCAAACAGTGAAGGTACTCTTCCTGTACCATAAAAAGAATTTATAAAAGAAAACTGTTAGTTTAGTTAAGTATCTGAACTAACAGATTGAAATCTTTCAGTTGCTTCTGTAACACTGGCTTATGCTTTGTTCCAATTCACAGTAGTTTTCTATACTATAATTTTCAATGTGATTATTTTTAAACATTGTTAGTTATCTTTTTCTAATGTTTATTTTATTTGCTGTGAACTATTTTTAAACTTTTTTCATAGTGTAAAAACAATGATTATGGATATCCATATACTTATGTGAATATGCACAATAAGATCATAGCATATCAGTAACTAATAATGTGTAAAATTCTGTAGATCTAGAGTACCTCAAGCTGCAACTGATCAGCTGCTGAAATAATAAAAAAGAACTATATGCTTAATATATGTGCAGTAAGGTTTTGATGTTTTCACAGATCAGATTGAAATCAGAATATAAAAAACTATGCTGTCTAAGATATTGAACTCCCAGGGGTTGACAAGGTTGAGTCCAATTTCTGCATATTTAGCGAGACACAGCTTTATACACCATATGCTTCTGGATATTTTATTATCTTGCACTGTGTGGTAGTTTACGATCTAATTTGAATCACAAGTGTGGAAGTGTGTGAGTCCCTGCAGATGCTGACATTCGTTTACTGATCAGTGTTCGAAGACATTAACTCTATGAGAAAGCAGTATGGCCTTGGTGACAATGGGAAGACCTTCATCTGAGAGCTTAGTACTTCCTGCAGAAAGATAGAGATATTACTCTGCATACAGTTCTCACTATTAAGTTTGGGACTGTATTCTTTCTGTGATTCAAATATAGATCTTCAGCAAGCACAGTCAAAAGTGAAGATGTTCTTCCTTTATTGCAAAAAGATTTTGCTTTAAGGCAGCCCAATTCATATTGTCTAATTATTGGGATTCTCTCCCCCCCCCCCGCAATTGATAGCTGTCAATCATATTAATGGGATTTTCTCCTTGCTTTACTTGAGCCTGCTACTGTATGGTTCTGATGTGTACATCAGTGTATTCTTCATTTTTGTGACACAAACCTGAGACATTGTTCTTAAAGAGAGGAGGAAAGTACTTTATTAGTCAGATACAATAATAAACCAGGGACCAGCACTTCAAGAAAACTAATAGCCAACGGTATTTCCTTCAGATAGGGTTTCTATTGAAAAACATTTCAAGTTTCTGTTTCATGTTTTGGTATGAAATTTTATAAAGTGAAATATTTTAGAGTGCCTCTCGACTAGAATTCCACTTTTCTTCTGTTTTAGTGCATAAATCTTTACTTTCTTCACAGTGTTTCTTTTGATCGTGTGTCAGACATCAATTTTACCCTCAATACAAATGAAAGTGTAAGTACATTCTGCATCTGTTAGTGAGCATGGAGGGGAATATGTCAGAGTGAGAAACTGTTCTTGAGAGTAGATTTGCTCTTTGGTGGGGTGCTTGAAGTTGGAGAGGCACGGATTAGAAAGCAAGATGTACTGAATTTCCAAGGTATTCCATGAGATCATAGACAAACCCCCTTCCCTTTTGTGAGCAGAGGGGCCCAGACTCCTGGTAAATGGCTCACCACCACCACCACCTGCTACTAATTTTAGATGGAACATGTAGAATCCTATTGATGGTTTCAAATGAAATGAGATATTTGAAGGAGGAAATCCTATCCAGTATTCAGGGAAAGTTGGAAAGGACATCTAAGCAGAGAAGATTTAAAGGAAGTTTCAGGGGTCGTTTTTCTAGGCCTTCGTAGTAATTATGCCGTGTATATGGATTGAAGGACAGTATGGGAGCTCCTTCCTTGATAGTTCTTTGTGAGGACTGTTTGCTTTAAAGAGATGCTCTGAAAATTTAGGTATGTTTTGAAACAAGTTCTGATTATATTTGCTGTGACCCTTTTAATATTGAAGCTAGGGATGGGGTTTCCAGATTATTATTATTATTATTATTTTGTCTTCCAACTGTGTATTTCTCCATTCTGACAGTTCTACCTGAAAGACAAATACCTTTCAGACACTTGAATTACTTGGGAGAAAGGCCTAAGACTTAGCTCTGTCTAGCTTCCTGTTCAGAAAAAAAGAAGCTCCAACTAATACTGAGGTAGGAACAGGAAGCTTCAATGGAACTAAGCCTAGTTAAGCCCCAAAGGCTTCCTCCCGGGTGAGCTGCATTTAAGTGTTTGTTGGGTGGCTAACTGCCTGTGGATGATCTTCTCTGTTGCTAGGTTACTAGGCCATATGTGAAAACTTGCTAAAGCGGTAGAACCTCTATAAAATGGCATTTTTCATTGCATAGGTTGAGAAAATAAGAAGTAACAGCACTCACAAAAAGAAGTAATGGTGACTCTAGTTCTGACATTCAGAGAAGGGATATAAATGGGCTTAGACACTAGATAGATGGGATATAAATGCAGGTAGACAGATAGATAGGAGACTTGAGGGTTTATGTTTAGGGAATGTACATAATTATGAGCCATGTAAATATTTTTAGATTAGGGAGATGAGGTCCTTTCCTGGGGAGATATAGGGCAGTTTCAGAGTTTGCTGGGACCAAGAAGATATAAAGAAAACAAATGTTAGATACAGTAGACAATTAAGATTATCCAATTGAGTAGGCATAAAAAACAACAAAAGGTGGTATTGGGGTCTAAGTGAAGACGTGTGGGGATGTCACTTATGCTAAACATAGCTGTCTTGTATATGAAAAAAAATTCTGCCAGACATCTATAGGTGAAACTCGAAAAATTAGAATATCATGAAAATGTTCATTTATTTCAGTAAGTCAACGCAAAAGGTGAAACTAATATATGAAATAGACTCATTACACACTAAGCGAGATATGTCAAGCCTTACTTTGGTATTATTGTGGTGATTATGGTGTACAGCTTATGAAAACCCCAACTTCACAATCTCAGAAAATTAGAATATTACATGACATCAATAGCACAATGATTGGAAATAGAACAATAAGCATGCATATGTACTCAGTACTTGGTTTGGGTCCCCTTTGCATTGATTACCACCTCAATATGGCGTGGCATGGATGTGATCAGCCTGTGGCATTGCTGAGGTGTGATGGAAGACCAGGATGCTTCAGTAGCGGCCTTCAGCTTCACTGCATTGTTCGGCCTCAAGTCCCTCATCTTTCTCTTGGCAATGTCCCATAGATCCTCTGTAGGGTTCAGGACAGGCGAGTTTGCTGGCCAATCAAGTACAGTAATCCCGTGATACAGTAACCCCCCGCCGATCGCGGGGGTTAGGGACCCACCCCACCCGCGATCTGTGAAAATCCGTGATATGCGGAAGCGGGTGGGGGGCCCTGTGGAAGAGCGTGGGGGGGCAGCGCTGAGCGATCGGATCGCTCGGCGCTGCACTCCCAGCCACCCAGGAGGCTTCTGGAGGGGTGGGGGGGGCTGAGCAGAGTGGTCGGATCCCCCCTCGCCCTCTCACGCACCCCGGAGGCTTCTCGGGGGGGCGGTGCAGAGGAACCCGACCACCGCCCCCCACCTCCCCACCCTGTCACGTTTTAGGAATTCTTCATAGAATGGATCTTGGAAGTTCAAAATGTCTAGCTGAGCTTAAAATAGCAGTATGTTCCTACAGTACATTTAGAGGGACAGAATCTTTTCTCCTTTGTTTTCCTCTTGCTTTAGTGCAGGAATGGGCAGTCTTTGTTTCTTGGCTCAGAAGCAGTCTGTGGTTGCATCATACTTGGCCTGCATGTTTCTGGTGCAATAGTTATTCAGTTATCAGAATTAACAGGAATCTTTGCTGTGGTTTGCGGCAAAGAAAGTGGTTCTCCCGATATTTGATCCTGAATAGATCCTGCACTGAATTCCACAGAATTGCTTGGTACTCTCAGGAGAAGGCATTGCTTGGACCCTGATCTTGCTCTGGCAGTCTCTTCCAACTCGAGACATACATGATTCTGTCAGATGTCTGTCTGTCAGGCAGAAGGCAAAAGCCAAAAGAACTTCCAGAATGGAGAATTACAGGATTTGTAGCTGCTGCTCCACACCATATCTGAATATCCTGTCCTAAATTTTGAACAGAATAGAAATAACATTATCTTCTAAAGTTTTCCTGCTCCCTGTTGGTTCCATGGTTGTCGGCTGTATCGAGTAATTCCCATTTATAAGAATAAAGACAGCTGATGCAATGTAGCAGAGAAAGTCACCTGACAACCCACAGACTAAATACAGCCTAGTCTGTTTTTTAACTTCTTGAGTACATGACCTTTAGTCTGCCCGGAAATGTTGCACAAGGTCCTTCCAGGAACGTGCAAATAAAAAACCAGTCCTTTGTCTCTCAGTTACAGGGCAATACCCAAAGATATGCAGATACCTTTGGGTATTGGAAAGCGGTGTATGCTACTGGTTTTTTTTTTTTTTTTGTATGTGTTCCTCTCAGAAAATGAAAGCCAGTCTTGAGGCCTCAGCAGGAAGCTGTGGCCTTCCCAGGGATGCTGAATGGAAAAAGCATATATAGTTCTCCTTATGTATTTTCAGCCATATTGGCACCAAGCCATGCAGCAGATTTCCCTTTGGCAGGGGAGGGGAAGATTACATGCATATAGAAGTCTCTGGTGTTCCCTCTGAGAAGCATGCTTGCAAGGCAAGGAGCTGAGGAGATCTCTTCTGCAACATCCCTTGACCTTTAGACCCTGATCTCTATGTATCTCTCTGTTGTGGTCTTCCTGGCTAAGGTGATGGATTCCGAGAAGGGATTTGGTGGTAGGGTGGAATTTGGGAGCTACAGTCCTGAACGACTTGCCCAGAATGATTCTAGTGCATCAGACAGCTTTAGAATGAAAGCCGTTACGTGGCTACATATCATTGTCAGTGTTCTTCAGAGTCTATGCTGTGGTTAATTGCTCTCTTATCCTTGTACATTATAAAAAGTACAGAAGAGAACAAGACAGGAAGCGGCCATTGTTCTCTCTCACATGCTGTGTCCAGAGCAATCTCTGACAATTGTAAACTGGCAATGAGCCTGCTAAGTGATTCATTCTGAGAAATGTTTAAATGTATACTGTGCATGTTTCCTTAAACAAAGGAAACTGCCCCAATTTGACCTATGCCTTGAGGTGGAAGTGGACAAGGCATTGCCACCTAGATATTGTTCCACTATGTTCTGTCAGCCCTAGCGAGTAGCATCAGTGTTGAGGAAGGTGGAGTCTACCTTGTCTAGAAGCCTGATCCTTACCTCCATTTTCTGTAAATCACAAATATAGCTGAACTGTGTGTCCCCCTCCCCCTTTTAGCTTTCTTTATGGAGCCATCTTTTCTTTTTTCAGAAGTAACACAGAAAATGACTAGGCATAAAAATGTGTAGGAAGTTCAGCCTTTGAGAATAATCACCTTCGTCCTTTTCATGGATTTGCTTTTAAAAATGTTTAGGGCAACATTGCTCTGTTTGAGGCGTGCTGCAAGGAGAGAATACAGCAGTTTGACGATGGTGGTTCTGATGAGGAAGACATCTGGGAGGAGAAACATATTGCTTTTACGCCAGAGTCTCAGAGAAGATCCAGGTAACTTCATAATGGCAGAGAGTATGTGCTTTCCCCCCAAGGCAGGTGCTGCCTCCGGTGAAAATTACCAGGTTTTACTTAATTTCTGTATCACCAAACTTATGCAAGGTGCTGAGTGTGTGTATATAATGGACAACTGAATATAACATGTAACAACACTGAACTACCACCACCACATATAATCAACATTTTGTAAATAAATATGTTAATGTTCTTTTCCTCTTGTTGTGTGAAAAACCTATGACAGTGTTGGCGAACCTCTGGCACAGGTGCCAAAGGTGGCACTTGGAGCCCTTTCTGTGGGCACCAAACATTGTCTTTTCACAGCCACCTGTATTCAGGTTAAATTGCAATATTGGCACTTAGGAGATAATTAGTGGGGTTTTGAATCACAGTTTGGGCACTCATTCTCTAAAAGGTTCACCCTCACTGACCTATGGTAATCATCTCTCTTGTCTCTTTAAAATAAATGAATAATAAAGCTCCGGCAGTACAGACAGTGAGGAGAGTACAGATTCTGAAGAAGAGGATGGGGCAAAGCAAGACTTGTTTGAATCAAGCACCAATACAGAAGACAAGATGGAAGTGGATTTGAATGAAGGTAGGTGCTTTTTATGTCACTGCTTCTCATCCAGTCTGATGATACATATAGAAGAATAGGGCTACAGTCCCACAGTGCAGTACAATTAAGACATTCAAGTTTAAGAACAGGGAATTGAGGGGTATTTTACAGCATTAGAAGGCAACATTAAAGCTAAAAGAGAATGCAAGCAGTTAAGAAAAGAATTTGCTGCAAAAATAGAGAATATTACTTTCCCAATTCATGTTTTAAAGTTTCTATTTGTGGCTGCTAAAATCTAACATTTGTTGGTTAAAACGTTCCCCTCATGTATTTTAATAGCAGCTGCTAGAAATTTTACAACATCATACTAAATGTTTGTATTGTGTCCTGACAGAAGTAGAAGGGTATAAAATCTTCAGAGCACCCAAGAAATACTCTTAATGAGGCTTCTCCGAATATCACGGTACATGGACAGCAAGGGTTCATTTGATTAGTTCTAGATCCAGAGTTATTGACATCAAAGAAAAAAAGAGGGTAGTTTGGACTTGACTCTGTTTTGGGATGAATTGACAGTACAAACTGAAGTGGGCAATCGGGTGCCCTTGAGATACTTTGGGCTATTATAAACTCAAAGTATTGTCCAGGACACTTGATCCTTGTGTGAGTTACAGTATAAATCTGGAGGGCTCCTCCCCCCCCCCGCATATAAGCAATAGTATAGCAATTTCCTCAAATACAGTACTGTATATTGGGGCACATTGTGTCTCAATTGTGAGCAAAGGTGTGTGAGTACAGTTTCAAATTAAAACAATAATTCTGAACCAAACCTCGGATGTTGTACCATAGAAGGAAGCTGCTACAGAACATTTCTCTTTTAGATGAAGGAAGCATTCAGAAGAAGGTAGGCTTACAAAGATCTGAAATTTGGCTTCCAATTCTTTTAATTAATTAAAACGGGAGAGTTTCCCAGTTGCATGTGGAGGAAAGAAAATGTATTGCAGATTCCTCAAATAGTAACTGACAGTGTAATGTTAACAGTAAGACAGCCTGCAAATGAAATTCAGCATTGTTGGTTTGGGTCCATTATCTCAAAACAGAAGGAAACTCATAGTCATGTTACAGAGTTCTGTCCCAAATTCCTGCTCTACAGACTAAAACGTACTATTTTTTTCAGCACCCAACTGGTCAGCTACCTTTGATGTTCCTATGGAAACCACACACAGCACCAATTTGGATTCTGTTGGGTCTGATGTTTGGAGCACAGAAGAACCAGTACCAGCAAAAGAAACTGGCTGGGCTTCCTTTTCAGACTTCACATCTCTAAGGTAGGAAAGAGAAATAAACAGTGGATGAAAGAAAGGTTTAGTTTCGTTTTGTTTATCTGTATTGAATGCAGGTGTATTTTACAACATAACTCCAAGGTTATTGTCACAAATATTGGGATATCATTTCTCTTGCTAAAGAACCAACAGTCTTTAATTTTATTTTACCAATTTTCTAGAAGTACCAGTAGATACCCCACATTAAATAGCACTGAAATTCTTCCATTTTGTTTTTAAAGTTCAAAAGATTCATTAAGAAGTAATTCACCTGTGGAGATGGAAACCAGTACAGAACCCATGGATCCTCTGAGTGCAAATGTAGCTGCACTTGCATCTCAGCCAGAAGGTAAGAGCTTTGTAATAATGCAGGAATACATTTTGTTTTCACCAGGGAAGCCGTATTTTGCCACCCAAAACTACAACATTTGGCACTGTGCCATCCTACTGATATTCTTCTGAGCTGCACGGTTAATCGGCATCCATTGAAAACTAATGTAGCTTCAGATGTGAGTGTATAGGTTGCATTTTTAGGGATCCAAGTTGTGAAGTAGATTAAAAATGATTGTTATGGACTGGGCATATTTTTTAAATAACTGTTGCCATCTTTTGGCTGTCATAAAAATACATTAACATTACATTTGTTCTCTGAGGAAATTCATTATCCGAAAAAATTGTTATCTGAAACGCGGTTTCCCATTCATTTCAATTAATCAATTCCGTAGGTATGTGAAAAGGCAAAAAAGTTGTGGTTTTTTTCAAGACCTCTTTTTAAAGTACACTTTAAAGGCATGCAGCGTTAGAATACCCCTCCAGAACACCTCATCCTGCAGTATAATGCAAAAATGGAGAAAAGAAAGCAGCAAGACTACCCCAGCTAGTTCCCTCCAAAATGCAATGGGGAAGAAATGGAAGCATACACAAACACAAGCAGCAAGAGAACCCCAGCCCGTTCTTACCTGTAGAGCAATGGAAAAGGTTGCAAACATGGAGAAGGGAAAAACAGCAAGACTACCCCAGCCTTTTCCTGCCAAAAATGCAATGGAAAAAAAGAAAACAAACATAATCAGCACGAGAAATCCACCCTGTTCTTGCTTGCAGAGCAATGGAAAAGATTGCAGACATGGACAGAAGAAAGCAGCAAGACTACTCCAGCCTGTTCCCTCCAAAAATGCAAAGAAAAGCAATGCAAAGATTAATACAAGCTAGCTCCCTACCTTTCCAAGTTCAAAAGGTCCAAATCCCTCAGCAAAAAAATGTCCAGAATGGCTCCAAAACACCATGGGAAAAAACACTCTTAACTCCTCCCGCCCCTCCACAAACTGCGGGGGTGGGGAGGTGCAATGCATCCTGGGTTCACTTTTTTGCAAGGCATTATGAAAAATTTGTTATCTGAGGCAGCCCATAGGCAACATTCATTAACCAAGGCAGCCCTATACCTAGAAATTTCCATTCACTATCCGAATTATTCGTTATCAGAGGCATTCATTATACGAGGTATTACTGTACTTGCACTTTGTGATAATGAGTAGCTGGAGAAGTGGAAAAGATCCATAGTTCAGTTGTAAACATCCATATTGTTGCAGCTGTTTTGAACTATGTCATGTACATAGCCATTGTTCTTGCTTGGAGAGATACTTGCTTATTGAGTTCGTTAATGTTACGTTTACTGCTCGGGGAGCTTCTCTAGTTAATATATTTTAAAACTAGTTATTACATAAATATGTAAAATGGTTATTTTTCTAGTTTCAGGAAGTGTTGCAATGGAAGCTGGTTCTGATGGAGAAGAGGAAGTAGAAAATGCAGATAAGGTGACTGAGACAGTAATGAATGGCAGCATGAAGGAGACCCTTAGCCTTACTGTAGATGCTAAAACTGAAACGGCTGTCTTCAAAAGGTGAGAGAGCAAACCTTGCTCTGAGCCACTCTGATGGTGTTAATCTTGAAACTGTAGATGTCACATCCCATCCTTCATTTAGGAAACATTTAAAGATGTAAGCTGTGGGCAAAACAGAGCTTTTTTTTATAAAAAAAAGTTGAAGATTTAAGCAGGGTTGGGCAACATTCATTCATTCATTCATTCAACCTAATTCATTCAACCTAGTTAGTGGTGGAGCCACTACTCGGGGCAGAAAAGAGATCAGAATGACACATAAAAATACCTGATAAAATGTTATCTGTTTTTTTTTTAAAAGCAGGGATGAGCAACATGCAGTTCACTGGCCCAAGTGCAGACACCACACTCAGCTGTATAGCTTCCCCCAGATGTTGGCTAAGGAGCTCTCCATGTGCCCTTTCTTGAGTGAGAGGGCTATTCTGCATTTTAGAGGCCCATACATCCAACATTTACATTTTTTAAAAAAATGATTTTTTTAAAAATGTCATTTAAAAAGAAACATTCAGGATGGGATAGAACAGTAGGTGCAGTCCTCCAAAGTCTAGGGGTGAACATATTCAGCTCTGGACTTTTCCTGCTATTCATTTAAGTGCCTCTTGATAATCCATGATACAGTCTTGTTTCCTGTTATATTTGCTGATGAGATTTTAACATTTGTTTAAATTACTTTTATGGAGATTTTCTATGAGCTCACTTAACCAGCTTTTTATTCTTATGACTACTTCCTGGTTTTCAGCGTTTTTGTTTTGTACAGTATTTCAAATTAATTTCTAACACTCTAGGCTGATGTAAACCACAGAATGAAAAGCAAATAATGCATCACAACAGTGGCATTTTAAAAATACATAGCTGTTAATGTCATTTTGTTTTAAAAGTGTAATGAATAATGTTTAGTTTTAATTTCTAAAATGTTACTTTCAGGAAACCATTTAGGACAGTCTCTGCATTCTTAAAGTGCTCTTGAAAAATAAAGTAACTTCAAAGCACATTCATATTTCATTATTCTCCATGGCATGTATAACAGCAGCATGTGGAGGGGATGTATCAAATTACTTCTTAAATAGAGTGCTCTAATCCCCGATTCTCAGTTAAAAATAAGATCATGGTAATTTTGTTGAGGATACACGGCAGACAGTATCTATAAATTATAACTAGTATAGATAGTGCATTAGTAAAATCCAGTCAAATACCCAATTCTAAGCATTTTCATCTATTTTAAGCTGTTCCAGACATAAGTTATTTTGGAAGGATGCTGTCTTGATTCCCAACTATACGTTTAACTTTGCTACCCCTTAACATGGAGAGTGTGTGATTCATCCCAGATATCTTAGAATGGCTGATATCTGATTGCTTAGCATAGTAAGTTACACTAGAGTAGGCTCAGTGGATCAGTGGGGATTTGGTGAGTGAAGTGCTAAGTTGCATTGATTCTAATGGGCTTACTGTTGCTCTGACTTACTGTGTGAAAATAAAATAAGATACAGCTAGAGTAGGACCGTTTGAATCAGTGCAACTAGAGAAGTTGACTCACCAAATCCCCACTGATCCAATGGACCTACTCTAGTGTAACTTACTATACTAAGCAACCAGATTTCAGCTGATGTTTGTTGTTCAAAATGTTTACAAATTAGTTTGTCTTGTATCTTCCCCCTGTAGTGGATACTATACTGTTAAGTTACCTCTACCAGTGTTTAATTTCATGGTCTGTTCAGTACAGCTTTATCTCCTAGCATTCTCTAGAGCTCCATGGCGCAGTGCTTAAATGCCTCTCTCTCTCTGTGTGTGTGTGTGTGTGTGTGTGTGTGTGTGTGTGTGTGTGTTGTGTCGTTACAGTCGTGACCGACTCTTCGTGACCCCATGTCCATGGAGTTTTCTTGGAAGGAATACTGGAGTGGTTTGCCAGTTCCTACTCCAGGCGCCTACAGCACCTGGTATTCCCTGGCGGTCTCCCATCCAAGTACTACGGGTAAAACTGTGCTCATGACCTGGGGTTCAATCCCAGGTAGCCAGCTCATGGTTTACTCAGCCTTCCATCCTTCTGAGGTCACTAAAATGAGTACCCAGCTTGTTTGGGGCAGGGATGTGTAGCCTGCATACTGTAATTAAACTGTAAACTCCCCAGAGACCACTTGAAGTGGTATGAGGTGGTATATACAGTAAGCAGAACAATTTGCTTTGCTTTGCTTTAAGTAAGGCTTGAAATGCTGTGATTGAACTCTGTTTTACCCACATTGACTGGTGAGATATTTGCATTCTGTTGCCCACTTGTATTTTTCTTCCAGATTTGATAGATGCAGCTGCGCGGAACAAAGTTACCGTATCTCCTGTTACTTCTTTTTGAAAGGGCGCTTATTCAGATTAAGCAAGTTTTATTCCTTGTGTGTGGAAGAAGATCCTTCAAGTTCTATCTATCTATCTATCTATCTATCTATCTATCTATCTATCTATCTATCTATCTATCTATCTATCTATCTATCTATCTATCTATCTAAGTATTTTTACCCCACCTTTCTCCTTGGAAAAAGGACCCAAGGCGGCTATTTATTTATTTATTTATTTATTTATTTATTTATTTATTTATTTATTTATTTACCGCACCATATTCCTGAAGGAACTATCTGCTCAGAGGCAGGACAATTTTCCTTCAGGAATAGCTGGCAGTTTTAGTACTCAGACCTCCCCAACCTTTTCCCCCCAGTACCTACTCCATTGACTTTGGAAGTGAGTCTTCTCGTATCCTTGATATTAAAAGACAACAGTATTGCTGCTTAATGCAGAGAAGGACTTTGCATCCAACCATTTGAGGAATTTGGTCTCCAATGTATTTGGCATCTGTGGGTGTCCTGCTTTGCTACTTAGTGTATTTGATAGGCTTGATAAGAAGTTGAAGTAGAGATTTTTTTATACCTTGTGTAAAAAAAATTCTAAAAGGGGCTTGCTTCCAAGTAACCAAAAGACTGAGACTTGGCCAGCAATGCAATTATTTACAATCAAGTATAAGGATGTGTTCCTGGAGACCGAGACCAAGACCTTTGGTGCATTTGTCTTTTGAGTTGGCATGAACAGGTGTGAAAACAGAATAAGGAAATCTGAGAGGGAAAAAAGAATCATTTGTAATGTGGTGCAGGAGGGAGGATTATCGGTATCCTGGAATGCCAGAAAGGACTGTGGGAGCTGTGGTCCAAAACATCTGCAGTGCTGAAGGTTCCCTACCCTGTAGATGATGTATTGTATTGTATTGCGAAGAAACCTTCTTTAAGATGGTTCTCCGCTTACCCACTTCTCATCACTTAGGTGGTCGAGATAGTGTGTTCACCAAAGAAGATACTAGGATGACTGTCCTACATGCTGCTGTTGACACCCAGCTCCACCAATACAAGAACATTGGAATCATCATCATATTATGAAGGGGAGAAGAGTTGCATAACCTTCTCCAAAGTTAATCACTGAAAAAGAGGGGGTGCAGAATCTAAACAATTACAAAACAGCAAAAGCTTTGTTTGATTATAAGACACAGTGTAGTAACTTCACTTGCTAAATACAGTCTACGAACTCTTATATGACATTGGCTGAGCCAATTGCATATATATAAATATAAAGACATATATAATACCATACAACCTTACAATAATACATACATATTACCATTTTTAATATGAGTAACGTCCAAAATATCACTGGTATAGTCCAGGTTAATGACGAGTGGTGGTTTTCTGTAGAGTAACACTTGATGAACCTCGAGTGTCTAACAGAATCCACTGTCTGGTTATGTGGACTAAACTTTCTCAAAAGCTCTTCCTCCGGTTCCTTGGCTTCCTAAAAGTCAAGATAGTAACATTCCACAGATAATACACCAAGCTTCTACAACCAGCTATGGCCCCAGCACTTAAGTATAAATGCTAATCTTATCATATATCAGCGTGGAATGTGAATGTTATCAGTGTATCAGCTTCCACTGAGAAACAGGTTTATAAACCTATCCCAGCTTGACTATCACCGGTTTTTAAAAGGTACCTAGGTCTTTTAGCATCTTGACAATACAGTGGTACTCCAATTTATGACGCGAAAATCCCAATTTACGAGCACAATTCTGTTGGGGGGGTTTTCTGCCGCCTTACAAGCAAAGATAGGGTTTCCCTGACTTAAAAGTGGGGCGGGGAAGCACAGGATGTTTAAAATGTCTTTGAGCCACTGAGGCAAGCAAGTGCCTCAGTAACTCAGAGACATTTTAAACAACCCGCTGCTTCTCCTCCCAACACACCCGATTGAGAGGGGAAAGCCGCGGGATGTTTAAAATGTCATTGAGCCACCAAGGCACTTGCCTACTGTGGTAGCTCAAAGACATATTAAACATCCTGCAGCTTTCTTCCCACAATTGGGCGAGTTTCAGGGGAGAAGCGACAGGTTGCTTAAAATTCCCTTCTGTAGCGTCTCCAATAACGGAGGCTGGAGAAAGGGAGGCAACCCGTTGTGTGCAACCACATGCAGCCTCCAGCCCTCTACCGCTTTCTGGTTCTTCTTCCAATGCTTGCCTGGCTGGGAAGTAGATCCTTGGAGGATTGGATCCTTTTGAATTTTGCGCCCCAGGAGCACCCTAACTGGTGCAGTGGGAAATTCAAAAAGATCCAGCCCTCCACCGCTCTCCTTTTGAGCCAGGCAAGCGTGGGGGCAACCACCCGACACTTGCCTGGCTCAGAAAGTACATGCTTTAAGGGAAGCAAGGAAGTAGAGGAGTAGATAGAGGCAGAGATCCACCTCTTCCTTCTTGGTTGCTTTGATCTCTGCAAAAGAGATCTTTTGCAGAGATTTCTTTTGCAGAGATTTCACGAACCAAGGAGGAGGAGGAGGTAGATCTCTGCCTCCATCTACGCCCTCCTCCCTTGCTTCTGGGATCTTTTGGGATGGATGCATTGATCCCTGAGACCATTGCAGCTTTGCTGAGCCCAGGTGGTTTGGAGGGAAGGTGTGTTTCCCTTCCAAAGCACCTTGGCTGCACAAAGGTGCTCAATGCGACTTGTATATCAGTGAGGTTAAATAAATTTGTAGTAGACTTGTAAATCACACAAAACTTTAAGTCACCCAAAGAATGATTCTCTGTAAGAAAATGCTCTACTACAGGAGCCTCCTTAATCATGATTGTGATATGTGAGTAATGCTCCAAAATTCATACTTTGATAGCACTCATACTCACCCCCACATAAAATTTCCATTGGGAGCACATAATCACATGCACTGCATTGTTTCTGTTACATGTACTAAAATGATTAAGAAGAATAGTGTAAATATTTTAATATTTAAGGACAAACTTCATGCCTTGCAATGTCCACATTTAAAGTGGTGCCTCAAAGTGGGTGCTGGAGGTTGTGGTCTAGTACATTATGACCGTATAAGTAAATCTTTGATGTTTCTAGTCCTGGTATATCCAGTGTTTGAACAGTCAGCAGCTAGGTAGGTTTTCTATAATGCACTAATAATTGTGAATGATATGTTTCATTTTAAAAAGCCAGTGGAGAATATAGTATATGCCTGTCCGTAGACTACCATAAGCTCAACTGACTAGAAATCAGGTAGAGGTCAATTGCCTGTTTCCCCCCTTCTCTGCTATAATAGGTCTACAGAGCATTTTGATTCTGAAATGTATGTGACTCAGCATTTCCCAGTACCAAGTGCTGTTTAGGTTCTCTTCCACACAAACAGGACAAAATATGGCAAATTTGGATAAGCAATATGCAGTATGAAAGAACAAATCTACTCTATATACTCCTTGACTACTGGAGATAGGAAACACTGGTGGTGTGACCACCCTCCCTCCCTCCGTCATTCCATTAATCAGGGGTATCCTTCTGCTTTGTCATAGATTTTCTTGAATAAACTATTGAATGTTTGTGTTTAACCAATCCTTCCTTTTTTAACATTAGACATTTCTAAGAAGTGGCCCTTAGATAAAGGAGAGCTATACACTTGAATTAATCCCTTATAAAAGTGCACACGTGGATGCATTGCCCTGCTTTCTTTTTAGATACATAGGAAGATACAAATAGTGATTCAAAACCTACTTGTGTTTTGTAAAATTTCTCATGGCTGTATCAGTTCCTCTCCTTAGGGAGTCTCAGGGCAGCTTGTCCCAGGATTCCTCATCAACTCTCTGTCCTCTAAACTGATGCTTCCGTCTCATACTTAAGTTGGTAGGGCCAGTGACTGTGGTTCCCCATACGAACTGCTTCAACCTGCAGACCGGTGTCATGCAATTGACTTTTCTTCCCTACAAAAAACTCACTTCCTCCTTTTAAAAAGCTGGCTTGCCACAATGTTTAGGTACACACGGGAACCCTTATTTGTAGCCAGACTTGGACACCCCAAACACAAATTTTCTATTTCTTGGCTGTTTATGAGAAATAGGCCCAAAATTTGCTTCAGCAAAACATTGCAACATCCTCATTTGTCCACGGCCCATTGTCAATCTAATTGAACTAGAACATTGGAATAACTTATGTGTAATGAGCCACTACTTACAGGGTGGCTGTGTAACTAAAGGTACTGCCGAATAGTGTTTTTGATAGGAATCTTGATGTTCTTTTTTATATTCGTTTTCTGTTTTTTCCCCCCTCTCACTCCTCACTTTTGGCTTCAGAGTGTTGAAATCCTATCGGTATGTACAGAAAAGGATCATGAATGTTCTTCACTTTGGGCACCATGTACATTCTTTACTCCTTTTTATACTATTCTGTAATCTTACATCCTGCATTTTTTCCAGTCCAGTTCCTGTTGAGTGAACATAAACTGATGCCAGTGATGAATGTGACCAGAACCCACAACCTTGTGCCTGTTTTCCATGTTTCAGTCATATGTCTAAAACCTATTTGCATGTAACCTCTCAATCCCTCCCACCCCAACCCTCCCACAAATGCATGATGGTGCAGATTTTTTAAAACATAAATGAAACTGTAACCTGTTTCTTCATTAGTGAGGAAGGAAAATTGTCTACCTCGCAAGATTCTTCTTGTAAATATGTGGTGGAGAACACAGAAGCTGGAGAAGAAAATCCTGCCACTCCACAGCCTGCTTGTAGCAGCCTGGAGCAGAGGTAGCTTTTTGTCACTATTTCACATGTTGGTTAGTTTTCCTAATTGATTTATTTATTTGTTTGCTTGAAGCATTTACATGTAGCTCTTGAGACGGAAAGGCACTCAGCATGGTTTACAAATTAGGAAAGCAAGTTATCTTAAATAATATGAAATAAAATGGAGAAGGGAAAGGGTTGTGGGAGAAAACAAAAGACTATCAGTACCCCTTCAGGCTATCTCTGCCATCAGTTCTTAATATTATGTGCATCTTACAGTGGCAAGAAGTAAATTAGATACTGTGTTGTAAAGTGCCTGTCTCATCAACCAGCTGAAATCACGAGTTCAAAGAACATACTCAAAACCAGGGATGTTGGCAAGTCTTCTGGTCTGAATCTTCAGACCCGAGTCCAAGTCTAAAGTCTTTTGCCCTGTCCTCCTCATGCCACTACGTAAAACAGTAGACTCCGTTTTTTGTCGTAGTGTAGTGTCGCAAATGGCTCCCTCACCTGTGCTGCTAGCTAGCTCACCCAGTCTGACTGTGTTTCTCTCTCTTACGCATGCACGTGCGCGCGCGCACACACACACACACACACACACACATATCCACTTGGCATTCTTCACCTTGCATACTCTCCCAAGCCATGTTAATTTCTTGATCCTACTTGTGAGCTTTAGATAGGAAGCACTTGATTTGCAAATGACCCTACTTACTGGTAATTGCTTTCAGCATTCCATTGAATAATTTGACTACAGTTTATAAATCCAGGAGGCGTCCTTTTTGTATATCAGTGTGGTTCAATAAATTTGTAGTAGACTTGTAAATCACATAAAACTTTTAAGTCACCCAAAGAATGATTATCTGTAAGAAAATGCTCTACTAGAAGAGCAGCCTTAATTGTGATTGTGATATTTGAGTAATGGCCTAAAATTCATACTTTGATAACACTCATACTCATCCCCACATAAAATTTCCAGCAGGAGCATATAATCACATGAACTGCATTGTTTCTGTTACATGTACTGAAATGATTAAGAAGAATAGTGTAAATGTTTTAATATTTAAGGACAAACTGCATGCCTTGCAATGTCCACATTTAAAGTGGTGTCTCAAAGTGGGTGCTGGAGGTTGTGGTCTAGTACATTCTGACCGTATAAGTAAATCTTTGACGTTTCTAGTCCTGGTATATCCAGTGTTTGAACAGTCAGCAGCTAGGTAGGCTTTCTATAATGGACTAATAATTGTGAATGATATGTTTCATTTTAAAAAGCCAGTGGAGAATATAGTAGAGAACAAGATATTCTGTGTGCTGATATCTTGCAACCAAGTTTGCGGATGACATGAAACTTTTCCGTGTGGTAAAAACCATTGCTCCAGAACGATCTCTCCCAACTGGGGGAATGGGCTGCAAAAGGGCAAATGCGTTTCAATGTAGGAAAATGTAAAGTAATGCATATTGGGGCAAAAATCAAACCTTTATCTGTCAACTCGTGGGCTCTGAGCTACCCGTGATGGATCAGGATAGAGATCTTGGTGTGCTGGTGGACAGCTCAATGAAGGTGTCTACCCAATGTGTGGCAGCGATGAAGAAGACCAATTCCATGCTATAGGTTATCAAAAGGGGGATTGAAAATAAAACAGCCAACAATATAATGCCATTATACAAACCGATAGTAAGGCCACACCTGGAGTATTGTGTACTTGGCTGGGGGACCTCCCTTATGAGGAAAGGCTAAAACATTTGGGGCTCTTTACTCTGGGAAAAAAGTGCCTGAGGGGGGATATGATTGAGAGGTACAAAATAATGCAGGGCATGAGTAAAGTGGATAGAGGGACGCTCTTCTCCCTCTCACAAAATACCAGAACTAGGGGACATCCACTCAAATTGAGGGCTGGGCGAGTAAGAACAGACAAAAGAAAATATTTTTTCACCCAGTGTTGTTAGTCTGTGGAACTCCCTGCCAAAGGATGTGGTGATGGCATCTGGCTTGGATGCCTTCAAAAGGGGATTGGACAGATTCCTGGAGAAAAAGTCCATCACAGGTTACAAACCATGAGGGAGATGTGTAATCTCCAGGCTTAAAACCGGGGTACTTCAAGGACCAGATGCAGGGGAGTGGTATTAGGAGACAGTTATCTAGTCTTGTGTGCTCCCAGATGCATCTGGTGGGTCCAGTGTGAGATACAGGAAGCTGGACTAGATGGGCCTTTGGCCTGATCCAGCATGGCTCTTCTTATATTCTTATGTTTTCCCTTAACACCCGAGTCAGTTCATACTGCAAGATTTGATCTTTTAGGTATCTGGGGCCCATGCCATTTTGTGCTTTGTAGGTCAAGGTAAGCACTTTGAATTGTGCCCAGTAGTTCATTGGTAGCCAGTGGAGCTTCTTTAATAGGGGTGTAATGTGACCTTTGTACCCCGCCCCAGTCAACAATCTGGCTGCTGCAATTTGGACCCGTTGAAAGTTTTCTGAGACTTTTCATCAGTAGCCCCACATAGAGCGCATTGCAGTTGTCTAGTCAGGATGTCACTATGGCATGTGTCACCATGGGCCAGATTTGATTTCTCAAGAAATGGACGTAACTTGCATACTAGCCTTAATTGTGCAGATGTGCTCCTGGCCACAGCTGTGACCTGAACATCCAGGCTCAAGGATGCGTCCAGGAGTACCTCCAAGATGCACACCTCTTTTTCAATTGGAGGGCGATCCCATCCAGTACAGGTTCCATTCTTATCCCTTGTTCTCCCTTCCGACTGATCAGAAGCACCTATATCTTGCCTGGGTTTAGTTTGAATTTGTTAATCCTCATCCAATTCATTATTGAAGCTAAACACTAGTGTAAGGTCAAAATAGCAATTCCCTTAGAATCCGGAGGTGACCAGAGGTATAGTTGGGTGTCATTGGCATACTGGTGGCACTTAACCCCCGAACTATCTCCCCCAGAGGTTTCATATATATGCTAAATAACATGGGAGACAGAACTGAACCCTGGGGGACTCCACAGTTCAGTGGCCGTGGTGTCAAACATGAATCACCTAACACAACTTTCCGCATTCTTTCCTGCAGGAAGGACCTGAGTCACTTTAATGCAGTATCCCCAATTCATATTTCAGAGAGACAAGTCAGGAGGATGCCATGGTCTATAGTGTCAAAAGCAGCTGAGAGGTCTAGTAGAACAAAAAGGGACACATCCCCTATCCATTTCCCTGCATAAGTCATCTACCAATGCAACCAGTGCCATATCAGTCCTAGCTACCTTATGATCGTTCACATTCACAAGGTAGCCAGGGAAACCTCCAGGGAGTTTCCAATCCTGTGCAAAATGGGAGCTGCCCCAGTGGAGGCCTCATGCTGTCAGCCACCAGATCTGGTCAGGAATGAGTTTTGGACTTGACATTATACTTCTGATTTTGTTGCTGCTGAAACAAGACTTTGTAGGACTACTTCTCTGAAGTCTGAGGAAATGCAGCATCAGACACCAGCTGTTATCTGCAGCGACTGCATGAGAGAAACCTAATATTCAACCTTCTTTTTCTCTCTAGGTCTGATCAGCAAACTCTAGCAGCAGAGGCATCTTTTAATGGCCCTGTATGATATGTGTTACTGACTGCTGTTGGCTGAAGAATATGAACTTAAATCCAAGGATTTGGGTCTCTTGAGGATTTCATCTGGAGCTTATTGGAGCCAGTCACTGCTGCACTAATTTCACAAGGGATCAGGACCAGCAACATTTATATTCTAGATTTTAAGACATTGTACAGAAATTCATAAGTGTAAAAATTGCACATTGAAAAATACCAATAAATTTTTGCGTATGTTTATATTGTATTGTTCTAAATGATGGGTGGCTTGTGAAATAAGAACTTGCCACCCAAGTAACAATAGTAGTGATACTATAGTTAAAATGGTTGTAAGAATAGTTTTATAAAAAAAAAGTGAATACACAAATCTAATGTATTTGAGGCATAACTATTTGACAATTAGTGACCAAAGTATTTAGCAGTTTTCATTGTTTTCCACCCCTCTCCAAAACAAAACAAAATGAAATAGCCCCGATGTCCATGTTTCTTTCAGTTTGGCAAAAAAGAAAATTCAACTTCAATGCCCTTTAAATATTTTGGTTGCTTTAGATTTAAAACAACGATTTAAAAAGAAATTTGGTGTTCAACATTTTACAGCAGGCTTTCAATTGATAATTGTTTTCTTGTATTGTTTAAACCAGATAAAAATGTAAGTCTGTTGGTAGAGATTTTTAAGTATTTATTGCTACAACTTAGTTGACAAATTGATGTTACTGTAAAGCCATATGTTCTGTTAAATCTGTTTGCTTGAAAATACCTTACAGGTGAAACACTAGAATATTTTGAAGTGCACATGGCTTGTGTATTTTTAAGTGATTCACCTAGTTTTTTAACCCATTCACCAAGATGTACTTTAATTCAGAGCATTATAAAATTAAACATTTTGGAGCAATCTTCATATTTAAAACACGGTAATCCTTTTGACAAATCAACTAAACATTATGAAATGCCCATGCTGCTCATGTAATTACAGGTCATGTGTTTTAAAGGTATAATATCTTTAAATATCAAAACTGGGCACTTGAGCATGTTAATTGTTATACTTTTACTGTTTTGATCTGTGTGAGGTTTTTCATTTGTAAGTTTTAAACCAGTTTTTTTTCATAACTGGCTTGTGTATATATATATAGTGATTATGGAAACTAATTGTAATTTATAATTTTCTATGTTATGAAATTCCAACCGCCTTCTCAAAAAGAAGCAATATTATGTATATTGCCACATTGTCTGGTGGAAGGGTTAAAGTATTTCACCTCTTGCACTTTTAGATGCAAATCCATTTTTATTTCTTTAATAGAAATTTACTCTTTATTTTTACATCATTCGTTTTCCTGACCAGTATTTAAAAGCCAAAATGATACTCTAAACAATGGCCAATGACTTATTTTAGAAAGTGTCCCAAGCTATGTGCCTAATACTACATTGCATACAGAAATAAAGACAAATGTATACTGGTACTTTATTTTCCACTTATTCCTAATCTCTCAAAACCAGTGTCTGTTCCAGACATCTGCTTAGCTGTAGTCAGAGGGTTCTTCACATCTTACAGAGAAGTGGTAGAGAGAAAAGCAAAAGGGTGCTTTTTCATTTTATTTAGTGAAGACCACTGGTTCCCAAAGTGGTCTATATAGACCCCCAGAGGTCTGTTTCGACTTGCAGAGGGCCAATGTTAGTGAGGAAAAAAAATTAGGGGTCCACAAAATGTAAATGGGGGTCCACATGAGCAGACCTCAAGCAGATCATCATCAACATTTAGGCATTCTGTAAATGTCTTACGCCTAATACAAATTGGGCACCATTTTTGAAAGTTTTTGCAGCAATTTTTAGAAAAAGTTTTGGTGCATTACTCAAGTGGCACAAAGGTAGGGACCTGATCCTTGTGGTGCACATAACGTTAAAGTCCACTTTGCAATGTGTGTGCATGGTGGGGGTATTGCATCATTTTTCGGAACTTGATCCTTGCCATGTGCATGTTTTTAAAGTGTTTTGCAAAGGTTGGGGACTTGTGTTTTGCAGCCACATGACATATATTTGTACCCGAATAATGGTCATTTGAAATTCAAATCAACTATAATTACAGTTGTACCATGGTTAACAAGTAACTTGATTTACAAGCATTTTGACGTAACGAGCAAAAATTTCTGAACATTTTTGCCTTATTAATATGCAGTGTCTTGATATAATAGCACTCATATGTGTCACATAATCAAAAGTGCTCTAAGCCAGTGGCATCTCTCCCTCCCCTCCTCTTGCTGGAAGTGGGTGGTTGTTTCAGTTTCTGTTTCAGGGAACAGCTGCAGCAGAGTTGAAGGAAGGGCAACAGGCTCAATAAAGGTAGTCACCCCCTGCCATTTCGCGGTTCAGGTACTGCGGTCCCACTACATCGTGGGATCGTAGTACCTGCACCTTGGAGCCGCGGGGGGGGTGATCGGGTCACTCCGCGCTGCCCCCGCGCTCCTCCGAGAAGCCTCGGAGCCGCGCAGGGGGCGGCAGGGGGGCAATCAGGTCGCTCCGAGCCTTGAGCCATGCGATCTTGTTGCTCTGCGCCCCCCTGTGCTCCTCGCTGCGGGGGGGTGATCCGGTTGCTCTGCGCCGCCCCCCCGCGCTCCTCCGAGAAGTCTCGGAGCCGCGCAGGGGGGGGCGATCCGGTTGCTCTGTGCCGCCCCCCGTGCTCCTCCGAGAAGCCTCGGAGCTGCGTGGGGGGCGATCCGGTCACTCCACGCTGGCCCCCGCACTACTCCGAGAAGCCTCAGACAGGCGCGCGATCGCCCCCAGGCCCCACCCCACCCGATTCCACGTATCGCGGATTTTTGTGCATCACGGGTGGGGTGGGTCCCTAACCCCCGCGATCGGCAAGGGGTGACTGTACGAACAGTTGCCACCTCCATCAACCCCTGTCCCCAAAGGCCACCACCATGGGGCCTCTCCACACCATCCCTGCCACCACAAATGTAACCAGGACACACCCATCCCCATCGCCCCATTTTTAAAACAGCCCCCTCCACAGAGTCTTTCCCTCCTCCACCACTCTAGCTGGGATTCCTCCCGTTGGTCAGTTTTTAAAACAGCCCCCTCCATGAAGGCTTCCCCCCTCTGTTCTAGCTGGGATTTCCCGCAGTGCTCGATTTTTTAAAACAGACCACTCCGTGGAGGCTTCCCACCTCCTCTGCACCTGCCACAAAGGTTTTCAATTGCAGGTTATTGTTCTTTGTACAGTACTGTATTTCGTACTGTATTTTGTATTTTATTTAGTCCCCTTGTATTATATTACAGTATTGTAATCAAATATTTTTGGGCTGTGGAATGAATCAACTGAGTTTCCATTATTTCATATTGGAAATTTTGCTTTGATATGCAAGCATTTTGGTTTCAAGCATGCTTCCGGAACGGCTTATGCTGTTTAACCAAGGTACTACTGTACACATATTTTCCCTAATGGGGTTCCCTTCACTGTTTTAGCAACCAGTATTATGTACTTAAATCTTTACAGAAAAGATTCATTGGTACATGGCACAGCCAGGATTGAACAGGGACCTAGTCCTCTCAGTGCACACCCTATGAAATTGCATCACCAATGCTTACACAATACCACTACAAAAGCAACATTTTCTTTATCCTAATTCGTCTCTATATCTACCTAACTAAAGATTTAAATAAGGATTTACTCCACCCAAACAGCACACAATATTTCAAAATATTTTTCAGAAATATTTGTGTAAGCTATTTTTGCTGACATTTCAACACTTAGAAATATTTTAAAAATATTTCCAGTGTTACAAAAAATGATTTAAAATGCTTTTAAAATATGCTGTCTGGACAGGAATCAAGTTTGAATTGCTCCATCTTTTATTTAAATAGCTTCATTTTTGTCAACAGATAACTTCTACTCAACATGGCTGAGGCTAAAAAGAAATGTAGGCAGTATAGCATTGGTTATGTGAAGTTTGGCTTCATTCCATCCCTGTCGGACAAACGTCTGCCCATGTGCCTTTTCTGCAACAGAGTTTTAACAATAATACTATGAAACCATCCAAGCTGGAGGATCATCTGAGAATGTGTCACCCTGATAAAGCAGATAAAGATTTGACATACAGTGGTACCTTGTATAAAGGAATTAATTCGTTCCAAATGAAATTATGTTAAGCAAATTTTCCTTTATACAAATTTCCCATAGGAATACATTGAAATGGAGTAATCCCATTTTTATGTTGTACGGATTTGGTCCATAGGTGATTCTGTTAAGCAAATTTCTCCTCTCTCCAGAATATTTTATGTTGTACAAATTTTATGTTATACAACCTGTTTGTTATACGAGGGTCCACTGTACTTTAAAACACTGGAAAAAAACTTCAGCAGAGAACCACGGTGGACAGTATGTTCGCTTCAACATTAAAAAGAGACTGAAGGTTTGTGGGTGTCTTACAATATCTCACAACTCAGCAAAATCAGGAAAACCTCATACTATTTGGGAAGAGCTTATTTTACTAGCAGTTGAAAAGGTTTTTAAAACTGTTCTACACAAGCCTGCATATAATATACTCAAAATAATTCCTTTGAGCAGCACCACAGTTCAAAGACATATTGATGAAATGAGTCATGATGTTGAAAGCTTCTTGTGTAATTATCTAAAACAAACCATTTTTCTATTCAACTGGATGAATCAACTTTACCTGGTAATGAAGCACTATTATTGGCATATGTTCAGGTTTTTTATCGACCAAGAAATCCACGAAGAACTTTGACAATAGTCACTAAAGGTGAATCAATACTCAAATGTTTTGAAAGATTATTTCGTGGAAAAAGCAATCCCTTTATCAAATATAATAGCAGCAGCAGCAGCAGATGGAACACTAGCCATGTTTGGGCACTATTGTGGTTTTATAAGCCATTTAAAATAAAATGTACCCGGGGTGTTTGCAGTTCACTCATTGATAACATTTAGTAGCTAAAAATCTGAGTGCCAGATTGTATCAATCTCTTCAATTTGTCATAAACGTAGTAAACCAGATCCATATCAACACGTTGAATTTTAGGTTATTTAAACAGTTGTGTGAAGAAAATGAGGGCTTTCATCAATTACTTCACACTGAAGTACACTGGCTCTCGAAAGGCTTATGTTAAGATTTTTTTCACTTTTTGGGACTGTTTTAGAGTTTTTGGATGCTAAAGATCCCATTTTGAAAGAACATTTAATCAAATGGAAACCAGACATTGCTTATTTAACAGATTTGTTTACTAAATTTAATGAGGTCAACTTGCAGTTATAAGGTGACAATCTGAATTTAATAAAAACAAAGTCCATCATTGCAGCTTTTCTTGCCAGAATTAATCTAATGAAGCAAACATTGGATGGCGTGAATTTGCCCAGTTTCCCAACTTATCATTGACAAATGTCCAGAATGATGATGTTTTGCTCTTTCAACATTCAAGTGTCCTTCACACAGACTTTATAACCAGGTTTGAGGATGTTTTGACAGTGGATTATCACTCAATAAGTTGACATTGAAGAATTGGATGTCACTTTACAAGAAGAACTGACTGGAATAAACATTAACGAAGAACTTAAGATGCAGTTCAGAATGAGATATCAGCAGTTCTAGCTTCAGAAAGATATACCTGGTGCTTATCCTGCATTATGGACTATCACAAGAAAGTTTTTAATAGCTTTTCCATCTTCATACCTTGTGGAAACGGGCTTTAGCGTGATAGCCAATCTTATGAAAAAAATTGATTGCATATCACTGAACGTGGAGATGTAAGACTATACCTCACTAATTTGAAGCCAAATATTGAACAATTACTATCAGAGCATCAGTTTCATCCCTCTCATTAACAGCATTATTTGTGTATTAATTTCATGTAAGAATTTTACTAGGCTCTTGCTTGTTTCATTCCAAATCCAAATATTTGCCTGCATTTTGTGTCTTTTCAATAAAGGTATGAATAAAAATTTTACGTTTTTCTTTTTTTACAATTGTCCATGCTACAAAAGTCCCTATCAAAGTGAGTAGTGCTGTTTCAGCTGTCAAAAACACATTTGAAGTTTAGGAAGTTTAGGAAAATTCAATATTAGACAGCCAGAGGGGTCTACAGAAAACACAAAAAATTGGCAAGTGGTCCTCGGGGCAAAAAGGTTTAGGAACCTGTGGTGAAGATGAAGAAATAGGTGACATGCTCCAGCAGCTGCATCAACCTTGGGGTGCCATTGATGGGAAACTAATTGGACGGGGTTTCTTTTGGTCTTGTGCTAGGAGATACAAGTGTATAATACTGTACATTACAAGTGAATGCCTCCACATTCACTTATTTTTATTTTTGAAGATATTTCATGACGTTACCAAAAAACCACTACTGGCTGGCACAATTAAGTTGAAATAAAAACATTGCAAGGACAGCAGTTTGGGAGCACTCTGCAAGGAGTGTCAGGTGTCTTAAAGACATTGTACCATATATTGTTCTGCTGCTCTCTTGTTCTTGTGCTCATACGAAAAAGAAACTCCTACTGTTTGTTCACTTTTTCTGTGTTCTCTGACTGCTTTCAAAATATATTTTTGCATGAAAGACAAGAGGATCTACTGTACCTTGGGAATTCACAGTCCATCAGATTCTGCTTTTTATCTTCTGCTCTTGACTTCCATAAGCACCACCATGTTTTTGAAGTAAACAGTATGGGATTAGTGTCACTACAAGGTCAAAATTATGACATAGCCACTTTTTCATAAAGACATCACAGCTGACATTTTGTAAATAATATATAATGATCATTCTCAGTTATGAAGGCATTTGGTACATGCCCATGTTTGTGCCTACTTCAAGTCTTAGAGGAAGAAATCAGTCCCCCTTTTGTATTCGATGAAACAGCCATGTAAGTAATTGTTTATAGATTTAAAATATTTTGTCCTGCCTTTCTCCCCAAATGGCCCAAGGCAGCTTACATCAGAATAAAGTATTTAAAAGCTAAAGAAATATACAAATATTTTTTAAAAAAATGTAACAATCATCATATTAAAATAGTTATAAGTTCAGTATGAAAACAGCGGAGCACAATGATCAATTTAAACCCCATCTCCAACCAACAGTCATTAAGGAAAAGCCTGCCTGAAACGTCTTTGCCTGCCTGTGGTAGGGCAGCACAGATGAGGCCAGCCTAGATTCCCATGAGAAATTCCAGAGCTGGGGAGCAGCATCAGTCCCCACCAAACACACCTGTGAGGATGGTGGGAACAAGAAATGTTTGCCCTGATGATCATAATGCCTTGACAGGCTCATATGGGGAGATGCAGTCATTTAAATAGCTTGGATCCAAGACGATTAGGGCCTTGTAGGTTACTGAGCACCTTGAGTTGTGTCCAGAAATTGGGAGCCAGTGGAGCTGCTGCAAAACAAGAGTTATATGTTTCCTGTCGCTGGCCTCAGTTAGCAATCTCCAGGAAGATGGCAGGAAAGAGGGGCAAAATACATGAGTTTCCTGGGTAAAATGGGAGACTTGACAGGTCTGCTCATCCAGGATGAAGTTCTGGATGTTTGTTCTTTGTTTTTTGCCATTGATTGATCTGGAATTTAGCAGCAGCAGTTTCAACCTGGGGACGGGGTAGGATGGGTTGGAGATCCTTGACATGAACACCTCTCTTCACTCTCCAAAGCCCTATGGGAGGACTATACTTGTCTACAGACAACTCCCCCAATCCCAAGCAAATTCATATAAAGGATTGCAAAATAGCAACAGAAGGAGACTCAACCCTGCCACAAACCCAGATGCCAACTCTGCCCACATATCTACTGTAGTGAGACAATTACAGGACCTAACAATGCCATGTTGTTGTTGTTGTTGTTCAGTTGTTCAGTCGTGTCCGACTCTTCGTGACCCCATGGACCAGAGCTCGCCAGGCCTTCCTATCCTCCACTGCCTCCCGGAGATTTGTCAAATTCATTTTGGTTGCATCGATGACACCGTCCAATCATCTCATCCTCTGTCGTCCTCTTTTCCTTTTGTCTTCGATTTTTCCCAGCATCAGGGACTTTTCCAAGGAGTCCTCTCTTCTCATGAGGTGGCCAAAGTACTGGAGCCTCAGCTTCAAAATCTGTCCTTCCAGGGAACATTCGGGGTTGATTTCTTTCAAAATGGATAGGTTTGATCTCTTTGCAGTCCAGGGGACTCTCAAGACTCTCCTCCAGCACCACAGCTCAAAAGCATCAATTCTGCGGTGATCAGCCTTCTTTATAGTCCAGCTCTCACTTCCATACATCACTACTGGAAAAACCATAGCTTTGACTATCCTGACCTTAGCTGGCAAAGTGATGTCTCTGCTCTTTAGGATGCTATCTAGGTTTGCCATTGCTTTCCTCCCAAGAAGCAGGTGTCTTTATTTTGCTGCTGCAGTCGCCATCTGCAGTGATCAAGGAGCCCAGGAAAATATACTCTGTTGTTGCCTCCATTTCTTCCCCTTCTATTTGCCAGGAGGTGATGGGACCGGTGGCCATGATCTTAGTTTTTTTGATGTTGAGCTTCAGCCCATTTTTTTCGCTCTCCTCTTTCACCCTCATTAAGAGGTTCTTTAATTCCCCCTCACTCTCTGCTATCAGAGTAGTATCATCTGCCTAACAATGCCATATACAATATCAAAGTCCACTTCACTTGCTCCTCAACCACTGTTACCTATGCCATCTTTTGCCAACAATGTTCCTCTGCGCTCTACATAGGTCAAGCAGAACAATCTCTACAGAAACTGATCAAAGGTCACAAATCTGAAACCAAAAACCACAGTACAGTTGCACCTTGTAAGACGAAAAACTTGCAAGACAAATTACATTTCTGGTAATAGGCAAAACTTGTAAGCTGATTTTTCCCCTATGG
>JAHTLZ010000016.1:76224634-76260065 GCA_023846285.1 Phrynocephalus versicolor
ATGAATATTTGCTCATATTATATCGTACACCTCATTCTGCTGCTATATATGTCTGACGAAGTTCACATGTGAACGAAACGTTACATTAAAATATGAAAGTTAGTGTTTAAGGTGCCACATGTTTGTGTCTTTTATTTTGTTTTGTTTTGTTTTTCTTAGAAAAAGAAGCAATGTAAGGTATCTTTTAATAGCTATTTCTAGCCTCCAATAGCTGTTACAAATCAAATTGCTGCTGCCTCACCTCTTTGGCTCTCTGTGGTAATCTGACATTTTTCTGCAAGCCCAACCCACTTGAAGTGGGGAGTTTGTGGGGCCTAGTGGGTACACTGCCCACTTTGAATGATATATGAAGGCTAGAAGATCCATTTTGCTCACCTCTGGACTCAAACGTGGGTAATGGAATGGCAGTTCTTTGAAAAGGGTCCAGATGGTTTTGGGTAATCATGTGCTGCTTAGCTTAACATCCATTCCAAGAAACTGGTGGTAAGCAGTTATTGCTTAAAATTCAGTAATACCTCATAACGAATGCCTCTGATAATGAATAATTCGGATAGCGAATGGAAATTTCTGGATATAGGGATGTTTCGGATAATGACTTTTCCCTATGGGCTGCCTCGGATAATGAATTTTCCATCATGCATCGCAAAAAAGTGTGTACCCAGGCTGCATTGCATCTCCATTCCTTGTGGGTTGCATGAGGCATGGAGTGTGAAGGTGTATGGTGGAGTATGCTGGTTTTTGGAGCATTTTTGAGAGATTAGTAGCGGGTTTTGCAGCTGGTTTTTCAAATATTTTGGATTTTTTTGGACTTCTTGGAGCATTCCGGAGGAAAGGTAGGCAGCAGAGTCATTTGCATGCTTTTTGCTATGTTCCATGGGTTGGGTCCCCCCCCCCCATTTTAGTGGTGTGGAGCTTTTTTTTTAATGGCAGACTTTTCCCCCCTTGCATGTGGTGGCGTTTTAATTGTTTTGTATATTTTATTGAATTGTTTTGGGGCTTTTATTCATGGCTTGCTTTTTTCCCTTGCATGTGGGAGGTGCTTTATGGGGTTTATGTGTGTTTTGAGTGATTAGGGGTTTTATTAATGGCTGGCTATTTTTTGATTGCATGTGGGGTGTTTTACTTGATTTGTGTGTTTTATGCATTGGTTTAGGAAATTTATTAATGGCTGGCTATTTTTAATTGCAAGTGGGGTGTTTTAATTGTTTTATGTGTTTTATTGCATAGGTTTGGGACTTTTATTACTGGCTGGATTTTATTTCTTGAATGTGTGTGTGGGGGGTGTTTTGCTGCAGCCTTTGTGTGACTGTAATTTTTTTTTTACATTTTCTGTTCACTTAATGGTTGGTGTCATGGCACCAAATAAGCCATCAGAATCTGGAAAGAGGGAGATGATTCTGCTTGAGATCAAGCAGGAAATCATCAGAAAGCATGGAGGAATGAGGGTATGGCAAGGAGTACGGCAAGAGTCCTTCTGCTATTGCCACCATCCTCAAGAACAAGGAAAAGATAACAAGAGAGGCAGCAAAAGGAGTGACAAGGGTCACCAAGAAATGTCCACCTGTTCTGGAGCAGGTTGAAAAGTTTCTTCTCATCTGGGTGGAAGAGAAGCAGTGCGCAGGGGACACAGTGTCCGAGGCAATGATTTGTGTCAAAGCAAAGGCATCGCACACTGACCTTCTCGACCAGCAGCTGGAAGCATCAGGACCTGCAGAGGAGTTCAAGGCGAGCAGGGGTTGGTTTGAGAAAGTTTAAGGTCAGATCTGGCATCCAGAGTGTGGTGAGGCATGGCAAGGCCATCAGTTCTGATCTTCTCGCAGCTGAGGACTTTGTAGCTGAGTTCCTGGAGGCCATGACTGCTGAGGGCTACTTTCCACAGAGGTCTTCAACTGTGGTGAGACTGGCCTCTTCTGGAAGAGGATGCCAAAGAGGACCTACGTTACAGAGGAGGAGACCAGGTTGCCCAGCCACAAACCTATGAAGAACCGTCTAAACCTCCTGTTCTGTGCTAACGCCTCTGCTTGTCTACCAGTCAGAGAACCCACGGCCCTTTAAAAAGCACAGGGTGGAAAAGGAGCGGTTGGGAGTTTTCTGGAGGTCGAACAGCGAGGCTTGGGTGACATGCATCCTGTTTGTGCAGTGGGTCAAATGGTACATGCTGGACAATAACCTCCCACTCAAGGCCTTGCTGGTCATGGACAACACGCCTGCTCATCCTCCAGGGCTCAGGAAAGACGTGCTGGAGGAATTCACCTTCATCAGGGTCATGTTCCTCCCTCCTAACATTTCCCCATTGCAGCCAATGGACCAGCAGGTGATCTCCAATTTCAAAAAACTTTACACCAGGGAGCTGTTCCCTCGGTGTTTTGAGATGACAGATGGAACAAGCCTCACCCTGCGTGAGTATTGGAGAGACAGTGTGGGCATTTGTCTTCTATGCTTTGTCAGCTTAGCTCTGAATAGCCTCAGACAATCACTATGTGTCTATACATCACACTAATAACACTCTCTTATTGGGTAATAGGCTGACGAATAATAGCTGAGAACAGATATTTTTAAAGATGGCCACGGAAAAAGCGTAGGAGTGTGCATGCCAAAGAATATGAGATAATACTATGCTATTGCGCAGGTTCAGGAAATACAAGCTGTATAATCATTGGATGGGTCTCTGCTGACATGTATGTGATTTGTGAGGGCTAATAAAAGAGCCTAGCTCAGGAGGAGGAGAGAGTTAAGTTACCGACTTGCCTCTCTGCCTCTTCTCATCTGATGCAAGGCACCAAAAGGATCCCTGTGTGTTTGAGTACTCTCTACATTCCTTCGCTGTTAATACTCTCAGCTGGTCTGGGAATTTAGCCATATCTAAGGATATTCCATGAAGGAATTCCCACAAGACAGCTTTGAGATTTTTAGCTGCATGCCACTGATAAACATTGCCTGGGACGGGATCCGTCTGCTTAGTCCAACCTGTGGCCAGGCTGTGTTGTGCCACCTGATTCTTCTGCACTTGCACCGAAGTCTGCAGTGGTGGAGGAAATTATTTCGTTGGTGAGGACCATGGGGCTCGAGGTGAACGAGGAGGACATGCCTGAGTTTGTGGAGGGGCACGAGCACAAACTGAGCACCCAGGACCTCTTGGAACTGCAGCATCAGTCAGTGGAGGAACCAAAAGTCTCATTAGAGGAGGAGTCAATGAGCGAGGAAGAGCTCTCTTTGAAGGAACCCAGGGAGGCCTGCAAAATGTGGGGAAAGCTCCAGACTTTTGTTCATTGGCACCGCCCAGAAAAGGTGTGCACCCAGGACCGTGTGAACAGTTTTGGCATGGACGTCATGTCCCGGTTCAAAGGGATGCTAAAAAAGTGCCAGAGATACTTAATATGTCAAATAAAATGTTGGATATGCAAAACCCAAGAACGGACTTGTTATCATGCGTGGTGGACATGTGATAAAGCAAAGTCTTACTGGGCCAAAATACATAGCTGGATTAAGCAAATCTCAAAAATGCAATTAGAGTTTAAACCAGAAATATTTTTGTGAGGTTTATTGCCAAGCACGGTGAATAAACAAAATGCTTATTTAATAATACATATTTTTACAGCAGCTCGATTGGTATGGGCCCAGCTTTGGAAATCTGAAAATCCACCAATCAATGATATGATTATTAAAAAATACTAGAATGTGCAGAAATGGACAGATTAAGATTTAAGGGGACAAGAAGAATTAATTTTCTACCTGAGCTGGGACCTGTTTTATAATTGGTAGAAGATAAAACCTTGGTAGTAAAAAGGACAAAAGGATGTGTAGATAATAGAATGTTAATGATAGAAACTCACCAAACTAGATATGTCATACTGTAAAACTGTTTATATCTATGATTTTTCTTTATTTTTTTCCTTCTTTCCTCTTTATGTATAAGGTTTTTTTGCCTTTTAATAAAAACATTTATTAAAAAAATAAGAGACAATATTGTTTAAGAGGTCCCATTGGTGGAGGGGACCACTGTTTTTCTAGATTTTTTTTTGTATCTTGTATCTGTATTTTGTATTGCTTTATAAAATATATTAAAATTATTTTAAAAAAGAATTTTGTAAAGACAACAATTTATAGCAGATGCATGCTTCAGATTATCTAGCTGGTATCTGTACACATAGACACATGGACACCACGAGCAATGCTAAAATCAATATACTACATAATTGGAGGTTAGAGATGTGGCAATCATGTTCTTTCTGCTAAAACAAGGATTGGTCTGTGGTAAAGCTGAAGAACAGTTGAACAATCACAGAGCCTAATAATACTATAAATAATATTTCTGAAGAAGTCACGTGCAATGTAAAGAAAAGATTTGTATTATTAAAGTTAACTGATTGTGAACCAGAGGAATTGTGAATTGGAATTTGAGCTGTTATTGGGGAAGAAGGCAAATCAAGTAAACTCAACATTTTAAAGTGATGGTTGATGAAATTCATAAAATTGTTAATGACATACAAGAAGTAACACTAAAAGAAGATAGAATGAGTTACATAATAAGTATATTTTAAGCAATAACTGTCTTTCCTGCAATCAATGTTAAACTAAGCAGCACGTAATTACCCAGAACCACTCTTGGACCTTCTCAAAGAACTACTGTCACTACCTAGATGTCATCCACATACATGAACCATTGGGTTGGTGTCATCCACCAGAAAGGTGTTGAGTGCTTTCTCTTCCACTTCTTCCCTGTGTAGGTTTGCAACGATGGGTGCCACTGGGCCACCAGGGAGGCTACTGCTCATGACCCAAGTGTAATGGGGGGGGGGGGCTGTAGAAGCGTGACTTTCACACATACACAGCCATTATCCATCTTATGAGCCTATTTAGACTAGGGTGATGTGAAACCAGTATGGAGAATAAATTGGAAGTGTTCTACCAACCTTCCTCAGACTGAGGAAGCTATAGTTGTCCCCCACCATTTCCCAGTTCATATACTGAGGTCCTGGTATATCGCGGAACTGCAGCATACAAAACAAAGGGCCCCTAGGGCAAGTTGCATGGGCCTGTTTGAGGCCTCCTACACTTACCTGAGGCCTGCCGCTGACCCAAACCGACCTCCAATGGGCTTTCCAGGCCTGTTGGAGGCCCCAGAAGTAGTTTCTGGCAAAATGGAAGTCACTCCTGGATCACCAGAAACCACTTCTGGGCCCTCCAACAGGCCCGGAAAGCCCGTTGGAGGCCTGTTTGGGGCAGCACAGGCCTCAGGTAAGTGTAGGAATCCACAGATAGGCCCCTCAGTCCCAACCCAACCCAGCATCTGCATATTGCGGATTTTCCATTATTGCAGGTTGGATCGGATCCCTAACCCCCACAATAAGCAGGGGATTACTGTACTTTGGCTGAGTAGTGAAATGTTTCAACATAACAAGATGAAGTCATCTGTTTGCAATCCATCTCTAGTTCTCCAGATAATTTTTGTATTTTCAGTCATACTGCCAATGGGAGGGGGGTGTTGAAACCATTGGGGGGTGGAGGTTTAAAGATAATTGTTGAACACCATATTTTGTCTTATGAAAGCTGTTATAATTTTGGTTTGTTCTTTAACAAATGCATTTGGTAGTACTTTGCTTAATTTTTTAACATATACAATATTTAAATGCATCATTAATTATTTTTCTTTTTTCTTTATTCAGGGCTTTAGTTGTTTTGGTACTGAGTCCTTTAATGGTTCGATTCAGATATGGATTTAATTGGCGCTGGGGTGTTGTGACTATTTGGAGCGGAATTAGGGGCAGTGACACTTTAACTATGGCTCTGAGAATTAGCAACACCCCAAATACAAATGAAGCTGAACTTCAGAAGATGACTATGGTAAAAATATTTTTTTTGGAAGTTACTTTTTATACGTACACATATATGGCATATTCTATATGTACTGTGACTGAGGGTTTGCACTGAGTATCTATTAGAGTTGGAAAACAGGTAGTGCATATTGGAGAAAGCATCTCAAGTTACCTGTACTGTACTTTTCTGTACAATATTCTGTACAGAATATTGCATGGACATGTCATAAGGAACAGAGCTATTCTTTGGGGACAGGATAATGTTTCACAGGCATTTATATTTGTGTAGACATTTGCAGAATTGTCCTTGGTCTGCTTGATGAGATGATGTCTACACCCTTAATCCTTACACATGGTCCTCTTCATTTTGTCCTTAATTCCACTCCTAACTCTCACTCCTTGCAGCAGTGTTCATCTTGAAACTCTTCCCAAATTGGAATTTGCCCCCACAGCTGGAAATTAAAACAAATCAACAATTTGAAAAAAATTACCATCTCTGTTGGTAGGTACTAGTTCCAGCATGACTGATAAGATGTGAAAATTTTCTTCTGACTTTGTCAGCTCCTCTTTTGACCTTTTTTAAAATTAATCCAACTGAGTCTTTTCAAAGCATTTTACTTCCTTCCTCCTAACAAATGAAAAATTCACCACTGGAAATGCAACATGTCTTAAGCAAATGGATACTTTGCAGTTTCTGGCTCTTCTTTTTACCTGGGATTATGACCAAAAGAGTGTTGTTGTTCTGTTAAATCTCCACTTCCCAAGCCTTAGGTGTTGTTCCTACAAAACCACCTCACTTACTGTCCATCACTGGCTTCATTACAAAAATAGTGGCCTCACGCCAATACCCTAGAACAGTGATGGTGAACCTTTTGGAGACGGAGTGACCAAACTGTGATTATTCCCAAAGTGCCAATACAGCAATTTAACCTGAATACAGGTGGCTGTGAAGGGGTGATGTCGAGTGTCCACAGAAAGGACTACGAGTGCCACTTTTGGCACCCGTGCCATAGGTGCGACAACACTGCCCTAGAAGAATGAGATTTGACAGAGGATTGAATTTTGGTTGAAAACCTCTAGCTGCAGCAGAAATGGAAGTACTTGCTATGCAGAAATTGCATCAAGTCTCACCAATGTAGATCCCCACTTATTGTCTCATCATCTGGCTCTTACAGTCTAAATAAGTCACTCTGAGACACTGGTAAAAGTAAGAATAAAAAGGTTCCATTTGTTTACAGTTCAGTAAATTAAAAACAGCATACTGTAAAATAAATGACTGCTTAACCTTAAAGCAAAAGGCCTCAACAGACCCACAGCCTGCTTCCAGCAGAAATCTGCAGACTACATTCTTACTGGGGGGCATAGCTTTCGCTGTCAACGAGATGGCAGCTTAGAAGTTTACCTCTGCTCCAAGCTTGTTAATAATGATAATATAATTAGGCTAGAATACTTGGAAAAATACAGGGAATTCATTAGAGATGTAATTATGAGCAAGCCTAAGAAAAGGATGTCAAAACAAATTATTTCAGATGTTTCCGTGGAAGAGGAAGATCAGAAATATGTTATTTCCTCTTCAAAAGAATTGGATGCTGTGCTCATGGAGCTCTCCGGTAAGAGGCAAAAGGGGGTGAGAAAGAAGCCAAGACTGAAGAAAACAAAAGTGAAATGTACTTAATAGCAAAAATGAGAAAGGACTTAAAGTCTGATATGATATCTGCAATCAAGTATGATATCTGCAATCAAGTGAAGTCAAGTATGAAAAAAATTGAGGAAACTGCAAAAGCAGCTTTTGAGATGGCCCAGAAAGTGCAGGATAGGGACAGAGGACTGGAGGCAGAGATCAAGCAGCTAAAACTGAAAGTTGCTGATCAGGAGAGCAGAGACTGGAGGCAAAATCTCCACTTATGCTTCTTTAAAGAGACGGACAATTTAAAACAAATTGTTTTGAACTGGTCCCAAGAGCTCTGTCCTAATGTTGAGATCTCTACAAGGGATTTGGACCCAAGATGTGATTGTGAGGTTCAAGGCCTACTCTATAAAAGAGGAACGATTACAAGAGTTAATGAGGAAACAATTAGTATTCCAAGATCAGAATGTACAACAGTTCCAGGACCTTGCCTCTCACACAATTGAGAAACAGAAACAGTGAAGACCTTATAAAGAAATTTTGAAACACAAATCAATCAAGTAAAGGTGGAGGTTCCCTTTTAAACTTAATATACTGCATGGGGATAACCTAAGAATTGTTAATTCACTGGACCAGTTACAAAAATTCTTTCACGATATGAAGATCCCAGCTCCAAAGATCCAGAAAACTGAGACCAAAGTAGAATGGTCTCAGATGAAAACAAGAAGGACATGTTGCGAAGGGAAAAAAAAAAACCTAACCAGTCTGTAGCCATATAATTCAAGGATGCACTGATAATATATGTCATTCGCAATCTCTGGTTAACAGCTGCCCACAGTACTCCGGCCATTAAGATAGCTCATACAACTGGAAAGGGCTAGACTTACAAGTAGCAAAAATTCAGTGTTATCAGTTCTATAACTCTCTACAATATTAGACAAAAAGTAATTTATGAATAGATATAAGGTATAGGTTGAGCATAACTATATAAGTGCATGAAAAGAGGTAGTAATACTGTATATAATTCAGGGGGGAAAATGGTATAGTATAGTAGATTTAGGGGGGAAGTTGGTATAGTATAGATATGTTATTGAAAATTTGTTATAGCTATATAAATTTGATGGGCAGAGAAGGTGTTTGGAGTAAACTTTCCATAGGGGTGGAATTAACCCCCCTAGCCCCACTGCATCCCCATGGACACAGCTCACTTACGGGCTGGAATTCATTCTCAATGCCATTGAAGGGGAAAGGTGGGGAAAATGGGAGGGTGGGGGGCTATGGGAAGGGGAAAGGGTCGGAGAGAGGGAGAAGGGAATGTACAAGACAATCCAAATTGATATTGATAGATTATAAAGCAAAGCAAAGTGTTCTGCTTATATACCAGCCCATACCACTTCAAGTAGTCTCTGAGAGGTTTACAGTTTTAATTACTGTATGCAGGCTACACATTGCCCCCCCCCAGCAAGCTGGGCACTCATTTTACCAACCTCGGAAGGATGGAAGGCTGAGTTAACCATGAGCCTGCTACCTGGGATAAGCTGGATATGATCAACTATACTGTTTTAATGTATGCAAAAATAATCAGAGGTTTATTGGGAAGCTTGATTATTCTAAGAAGGATATGTTGGAGGGACTTAACATAATTTCTCATTATACCAATGAGTTGAGTTCCCCTCTAAAAAGATACAGAGATATCCAAACTATGCAGATATTAGAAGGGGGTATTATTCTACTACAAGAACACACATCAGAGAGACCGGGAAGAAACCATTATTAGACACCCAATTTTAGGTGATCAGTATGTAGCCAATGGAAGAAATAAAGCCAGGGGAGTGGTCATAATCCTCAGGAAAGACTCAAATTTTGAAGTACCTGATTCATTAAAAGACCCTGATGGCAGATATATTATAGTGAGAGGGAAATTAGAAAACAGATTGTTGGCTATTGGGTCCTATTATGCCCTTAATTCTAATCAAGCAGATTTGATGCAAAATCCTCCAAGAAAGCTCAAAGAAATTGACTGGAAGGGGAGTTATTCTAGGGGAGTTATTCTATATTTTGACTCAGTTATAACAGTTGACCATGCACCAATTAAAGTTTGTTGGACTAATAATGTACAGACAAAACCAAGAATATGGAGATTAATTTCAAATATCTCTTTAAATACAGAAATTATAGGGAAGATAAAGGAGGATATAAAAACATTCTATGAATTGAATGATACGGAAGGAATGAGACCATCAATATTATGGGACACGTTGAAACCGTTTCTTAGAGGAAAATTTATTATGAGGAGCTCTAGGATTAAAAGAAATTGTCAGAATGCCATAAGAAAAGTCAACCAAAGGAGCTAAAAAGAGTTAGATCCGAACTAGAGGCATTAGATGTAGGTAGAACCCAGACAATTATGAATTATTTTAAAAGAAATTTTTATGAGTATGGAAATAAAAATACTAAATTGTTATCATATGCAGTTAAGAAAAAAGATACTAAAAGGGCAATTGTATTGGTGAGAACTAAAGAGGAAACTATAGTAATGTCACAACAACAGATAATGGAAACAATTAGGGATTCATAAAGAACTATATGAGACAGAAGTAGAAGCAGATATAAATACTAAGAGTTTTATAAACTGGCTTCCAATAAATCAAATTTTACATGAACATAAAGAACAACTTAACTCTTCAGTGACAATATCAGAGGTGAAAGCGGTAACTGAAAATCTTAAGAAGGGAAAAGCACCTGGCTGTGATGTATTATTATAAAACATGCGGAGATCAAGACATTTATCAAATTAATTCAATATTGGAGGTGGGGGGGGAGAAATTCCTAACTCATGGAAAATAGCTAAGATAATAACCATATTAAAACCAGAGATGGATCCTCAGGACCAAGCTTCATACAGACCCATAACTCTGCAAAACCAGGATCAAAAGTTTAAAAGGATAAGTAGTTTCATTAATAATCATGTTCATGGGAACAAGTATGGGCTTATGAGTACAAGACAGATGAAGGATTCAACCTGCCGAGTATTAAATGTTATACATGTAGCAAATAAAAGTAGAAGGAAACTTGCAATACTCTAACTGGATGTACTCAAGGCCTTTGACAGAGTGGAGTGGGTTTATATATTAGAACTAATTAAAAATGAACATGGGGAAAATTTGTTAATGTGTTAAGAAAATTATATGCAGAAATGAGGGCAACAGTGCTGATTGATGAATCAGAATCTGAAAATTTTCAAATACACAGAGGAACTAGACAAGATAACCCATTGGACTGGGCTGTTGGATAGTTTAAGAATGTTTAATCTGTTGTGTTACTCTGTATTATATGGATAACAAGCTATATTAGGTGGTATGTGTTATTTTAAGTGGACTGTCAATCAAACTATTAAAATTATTTTTTTTAAAAAATGCTACATTCATGCTGCTCTAGGTGTGCACTTACTACCTGCAGATTAAAAGGGGGGGGGAATCTCCTAAGCACATGGAGAGGGGGTTCCATTTGGAATCAGAAGCAGGTCACTGTTAGATTGATTGATAGTTACCCCACTCCGGAATGATTCATCCTAGCCAAACCTATTGAAGGCAGCATACAAGGTTGAAAATAACTCCAAGAATGAGGCAGCACCATTTCTATTGTCTCTAGCGCTTGATAATCTGTTGCTCCTGGCCAGCGTTCTCTCTAATTTTCTGCTAGTCCTGAGTGGGCCACCTGCCTTGCCTTCAGGGGGGTTCTGGCTGCAACCAGAAGGAAATGAGCGGCAAATTTGGTTCAGCTGTGCACTACCAATGCAGCACTGCACAGCTGGGCAGCTTAGAGAGAATATTGGTCTTGGCTTCTCATATGTGTACAAAGCATTTGAAGTGCAAACACTTTCTAGGTGCTTCACGATGTATCAAAAGATAATTACAACCATCAAAATAGTTTTACGTTTTCTCAGCCATAGCATGGCTTAGATTGCTTGCAATAATGCACAAGGTCCTGTTGGTAATGTCCTGTTGCTGTAAACTAGATCAGGGTGCTGGGAATAATTAAATTAGTTCCAATTTTCCTGTCCACCTTTTTTCAGCTTTGGAGGCTCTCTGGAGCTCTTTTTGCCCTGGAGAAGCTTTTGGGAGGGTGAGAAAGAGTATTCGGCAACTGTAATGCTCACAATTGATCATTTATCATTAATTTTACTTCTCTTTGCTTTTTTGACATGCACTTTTAGAAAATGGAAAGGGAAATGTAATTTCATTTATGTCCCTTGCCCACTGTGACATAGAAGTCATCTTTGTTATATATGCTTTACTGCCACTGAATTGTTATTTTAAGTTCAAGAGAGTTAAAGATTGTCCTGCCATCTTCTTGGTGAAAATAGCTTTAATATCTCACTGGGTAGTAAGTGCTAGTGAGCACATTGGCACTTATGAACAAACATGCTTAGAGTAACTGTATCAGAAAACAAAGGAGGAAACCAAAACATGAACAAAATAATGTGGCATTTAAAAAAGTAACAAATTTGTTCCGTGCTAATTGCACACATTTTTATATTTCAGATACTACTGCATTGTGTAACAGCATCTTTGCTAACCTTGATTATTAATTCTACCACTGTGAAGAAGCTGGTTATGACATTAGGTAATTTTGAAAACAAATTCACTGCTTTTTTTTTTGGAAGAATAATACATTTTTGATACTCTGAAACAGTTGACAGAAGAACAATTAGTTATTGTCAGTTTTAAAATGTTGAATAATCAAATGTGCTTTCTTATTAATGCTGCCAGTTCTGCCCAGAATGTAAATTCGTCAACCCATTTTCTTATCCCAGATACGTTATTTATCAGAGGCCTATATCCTTGTGGTTTATCCAGTCTATCTTTTGTGCTCTTTTTGCTGTCAGTATCAGTACTTAGATAGATATCCCCTAATCCTGGGTTGTATGGGATATACTTTTGTGTAACTGAGACAGGGTTGTGCTCTTTGTCCCATATTATATCAATAATGTAATAATAATGTAAGCAATTGTTTTATGCCAAATATCTGTAATTTCATTAAGATAAATAAGGCTCCACATATAGTAGGAAAATAAAACTGTTTTCTCATTGCTGTGTAAAATGCTTGTAAAGAGGTCATGGTGATAGGGTGGATGTGGACTTTGAAAATCTGTCAGTATCATTCAGTTTCACAGTTTTCTGCTAGTTGTTTCTGTCCCTCTTCCAAATGAGTTGCAAAAATTATTTCACACATGCTGCCTGCATAGAACCGTCTTGTTTAATTTAGTACAAAGATATGCTTGTTAGAGGAAGATGGGGTTGAGCTTATTGGTGATTTTTTTTTATAAGCAGCTCTTGGACTTTTCTGGCTGAAGGGCACAACAAATGTACTTAAATAAAATCAGTACTGTCAGTACTGACTTATGTGATGAATCCGTTCCGAATGCATCCTTGTAAGTCGAACAATTTGTAAGTCGAACGGTGGTTTCCCATTGGAATGCATGGGAAATGGATTATTTCGTTCTGGAGGCTAGGAAAAAGACACAGACACCAGGTGTTGTTTTTGGCTCAAAACTCTTTATAAAGTGAACTTTAGACATGCACGCTGCACAGCAACATGGCTTTTCAAGAATAAACATTTCCAACAGCACATTTCAGTTTTTTAACATGATATAGAACCGTTCAGTGCATTTTAAAGGCAGGCAGGCAGGCACACTGAACATGCCTCAACCTCAGTCAAAAATTTCAAACCTCATGCATCACGGTTTTGAACATGATGCAGATCACTTTAGTCACAGTTTTGAACAGAAAAAATTGTATGTTGAGGAAAACATATTTAAAATTAAGATGGCTTTTCAATACACCAATGGTTTTCTGCACGTAAGTCAAATAATTAGGTTGTCAAAGCACTTGTAAGTCGAGGTACCGCTGTATCTCTTCAAATAGCTCTGTTTTTCTCCCTTAAAAACATACTACAGTAGGACCCCTTGTGGATACCCCGATATCCACGAGGGATCGGTTCCTGGCTGCCCCACAGATACTGTAATCTGCAGATAAGAGCAAATGCTCTTGTTTGAGAGTGATAATGCAAACAGTGATGGTGGGGTACTGGATGCAAAAGCTTTCACTCTGGACAACCCACTAGCCCTGCTGGGCAGCACGGTGGACCAGGTGGCATGAAGGTGCACTGCTGTACCACCTGGTCTGCTGCCCGGGAAACGGCCAGGGGTATCCCCAGCTGTTTGAGCTTCCTGGGAGGTGGACCAGGCAGTGTAGCACCCAGTCCACCACACTGACTAATAGGGCTGGTGGAGTGTCGAGGGATAAAGCTTTTGCCCCCAGCATCCCACCACCTCCTGCCACTCAGCAGAGAGGCGGACCGGTTGTCATGAAGGTACACTGCTGCACTCCTTGGGAATAGCTGGGTACACCCGGTCTGCTGTGCTGCTCAGCAGGGCTGGTGGGATGTGAGGTAAAAGCTTTCCCGGATGCTAACTCAGCAGATACGGGGGGTAGTTGCATAAATTTGCTAGACAGAGAAAAACATGTATGTAGTTGTGGTGCTATTCTATACAGGAACAGAAAGAGAAGCAGGGACAGTTTCTATTTGTTTTAGTTTCTGGAAAATAACTACTGTTTTCCCTAGAAAAGTGAAATTTTATGCCTCTCACAGATGAAGACTATTTAAATTTAAACTGTCAACTAAATATACCCAGGGTGGGTATGGTAGATATTTGCTTGTTCCCTTATACTTCTTACTGATCTATTTTTTTTTCTGTTTTAATAGGACTTTCTAATGTTACTCTTCCAAAGCGCGTGGCGTTCCATAATGCTTTTCAGCGTATCAAACAAATGGAGGCCAATGCCTTTGCAATGTTGAAGCTTGACAGGTACTTAGCTGGTGCAAACTGGGCTATGGCTGAAGACATCATTTCCATTGATTTTCCTAATAAAGTGAGTATCATTATTTTAATGCAAGATGTATTTATTTATTTCCTACCTTTCTCCCATGGAGGACTTAAGAAGGCTTGCAACATGATTAAGAAAACAGGTAAAACTAACACACACACTCAAGTACAATAAAACATTATTAAATACAATATTACATTAGAACACAGAGTTAAAGAAATCAAAAAGCTATTTAGAAACAACTCAAAATTAGAATAACATCTACCATTAAAAAAACTCTCCTTACCACCATCAACAGTCAGTCACTGGCCAAAGACTTTAAAAATAAATATTTGTCTGCCGGCAGAACGGCTGTAGGGGTCCTGTTTCTCTCTCTCAGAAGCCCACATAGACCATTTCAGTCCATGAATGGCATTTTGAATTATAAACATGTGACTAAGTGAAGCTGTTATTGTGAAGATCTTACTGTGGCCCCATGAAAAGCAGTGGTCCCCAACCTTAGCTGCTATCCCATGACTACTAAAATCCACTGCAAAGTGCTCAAAGATGTGGTACATGAAATCGTTTCCCCAATGCCAGCAGATTTTTTTTAAAGGTGCAGTTACGTCCCTTTAGTGCAGGAGTGCCCAAACTTTTTGTAAGGAGGGCCAGATTTGGTGGCTGAGAATGTGTCAGGGGCCGGTTGCTCCCCAACCCTGCCACCCCACTGCAAGCCCCACCCACTTTCTTTTTAAAAAATGGGGTGAAGGAGGGGGAGGGAGGGGCGGGCCAGCCAGCCACGGGCCACTCAGAATGGCCTGACGGGCTGGATTTGCCCCCCCCCCCGGGCCGGACTTTGGGCAGGCCTGCTTTAGTGCGACCCAGCGGATTTTCCAAGTGCCTGGTCACTAGGTGGTAAAAAGTTTGTCTCAGTTCTGATGCGGATTTTTAACTGGTACTTGAGTCCATGGGAACATAGAAAATCCATACCAAAACCTTTTCGCCCCCGTTATGGTGTCTTTGATGTAGTTCCTGGTCATGGGATCACAAAGGATGTGGATCTTTAAACTGCGACCGTGGGAACACAGGAACTGTGACTTCAACCATGTGACCATTCAGGGGGTGGAGGTGGGAATCTGCATTTTTGTTTGATACGGATTTTGCAGCAATGGGATAGCAGCCCTTTTTGGCATCAGGGATTGGTTTTATCCCGATGATCTTAACCCCCAAGCAGGCTCATAAAGGGAGACACCACTCTAGAGATAGCTTGGACCCAAGCTATTTATTGGTTAGAACCAGCCCTTTGAATTGCACCTAAAAATGAATCAATAGTCAACAGACCTGCTATAACAAGGGTTATATGATCCCTGTGACCAGCCCCAGCTAGTAATCTGGCTGCTCCGTTTTGAACTCGTTCTTAATTATTCAGTATTGTGGTATCAAGGACGGCCTTTTCAAGAATGGCTTTACTATTTTACTGAAGTTAATCAAGTGTGATGGGCTAAATATAGACTATGAAGATCTATAAGGTATTCCTCCAAGACAGGAATAACTAACTTTTTGGATTTGTGGTTCCCTTTCTTTTCTGGCCACTGCCTGCGACTCCCCATACAGTAGGATTGCCATATCCACAGGTTCAATAAAACCATGCTGCTTTTATTGTACCTGCAGTTTCACTTATCTACAGCTTTAAAGATATAAATAACAAGGAAAAAACCCAGGTGGGAGGTGGGGAAGAACTAGGCCTGGCAGGGGATTGGATCCTCCTTGTTTCTTCCCTCTCACTCAAGCATTGCTGAGCATGGGCTGGATCAGACCTTTAGACAAGGCAACGTGTGGGTACTCTAACCCCACCTTCCCAGGTTGAAATAGTAGCAATCACACTGGAAACCAGAGAGGTCAGGTTGAAAGGGGTGGCAGCAATGACCCTGGGGCAGGGTCTATGGAGATGTGGAGCTCCTACGTGTCTAGGAGAGGGAGAACCAACTAGCTCCCTCCCTTCCCCCTGCCACCATGGCCTGCTCTCCACTCCCTCCACATTCATCTTTCACCTCCCCAAGCTGGTCTGGAGCAACTGCCTCCCTGTCAGTGGATTTTGGACATACATATGCATGCAAAAAAAAAAAAAAAGTGATGGATGGCCATCTGTCAGGGATGCTTTTCCTGCTTTGGCAAGAGGCTGGACTTGAATTACTCTTGGGATTCCTCCCAGCTTGACAATTCAATGACTCTGTGATTTCTGTCATGGTTTAGGCCAGAGTGAGGACTTTTGGTCCTTCTGATGGTGTTGGATTGTAACTCCTAGCTGCAACTCTCACTAATTATTCTGCTGGACAGAGCTGAAGGCCATTGTAGATCGAGAACATCTGGAGGGCTGCAAAATATATTAATATGTGAAGTTATAGGAATTATTCAGGTCTCAGACATAAACAAGGATAGCCCCTTCAAACCATTAAATCATGAATGACAAAAGTATTTTGGGTCACCCTCTTATTCAGTACAGTAGGATCGCCATATCCTTGGGGGATCAGTTCCGGGATCCCAGTGGATAGTGAAATCTGTGGATAATAGCAAACACTCCTCCAAATGGCAAGGGAAGAAAGTTTTTTCCCTTTCTCTTTGCTGCTCAGCTGTGGCAAAAAGGGGGGGCTTTCTTTCCTCCTTGCTGTTGCTGGGCACCTCGGCACCCACCCCTCCGGTGGGTGCCTGGCTACCTGGCTGCCCAGCTGCCGCAGCAGCGAGGACAAAAGAAAGTCCCTCACCTGCTTTCTGATGTTCACAGAACAAGTGAGAAGCCAAAATAAAGTTGCATTCTGGTGGCACCAGCTAACTATAATTCTGACACTATGACAGCGGTGCCTTGGTTTATGAGCATAATCTGTTCCAGAATACTCATATACAAGTATCACCACAAGTTTCCCCATAGGAAATAATGGGGACTTTAGATGATTTGTTCTTGGTCCCCCATTTCAGTTATTTCCTATGAGAAAATAAGAGGTTGGTGGTCACGGCAGCCTGCAGTTGGGAGCCAACTTTCAGCGATGGAGTCAAGCCAGCTTAGTTTTATACCGCACATTGGATCCTGTGCTATGAGCCCCACCACCACTACCATTCCCATTTGCGCAGGCAAAGTTTATTTGGAGATGGAAGCCTCTGGGATTGTGGGCAGAAAATGGGCACAGGGGCAGGGGCTGTGGCAAGGTCCCCCGGAGGGATCAGGGTCTCATCGAAGCAAGGAATGTGGCCCTTTCCGGAGGATTAGGAGCACAGAAGGGGGAGGCACCTGGGGCAGGGCCCTTCAGAAGTGCAGGCAGGCTGCCCAGAGGTGTGTTGTGTGCACAATAAAACCCTGGTAATGTGGTTGTTGGTACCGTGGAGATCCCTGGAAATCGGGTGCTGTTCCTTTAAGCAGCCGGAGCACGGAACAGAGAAAATCTCTGTCTAGTTTGCCCACCATTTCTTTCCACCCCTGCACTGCAGCTGCCTGCTTGTCCCAGAGCCCCTTCGGGGATCATGTTTCCCTCTTTGACCCGCTGCCACCACCGCCTTCCCCCACAGGTGAAGAGCAAGGGACTTGGACTCTCCAATTCTCTTAGCTTGTAAGCACCTAGCCTCCAGATACAGTACTCAAGGTTTAAAAATCCTGCAAATGTCAAGTCTACCACGTTCTCACACTCAGGGGTGCATCTGTGTTAAAAGAGACAAGGGCCCAAAGGTGACATCTTCACATTGAATTCTATAAGCAGTGGGGTGGAACGGATCATGTCTCTTTTAACACAGATCCACGTTTAGAAAAGTACACACACAGCATTAAACACACAGAGGTGTATCTGTGTTAAAAGAGACAAGGGCTGAAATGTGACATCTCCGCCTTGAAATTATTTTGTAGCCTTCGTGAGGGGGGAAGGAATCACTTGGTGCACAAATTCCTTTTCTTTTTTATTGATAAATATTGATAGATGCCCTTTACTTGTCTTATGGATGTTATTTTAAAAACTTTGAATTCATCGCTCAGATGCTTTATAGAATGTCACATTGATGCTTACTTGTTATCTCTCAGGACATCATTTAAATTCTAAGAGGATGGCTATGCTTCTCCAGGGGAGACAGGATCCCTACCACCCACCACCCATAGATTTCAACGTGGAGATGTCCTATTTGAGCCTTTGTCTCTTTTAACACAGATGCACCCCTCTGTGTTTAGCGCTACGTGTCCTTTTTTTAAAAAAAAACATGGATCTGTGTTAAAAGAGACAGGATCCCTACCACCCACCGCCCATAGATTTCAACATGGAGATGTCACATTTGAGCCCTTGTCTCTTTTAACACAGATGCCTCCCTTGCTCCAACGAGACCTTGATGCCTCCGGGGGACCTCGCCACAGCCCGGGGCCCTGTGCCTGTTATCTCCCCATGATCCCTGAGGGCCTCCATCGCCAAATGGACTTCGCCTGCATGGACGGTAACTGTGTTGGGGAGGGTGAGGCTTGAAGCACAGGGGCTGCTGTGGTTCCTCTGCTTTTAGGAGCCAGGTTGGGGCTGATCCAACTTCTTTATCAGGGAAGGTGCAGTGCCCCGATCCAGAAGCTGGTGCCCCGACTTGGCTCCTTGTCAAGCCCCTGCCAGAATCAGACCCAGATACTGAAGGGTTAAGGGCTGGGGAACTCCCAGATGCAGATCCTCCTGCAACTGATAGTGATTCATCTGTATCAAGAGAGGCCTCTCCTCCTCGGAAAGCTGTTAGAAAGCAAAGACTTACAGCCAGGCAGAGAAGGGATAGGCTGCTAGAAACTCGGAGACGGTTACATTCTCTGAGCCCAGAGTACTGACAGAGTTAGGGTTAGAGAGATGGGCATTGCTCTCTTGGAGCCATAAAGCAGGTATTCTGGGGTCAGGCTACCTTGTGGGAGCAACAAGTTGGAAGGCTTGCCCTCACACCGGTACTACGTTCCTGCTGTTCCTGAGATTCCACTCGGAACCCTGGCTTGAACTTGAGTCACGTTTTGGACTCTGCATTCTCATGTCTCCTGGATTTAACGTAAGCAACATTTGTATACTGACCTTGCACTGTGTATCTGGGACTTTGCCTGGCTGCTGAAACTATGTTAACTCTGCATTGCTGCTGCTTCAGTAAAAGCTTTGACTTCCATCAGTGAGTGAGTTTGTGAGTCTGACACTCCTGGACTAGGGAAGGTGCAGCGGCCCGATCAGGCAGCCGGAACCCAGTGGCCAGAAGCCACAGCTGGCCCCAACCAGGAAGCCGGTGACCCGACCCATGGAGGGGGCGAGCTGTGGCTTTAGAGGACTGACCTTCGATGTTCGTGTATCAAGACATTGCTTGTTGATCAAGGCAAAAATCATCAAAAAATTTGCTTGTTGATCAAAATACTCATAAACCAAGAGACTTGTAAACCAAGGCACCACCATTGTATTATTGATTTGATGTTGAGACTTCTAGTAAAAGTACTTTCCTTTTCTTTCCTTTTTCCTCTTTGCAGTTAAATCCAGAAGAAGTTCAGCAACTGCTCCAAAAATTTCAATGTCCAGAATGTAACGCCGATGTTACACTTGAGACAAATTATCAACAAATAGCTGACATGATGGAAGAAGCCAGGTTGCGGCTTTTAACAGCACAAATAGTTTGTATTTTTTCCCATTTTTGTCTTTCTTCTAAGTTTAAAAATTTAATTGCTTAACATATTGGAATGTGTGAAGGCTTGGAGAGACAAAAATTAACACTTAAAACTTTTAAATTTCGAGATACATGTTGGTAATTATGGAGTGAAAGTCCATTCTCTCTGACAAGTGCAGCTGCTACAAATTTTAGCAAGCCTCACAGCTATGGCAATATGTTAACTTACTATACACAGTTGTGACTTCATCCCCCACCACTACCCTTGAATTTTCACCTTCCCCCAAACTTAACGGAAATCCTCACAGTAGTTGAGTGAGAGAAGTATTTTAGCAAGAACAGTGTATTTTTGGAATCAGTCCTGTTGCAAAGCAAATTATTGGAGTGTTGTAGGGTTTTGAACAAGACACTAAGAGGCATTGACACTGCAAATGGCCTGTTCCTCATTTGTTAATATGGACCAATGCAGCAGGATGAAGTTTTGGAGTTTGACTGTGGGAGATGGACTTCTAGAATTACCACTACACCACTGACTACTCTGGGCTTTTCAGTGGAATAAATTAAGTTATTGGCAGGCTCATAGTCAAATGTTAATTGTGGTTGTGCTTAAACGGAATTAATGGCAAGTAAGTATCTTGCCTGAATACATACAGTTACACAACTATCGCTATATGAACAAACGAATTAATAATTATATCTGTTTATTCAACAAATATCTATTTTTCATAACATAGGCGAGCTATCAAAAACAATACAACAGTGGATTACTGAGCCAAGAGGCTACGCAGACATTAATAGGTGCAGCAGAAAGCTATATTGATGTGGAAGGAAAGTAAGTCTATCAGTTTGAACAAAGTCAGTTTTTTAAAAGTTGCATTAATTTTCTGTTGAATGATTGCTTTAACTATTACCCATGCCTCTTTGAGCCCTAATACATTTAGAACGTATAGATGCTGGGTTCTAGTTTTTCTCCAAAAAATTAATCCTTTCCTATTTGTGCATGCATTCATGTTGTGTTTTGTGCTTAGCAAATTAAGATATAGGTGGTGCTCCTTTTATCTTCACTAACAATTTTCAGAGAAATGTCTCTGTTAATCACATCGACATAGAAGAACAATTATTGTTTTTGTTCTACCTTGAAAACAAATTGTTCTCAGTGTTCAGCTGATCAGTTTGGATTATCGACCCTCCTTTATTTCATACACATGCCTACACAATTTATTATTTTCAGTAAATTCATCAAATATCTTTGAAATGTTTGTCATGTGGTGATAAAAAAACAAGTATATGTGAGGCTCAGTGCCACCAGTGTGATTCTTTAGATGTGTCCTAGTCTATGTACCAAATTTTAATTCCTGAAACTTGATTCAACACTGCTTTATGTTTGGGTTTCTGACTCCCTGATTTCACCCATTCCTAGAAAGGAGAAACCTGTAAAGCAGAGTTTAGCAACTCAGCATTTCTTTCAGACAATTTGCTCCAAGGTGGGGGCATTTCAGAGATTGGGGGCAGGGTATATAAATTTAAAGGAAAATAATATTCTTTGTCGGTTCACCCCAAATTATTGACAGTATTATTAAATATAGAAAATGGTAATGGCATACAAACAAAAAACAAAACAAAACAAAAGCTTCAAATGGTTGGTAGTGTTTTAAAGAAAACGTATTCAATGAACTTTATTCCTTGCACATAAGTCTATTGTTTTCTCTAGAAATTCATCAGTTGGAATTTCAGGTCCTTCGATGCATTAAGGATCCTGGTAGCATTCTATTCCTTGTCTTACTCAAATACAAAAGTGGAACAGATGATACCTTTAGGCTACTAGAAAAATAACAAAAACATTGCTAATATTTTGAGGGCGAAACTCTCTTCCTCAGAGTAGTACCAATAGGTTATAACATGGCAAAAGGTGCCAGGAGTTATTTCTTAGATGTAAGGTCCTTGGCAAGATGGGAAAAAAGCCAGGCAGTTTCTTAAAACGCTACTGCACTTTAGATTTGAAACGCCTTTTCCTTGAAGACAAATCACCTTAAAAATCACTGCCCGCTTTTAAAATCGCTGTTTCTGAAGAGCCCCCTTGGCCACGCCCATTTTTGGCCGCTGTGTCGGTTTTTCTTGTGACGACCACTGGGGGTGTTTTTTTTTTTTTTAAATCGGTTCCTGCACCCCCATTTAAAGCGATTTGGTTGTATTTGTGAACATATCACGTCACCTTTAGTTTTAAAGCCTCTAGGTTTAAAGCGGTTCACCCAAGTGCGAACAGGGAAGCCGATTGCTAAGCAACCGCTGAAGTGCAAACTGCTGTAGCCACCACATGACCGCAGGAGGAGATAAGGCTGCTCAGTAGCGGCCTTAGTTGAGGCTCGGAGTTTGGATGTTGTAGGCTGCATCCAAACTGAAGGGAGGGAGGTGTTTTAATTGCCCCAGTCCTTCCAAAGACATGTCACGGCTCATGTACACACATTCACACCTCTCCTCAATGTGGCTCATCGAGGTCAATGCCCCCTGCCTTGCAAAGGGGGAGGGGGTTGGTGCAGAAGGCCCATGCATTTTATTGTACTGAAAGATCTTTCCACGGAGGCTGTTAGGGGAATGACAAGAAGGATTTCACAGAGGTTTTGTAACTCGCAGTATTCCACATCAGCATTCAAGATTTTTGCCAGTTGCCTTATATCTGCTTTGTATACTTGCTATCAAACATGGACTTAATAAAAAAAATTGAAGGATTTCAGGTCTGCAAGTACACCTTTCACATTAAGTGTTGGAAAATTGCCACAACATTTTCCCACTTTTGTGTATTCTAAAGCTATTAATGACTGAAACGTATCAAAGGACGTGCAAATATATTTTCGAAGGCTTTCACGGCCAGGATCCGATAGTTGTGAGTTTTTCGGGCTGAGTGTTTGGCCGTGTTCTGAAAGTTTCTCTTCCTGATGTTTCGCCAGACACTATGGCTGGCATCTTCAGAGGGCAAGGAGCTCAGGGAACTGGGTTATAAAATGAGTGAGACTGGGTTTTTTTTAAGTTGAGGAAACTTGTCCTATGCAGAGAAATAGGTGTTAGTCATTGTATTGTGATGAAGGTCTTAAGAAGTTTCAATGCAATCAAGGGTAGTAATGATTCTAGATGGGTGTCGTTAGCTGTTCTATTGTGTGAACTGATCACCTTTGTGGCTGTGTGGGGAATCATTGAGCTTTGACCTTTTGAACTCTACAGCTTTTAGTACTGGAAGGCAGGCTTTGTTAATTTTTAGACTTTCTTCTTTTTTGTTGAAACTGTGCTTACGTTTGTGGATTTCAATGGCTTCCCTGTGTAGCCTGAGGTAGTGTTGTCCATACCTCTGTGTCCTGGAAGATGGTTTCATGTCCAGTTTGTTTCAGGGTGTGTTCAGCTACTGCTGATTTTTCTGGTTGTTTTAGTCTGCAGTGTATTTCATGCTCTTTGATTCTGGTCTGGATGATGCACTTTGTGGTCCCAATCTATATCTGGTCACAACTACAAGGTATCTGGTATACTACAGTGCTGAAGGCACTGCTGAAGGAGAACCAACATGGCTTTGGCAAGAGCAAATCATACCTCACTAATCTGTTGGAATTCTTTGAGAGTGTCAACAAGCATGTGGATAAGGGAGATCCAGTTGACATTGTTTATCTGGACTTTCAGAAGGCTTTTGACAAGGTCCCGTACCAAAGGCTCTTGAATAAACTTGCCAGTCATGGAATAAAGAGACATATCTTATTCTGGATCAGCAACTGGCTAAGGGACAGGAAACAGAGGGTAGCACTAAATGGACACTTATCCAAGTGGAGGGAGATAAAGAGTAGGCTTCCCCAAGGTTCAGTGCTGGGACCCCTGCTTTTCAACCTCTCCATATATGATCTAGAAGTAGGAGTAAATAGCAAGGTAGCCAAATTTGCCAACAACACTAAATTATACAGGGTAGTAAAATTGAGAGAGATTGTGAGGAGTTCCAGAGGGATATCCACTAGCAAATGAGCTTCAACATTAGCAAATGCCGAGTGACGTATGTTGGGGGAAAAACCCCAATTACATTTATAAACAGATGGGGTCTGAAATCTCTGCAATAAACCAGGAAAAAGACCTTGGTATCCTGGTGGACAGCTCAATGATGGTGTCAACCCAGTGTGCCGTAGCAGTGAAAAAAGCAAACTCAGTGCTTGGGATCATTAGAAAGAGTATAGAAAATAAGACAAGTGTCATTTTGCCTCTTTATAAATCTATGGTGAGGCCCAATCTGGAGTATTGTATACAGTTCTGGTCACCATGCCTCCAGAAGGATATTATGGGAATGGAAAAGGGGCAAAGGAGGGCAACCAAAATGATTAGGGGACTGGAACACCTACCTTACCATCTGCGGCTGCAACGGCTGGGCCTCTGCACTCTTGAACGACGGTGTCTAAGAGGTGACGTGATTGAAGTTTATAAATTCACACACTGTGTTGACAAAGTAGATAAAGAAAAATTGTTTTCCCTATCGCATAACACTAGAACTAGGGGGCATTCCATGAAACTTTTGGGTACTAGATTTCAAACAAATAAGAGAAAGTACTTTTTCATCCAGAGGATCACTGGTCTGTGGAACTCCCTGCTAGAAGAAGTGGTGACAGCTGTCAGCCTTGACAGCATTAAAAAAGGATTAGCCAAGTTCATAGAGAACAAGGGTATCAATGGCTATCATTATGAATGCCTAAGGACAACCTCCAGGTTGGAGAGATAGGCAGGATATCTCTCAATGCCATCTGCAGGGAATCTTAAGCAAGTAAATATATCTGCTTGGGAATACCCTGAAGCTAATGGTGAGCCACAGTGTGAGACAGATTGCTGGACTGGATGGGCTGTGACCTGTTCCATCAAGGCTGTTCTTACATTCTTAAATTTCATGAGGTGCTAGTTTCCCTCTTATTCAGCTCTGGTTAAGCCTCATTTTGACTACTGTGTCTGTCCAGATTTGGACATCACACCACAAGAAGGATGCTGACAAATTGGAACAAGCTCAGAGGAGGGCAACAAGGATGATCAGGGAGATAGAACCAAGCCCTGTAAGGAAAGACTGAAATAATTGGGCATATTTAGCCTGGAAAAAAGAAGACTGAGGGATGATATGATTCCACTTCTTAAATGTAGGCTCTCTTATGGATTGAGAATTGGCTGAGATCCAGGAAACAGAGAGTTGTCAATGGGAAATTTTCAGAATGGAGAGAGGTGAAAAGCAGTGTGCCCCATGGATCTGTCCAGAAATGACCCGGAGACAGGGATAAGCAGTGAGGTGGCCAAGCTTGTGGAAGACATGAAACTTTTCTGGTGGTGAAGACCAGAAGGGTTTGTGAAGAGCTCCAGAAGGATCTCTCCAAACTGGGAGAATGGGCTGCAAAATGGGAAACACATTTCATATAAGAAAATGTAAAGTAATGCACATTGAGCAAAAAAAAACCAAAAAACAAAAAAAAAAAAAACCAAAGCTTTATTTATTAGCTGATGGGTTCTGAGCTATCTGCGACTTATTAGGAAAGAGGTATTGATGTGCTGGTGGAGAGCTCAATGAAAATGTCTACCCAGTGTGTCGCAGAATTGAAGTAGGGCAATTCCATACAGGGTATCATCAAAAAGGGGATTGAAAATAAGACAGCCAACATTATAATGCCATTGTACAAAACAATATTAAGTCCGCATCTAGAGTACTGCGTACAGTTCTGGTCACAGCATTTCAAGAAAGATATTGTGGAACTTGAAAAGGTGCAGAGAAGAGCAATTATAATGATAATGGGGCTGGGGAACCTCCCTTATGAGGAAAGGCTACAGCAGTTGGAGCTCTTTAGTATGAAAAAAGGTGCCTGAGTGGGGATATGATTGAGACATACAAATATATGCACAACATTGATAATGTGGATAGATAGGGGGAAGCTCTTTTCCACCTCACACAACACCAGTACTAGCGGGCATCCTCTCAAATGGGGGTTGGGAAAGTGAGAACAAAAGAAAATATTTCCATTCCATTCCATTCCATTCCATAAGCTTTTAATGGCATTAAAAAGAAAATATTTCTTTACTCAGCATGTTCTTCATCTATGGAACTACCTGCCACAAGATGTGGTGGTGCCTTTAAAAGGGGATTCCTCGAGGGAAAGTCCATAGCAGGTGAAAGGCCATGATGGGGATGTATAATCTCCAAGTTTAATAGGAGGGTACCTGAAATGCCAGAATGCAAAACACACAACAGTGGGCTTAAGTTACAGGGAGCCAGATAAATGTTGAATATCAAGAAAAACCTTTTAACTGTTAGAGCAGTATGGCAATGGAGCTAATTACCTTGAGAGGTGGTGGTGTTTCAAAATTGGAAGCATCAAGAGAAAAGTAGACAACTCCCTTGCAGATACAGTATCCTTTGATAGGGATTCCTACATTGAGCAGCTACATTGAGCATTAAGACTCAATGGCTTTATAGGCCCCTTAAAGCTTCATTATTATCTGATTCTGTGATTTTATTTGCCCTCACCCAGGTCATCAGGGCAAGAGCAACTTAATTAATACCTCCTGTCCTTAAGAATTTGACTACATGGAATTATTTTCTTTTTTGAATATCTCACCCACCCCATATCTCTCCTCCCCAACACCCATAACCTTATGCACCCTAAGCGCCCACCTCCTTTCCAATCCAGATGGAGGAGAATTCACAAGAAGGCCTCCCTACCAGTTGTTTTCATTGGAGACCATAGAGGTGGGAAAAGGAGAGAGAGGCAGATGTATTGTTCTCACTTGTTCCAGATCCTGTTTGATATAGACTGAGGTATGAGCTTCTCCTCTACCATCATCCTAGCTCTATGTTCCCCGCCTTTGAGATTTTAAATTTAAAATGAGACACACTTTAAAATCTTTAAAAAGACTTCCAGTTGTAAAATGTAATAGAATAGTTTAAATTATTTTCAGTTTTGCTTTAATTTTCCTCTGATTTTCCCTGGGGGGAGTGGTGGATGTGCTTCAGGGTGGGGCAGGGTAGCAGTAATTAGGGGTGAAACCCCCCCACTTAAAAACAGTTGAGTTCATACAAAGCTCCTGATAGATAGTACAGTTTTCTGTTGGAACCTTGGGTCAGGCATGTCGAAACTTCAGCCCTCCTGATGTTTTGTACCACAACTCCAAGAATTCTAAGCTTAGATTACCAATGGCAAAGGACTGTGGGAGATGCAGTCCAAAACATCTGGAGGGCCAAAATTTGGACATGCCTGCCTTGGGTAATCCAGGTCTTCTTGGACAGCAACACCCAGAAACCCTGGCCAGCACAGCTGGAGATGAAGGCTTCTGGGAAGTGTAGTCTAGGAACACCTGGGTTACCCAAGGTTGGGAACCACTGCTTTAGAAGAACAACAAACATTTTGGAAAAGTTTCACTGCTTTTTTTAACTGCCACATGGCTGCTTGTTTAAAAAAAACCAGTTCAGAAGCTCTACTTGTATCTGTTAAGAAGTGGTTGGGTGTTAAAGGTTTCAAAGATTAGCAGAGTTATACAGTGGTGTAGAAAGATAATTACTAAGCACAGAGTTGAAGCTGGGAGACAGAAATTTAACTTTAGCATAAAAGCTTGTATTACATACACAAATACACAATGAGATCTAACACACAGCATAAATATTACAGAGTAGTGGGGAAACTGCTCATCTCACCAAAAAGCAGTCCCAAAGTAAAATGGGTTACAATCCTGCCTTTTATACATATAGCAGACATCATATAAATATAAATCAATCACAAGAGTACACATAGGCAGACTATGTTAAGCAGTTATCCATGGCACCTGAATATAATTATTCTGTCCTTTTCATGTGATTACACTATTCACCTGTGTCTTGACAAATGACTATGCCTTTATACACAGAAACCATTTTGAATCTGTTAAATATTATATTACATACATTTTGTTCAATGTTACAATACTTGACAGTATCATTGTGCATAACTGCCATAATATATTGTACAAGAATGCATTAATGACTTGGATGAGGGGAATACCTATCACATTTACACATGACACAAGATTGTGTAAAATAGATAATACCTGGAAGACAGAAATAATGTTCAAAAAGATCTTGATAGGCTTGAGCACTGAAAGTTGGTAGGGATTAAGTGCAGAGTTTTACATACAGTATATGGAATAAAATCAAACAAACAGTTTTTAGATGGGGGCAGTTGTCTCTGTAATACTACAGTAGGACCCCGGTATCCACTGGAGATTGGTTCCAGGCTTTCCCGTGGAAAATGAAAACCGTGGATAAGAGAGAACACCTGCCTGCCCATCCCCAAACTGCTGTTTCCTGACATTAGCTTGCTTTATGACTGCTGTTTTGAGATAGTAGCTTGCTTTATGGTTGGTGTTTTGAGAGAGTAGCTTGCTTTACAGATGCTATTTGTAACAATAGCTTGCTTTACAGCAGCTGTTTGTGACAATAGCTTGCTTTGTGGCTGCTGAATTTTTAATTTTTTTTCTTCTGCCAACCGTGGATAATTGAATCAGTGGATAATGAATCAGTGGATAATGAATCAGTGGATATGGGGTCCTACCATATAAGTGAGAAGACTATTGGGATTGTTGTAGATCACAGGTTGAATATGAGCCACAAGTGTGATGCGGCTGAAGGGGGGGGAGGCAAATGCTGCTTTAGACTGCTTTAATAGAGGTATAGTCTCCAAAGGAATCATTCGTGTTCTTTCAAAACTCCATTGATTTGTCAACTCAATAGGACTTTGAGTCCTTCCCTTAGTCATTCTTTCCTTTCTGTGGTAGTCCTTTTCAACTACTGTATATGTTCATGGGAAAGTAGGTAACTCCCACTCACAGTCACAGTAAATGCATCTAATAAGAGTTGAGGAGGTCAGGTGGACGCCAATGGAAACACCGGACCCCATCATGTTCTTAGAGCCCATGTAACTTGAACTAGATCTAGTCATAGGTATGTGAATTCCACTCATTTTGAAAATCTTTCTGTATTCATGTTGTGGAGCAAAGTATGTTGCATTTGAAATGTTTTGTTTTAAACTACAGGTTCATGAATATTCAAGAAGTAAAGACCTACTGGGAAAACAAAGGAAATCTAGTGATGATGAAGAAATATCTGTCTGAATGGGCTTACAAGGTGAAGAAAGAAACATCCAAGCCACCAAAGTTAGTACCGTATATAATGTTTACTAAAATGTGAACTAAGCAAAATGTTATACTGAATAAAAAATGGCATATTTTTTCTTTATGGTAAGATCTGATGGTTCTCAGGGGACTGAGTCAGGCCTGTGCGGAACTGGTTTGTTAGTCTAGTGAGGCTACAGGAAAGAAGAATCATCCCAGATAGTCAGTAGGGCCCAAAGTGACCAACATCAAGCAAAGATCTGAAGGGCCAGAAGTGGACAATAGCATGATGTCAAACTCCAGGATCAGGAAGCAGCAATCAGGAAGGTTACGGCAGGCAGGCGGTTTATTCCACCGGCAGCCACATGGGAAAAGGAGCAGAAAACGGATCAGATATGGGCCATGTAAATAGGATACATTTTCAGAATGAAGCGTAGTGCAGGGAGCCAGGCTGATGGTCAGAACTAGCTAACAGCATGAATGTTGGTTAGTCTTCTGAACCAAGTCCCAAAATCAGAGTATTTGGTATCAGGACTCTTTCTTACCAAGTCCCAGACTTCAAATCTGAGTCCGAAGCCTTGGGTAAAGGTCAGGATGGGACATGCACATGCACAGAGGCAGCAGACCTGATGTCCCTTCCCGAAGCCAGCCTCTTGCTCTGTGCATGCTGAGAAGCAGTGGGTCTGGATCCATCCCCCGCTGCCTATCTGATCCTGCCACCGCCATATGCTGCTGTCCTGAGAAGCTGTGCTAGCTTGTCAGTGCTGGCACCTTTAAAGCAGTGTTTCTTTCAGACAATTTGCTCTGGGGGGCATTTCAGAGATGGGGGGCAGGGGAAGGGTATATAAATTTAAAGGAAAATAATATTCTTTGTCAGTTCACCAAAAATAATATTATTATTGACATTATTAAATATATAGAAAGGGGCAATTTATTTATTTATTTATTTATATGTTTGTTTGTTTGTAAGCTTATATCCTGCCCATCTTCCCTGGCCGGAACTCTGGGCGGCTAACAATGTTAAAAACACATAAAATAAGTAAAGGAAAAACCTCCGAGCAGTAAAGCGGCGGAGGACGAGATGGCGGCAAATAGAGTAGAAAAGGGAGGGGGGAAAAAAACAACCCCTAACTAATGAGGTCACCAAAGGCCTCTTTAAAGAGGAAGGTCTTCAAGGCCTTCTTAAAGGCAGGCAGGGACTCCAGCAGGCGCAGCTCACTGGGGAGATGATTCCAGAGGGAAGGCCCCACCACAGAGAAGGCGCGGTTCCGCGTGCGCACTTTCCGCGCCTCTCTGGGTGTGGCCACTCTCAGTGAGCGCGCCTGCGATGATCTCATGGGTCTGGATCCGGATGCTCTCTGGGAGATACGCTCCGCCAGGTACTCTGGTCCCAAGCCGTGGAGGGCTTTGAAAATCAAAACCAAGACCTTGAACCTGATCCGGAAGACAACGGGGAGCCAATGCAGGCGGACCAGGACTGGGGTGATGTGCTCGTATCTACGGGCACCCACCACCAGCCTGGCCGCCGCATTTTGCACCCGCTGTAGCCTCCGGACCAGGGTCAAGGGCAACCCCACGTAGAGGGCATTGCAATAGTCGATCCCCGAGATCACCAGGGCCTGCACGACTGTCCTCAGGGAGGACTCATCAAGGTACTGGTGGATCTGGGCGATCCTGCGGAGATGGAAAAAAGCAGCCCTGGAGACAGCCATCACCTGTCAAAACTCTCCAGTTTTGACAGGGAGAGGGCCGAGTCCAGGACCACGCCCAGATTCCTGGCCCTGTCTGTAGGCTGGAGGGAGATACCCCCCAGACTAGGGAGGGGGCCATTGTACTGAGACGAGGGCGCCCCGAAGAGCAGAACCTCCGTCTTCTCCGGATTAAGCTTGAGCCGGTTATCTCTGGTCCATTCCAATACGGCCTCCAGGCACAGATCAAGGGAGCGAACCGCCTCCTCTGCAGATGAAGAAAAGGAGATATAGAGCTGTGTGTCATCAGAGTACTGATGACAGCAAACTCCATATCTCCTGATGACCTCCCCCAGCGGCCTCATATAAACATTGAACAGCACGGGAGAGATTGCCGACCCCTGGGGCACCCGACAAGGGAGAGTCCAAGGAGCCGACAAGTCATCACCCAGCTGTACCCTCTGAGTCCGGCCGCCGAGGAAGGAACGGAGCCAGGCCAAGGCCTGACCACCAATTCCCGCCACCACGAGCCGGGCCAGAAGGTTACCGTGGTCAACGGTATCAAAGGCTGCTGAGAGATCAAGGAGGACCAACAGGGAGGAGCTCCCCCCGTCGGCCTCCCTGAGGAGGTCATCCTGCAGAGCGACCAGGGCGGTTTCGGTCCTGCGAAGAGGCCTGAATCCAGACTGGAAGAAATCCAGGATATGATTTACCTCCAGGTATGACTGAAGTCGGACAGCGGCCACCCCCTCGACAGCCTTGCCCAGGAAGGGAACAATGGCGATCGGACGAGAGCTGGAAAGGTCATCCGACGCCAAGCCAGGTTTCTTAAGAGTGGGTTTCACCATGGTCTCCTTCAAGCGAGAAGGGAAACATCCCTCTCGGAAGGAGGCCGTGGCAATGGCAGAAACCCACTCAGGCATGTTCCCTTCGGCAGATTTAATAAGCCAGGCTGGGCAAGGATCAAAGGGAGTGGCTGCCGGCCGGCAATGAGCCATAGCTCTGGAGGCCTCCGCTGAAGAAACCAGCCCAAACTCATCCAGGCGAGGAGAGCGGAGGGGTGAGGCACCGGAGATCCCAGAGGGTGGACTAGAGCAACTGGGGGGCAAGTCAGAACGGATGGCCTCTATTTTTGATCTAAAATGGGCTGCAAATTGCTCACTAGTGAAATCACTAGGAGGAGGCCGCAGCTGACTGGGATTGGAGAGGTCCTGAACCACCCGGGATAACTCCGCCTGGCGGCTCGAGGCCTCGCCAATTCTCAGGGAAGCAAAAGATCTTCTAGCGTCCCTGATCGCGCGAAGGTAGCGGCCAGTCAGCTGTTTAAGGGCAGCCCTATTTACTTCCGTCCGGTTTGCCCTCCAAATGACCTCCAGTCTCCTACATTCTTGTTTTATCAACCGCAGCTCCTCCGTGAACCATGGGGAGGAGCGGCCTCGACATCGTAGGAGACGCTTGGGGGCGATCCGGTCCACCGCCCCGGCGGTACCCACATACCACCTTTCCACCAGGGCATCGACCGGATCGTCTGCCAGACTGCCAGAGAGCTCCCCGAAGGCCTCCATGAACCTGGCGGGGTCCAGGAGCCTATGGGGGCAGACCCAGATGTAAGATGGGCGCTCCCCGCAGGGCGTGGGGCGATCGACAGGGAAAATTTTAGCAGGTAGTGGTCCGACCATGACACGGGCAGGGGCAAAATACCCCCAACCCCCAGACACGAATCTGGCGACATGGAGGAAAAGACCAGGTCCAGGATGTAGCCAGCTCTATGGGTGGGGCATAGAACATGCTGAGATAAGTTCATGGAAGTCATGGATTCCATGAATTCCAGAGCCGCACCAGAGAGTTCCTCCTCGGCATGCAAGTTGAGATCCCCAACCACCAGAAGGCGGGGGGATCTCAACAAAGCAGCCGAGATGAACTCAGCGATCTCTGGTAGGGATTGCGCTGGGTTGCGGGGAGCACGGTACACCAGCACAATGCCAAACTTATCTCGCTGACCCACTGATAGATGAAGGCATTCCACCCCAGGACACACCATTGTCGCAGACCTACTAACACAAAGGGATTCCCTGTGAACAATGGCATATAAACAAAAACAAAACAAAACAAAACAAAACCAAAGCTTCAAACAGTTGGTAGTGTTTTAAAGAAATAGTATCCAATAAGTTCTTCTTCGTGAAGCCACACAGATGGGTTTCCCAGTGTGCGTATGCGAGGCAGAGGAAAGTTCATAGTCTCCTCCCCCTCTGCACTGAGCATGTGCAGAAGCTTCCTGCTCAAACCCTTCAGTTCCCTCTTACCGCCATGCTAAGAGGTAGCGTCTATGTTAGTCTCCTCAAAAAAATTATTTTGTCTGTATTTCGTGTGGTCTTCTGTAGTTTTACGGCATTTTTGCCACCGTTCAAATGCTGCGTTTCTTATGTGGGAAAAATCCAGCACACCTATGGGCACCAGAAGTGCTTATATTGCCTGGGCGAATCCCACCGACCCAACTCCTGTGATATCTGTAAAAACTTCAGTGCCCAAGCCCTTAAGAACCGCCAGCATTGGTTGAATAAGTTTTTGCTCGAGAAATCTCTTCGCTCGCAAGCGATGGATAAAGGTAGCTCCTCTCTGTGTGTGTCTTCGAGCCCCCTTGTACTAGAAAATGACTCGAGATCATCTTCGGTATCTACGAAGGAACCGAAGTGCAAGCTACCTCTGCTCGATTAAAAGTCAAAAGCTATTACATCATCTTCAGTATTGAAAACTTCCAAGGTCATTGATTTCGATACCGAGCAGCTTTCAATTTTGACACTGTCTATGGCAATGCGACCTGAATATCAGCCTCTTTAACCGTCGGAATCGTCTTCTTCATCCAATTCTGAGTGTTCAGTGTTGGAACCTCCTCCAGAGGAGAAGGACTTGTTGATGGACTTGTTGATGCAGTCTTCAGCTGCTTCCCTCTCTGCCCACATTCTGAGCCACCAAAGTAAGAGGCCTCGCTCCTAACCTCTGCTTCCATATCAGGCTTGGATAGAGCTTCAGTCTCTCCAGCCTCCTCGGTGCTGAAGGGATCTTCTAAGCAGCCACCTCTGGTATTGCTTCCTCTGCAGCCTGGAAGGCTAAGAAACACCATACGGAGAAAGACAGGAAGAGTGGTCAAAAGCACGATCAGCTGCCTTCTGTCTGTTCCGATCCAACTCTGGCTTCTTCAGTTTTGACCATTGCAAAACCAGTCACTGCGCCAGCTTCAATACCGATTCCAGTTTTGACAGTACCTGCTCTCGTGTTGGTACCAGAGATGTTGGTACCGAAAAAGAAGTGCAAGCTATCAGGTTCGATGCTTCCATCGCAACCAGCGATTCAGCTGTCTACCACCCTGGTTGCGCCTCTGTCAGTTTCGATGCCACTGCTGCCGATTCCAATGTTCTCGCTGTGCTTAGATGGATCCCAATGGATCCTGCAATCTAGTAGGACTCTGCTGCTGTGGCACAACAGTCATAGTCTGTTACATCCTCTCCTGATTTGGATTCAGACACCTCTTCCATTCCGGGTGATGAAACTGAAGAGGACACTACTCATTTGTCACCACCTCAGACTCCAAGATCGAGGAGCGCCCTCTTCCTTCTTCTTCGGAGGCCAAGCACAACTACACGCATTTTGATTTGCACATGGCAAAATCCATTGAGCTCCCCACTCATCACCCCAAACCCAGACATACCAACCATATCTTTGGAAAAAATTCCTTGGAGGATTCAGCACCTGTACATCTCACCATGATACCCTCCTTCTTATCTATGGCAGAGGAGTCATTTAAGAAGACTGTGCCACAATCCGTATCTAGGAGAATTGAAGCACTTTATAAAGTGCATGATGAGAAAGCTTTATTCCTGGCTAAGCACCCAACTCCAAACTTTGTTATGGTTGCAGCTTTGCAGGTGCAATCCTGCATTAAACAAGTCCCAATTACGGTAATTAATCTGATTCCTGGTATTCCTGTCAGCATTTGAAGTCCAAGTATAAAGGCAGCACCACAGTGGCATCTGGAAATATGTATTTGCTATTATAATTTCCTCTCCTTGACATACATAACTGAATTACTCGGTCACCTCACTCATTGCCAATTCCTAATCCATGTTTACCTACTGCTTCGTCTGTTGGCCTTGCCCTACCTTTGCACTGAAATCACCCATAACTATGCTAACTTCCATTGTTTTGGTAAATGATAAAGCAGTCTTTAATTGAGTATAAAATGGTTGGACAGTATATTATCATCACATGTTGGTGCAGATACCTGGATAAGATTTAGCAAGCCAGGTTGTGCATTAAGTTGGAGAAAAATGACTCTTGTCTGACACTGGCACAAACTTTCTGACAGTCTTACTGATATTTGGATAGACTATGAATCCCACTCCATTCCCACACATCTCCCTGAATTAAGCCAACACATCTCACTAATACCAAAGATACCAATATTAAGTGTTTTTATTTCCCTGATGGCGTTGTGGGTTTTTCCACTTTGAAATAAGTTTCGAACATTCCAGGTAGTTATCTTTTTCATGGCTGTCCCAGAAATTCTTAGCATCCCCTGGGGACTGGGGGGTGATGGCTTTCGGTTTTTCAGTCATGCTAAAGATTTGCCTGGGAAAGTTAGCTTAAGTGAAGTGGATCTTAAGTGAAGTGGTT
>JAHTLZ010000016.1:76260075-76294537 GCA_023846285.1 Phrynocephalus versicolor
AAAGTAAGAATCTTTTTCTTCTCTTCTACAGAAACAAGATTTTGAAGTTATGTCATCAAGTTGTTTTTCTGGATGAATTTGAATATATAAGTTCCTTGATAACTTACCTGAACTGTACTCCTATTGTTCTTCACTTCATACCAAGTTGGAACTTGGAATTTTTTCTACAACTTAGGATGTGCAACTATTTTTTTCTGAGTTTATATATAATAGAAGCAGTCTCTAAGGTATTGACTACATTAACTGTTTAAATGTGTATATTAATATAATTTACTGATTACTACATTTTTAGAAATATATAGAATTCCATTTTAACAGCAGTGTGAAATACTACAGAAATAGGAATCAGTATCTTACTTATATTTTACTTCCAGTGCTGATTATCTTTTATGGTTGATTATTCTGATACTTAATTCCTAGGGATAATCCAGGCCCTCCCTGGATCACTCCTGGCCAGGTCATAGAGATGTTCATAATTGAGCAGATTAATTATATCAGCCACCATACAAGTCAAGCAGCTGTGCATTGTTGCACAGTCAGGTGAGAGCCTGCATTATCCCTCTACTAGATTACCTTCATTTCTTGCATTATAGAGGGTAATCTTAAAGATAATTTTAAGAATCAACTACATGTTGGAATACAAACAATTTTATTAGATTACAAACAATTTCACAGTTGAATTGTTTTAAAAAGAACCTTTCAGTTGGATGCTATCCTGATCTGGTAGAATAGCATTTAGCCAACAGAGAGCAGGAAAAACAGATAAGCAGTTAGTCCTGCTCTCTGTGACTCTCCTGTCTGTACAGAGCTATTGCCAGAATGTTCCTGAGCCATGTACATTATTTTCCTCCTGTACTGCACATGTACAAAACACATCCTGGCATTTCTCCTCAGTTGGTTTCCCTGCACTAACAGCATCTCCAGGATCAGCTGTTGTTCGTTTCTCGCGCTGTTTGGCCGTGTTCTGGAAGTTTTTCTTCCTGATGAAAAACTCACAACTGCTATCAGATCCCTTGATAAAGAGAATACATCTCCAGGAATGTTCTCTTTGCACTTCATAGCTTTGCTGAGTTGCTCAGTGCATGGGAGAAAGGGATCCCTACACAGAGGGCTCCTACTGAAAAAACATCTCTGTTATCCAGTGGGGATCATAGAGAGACATACCAACCATATGAGAACGGGATCATAGTGTTGTGTTGTGTTTGACCATCTTGCTAATGAAGCAAACCGTAGGACTTGTATTGCCACTCTGACACTACTGTACCTTCACTTGTCTCCTGAAGAACTCTTTGGACTTTTCCTAAGTTTTAATTTTGGGTATTGTAGTACAGTACCTGGCTGTTTTATCTGAGTTTTATGCTATATGCTGTTTCTTTTTCTTTTTAACTACATGCTGTGGTATAGTTTTAATCCATTCCTACATGGTGTTGTATAGTTTTAATTTGTTCTAACATTTATAACTCAGCTCTAATACATGAGATAACCTATTTGCTTATGCACTGAAGTTTAGTATATGAACTTATCCTATAAAGTACAGAGTAGCCATATGTTATGTTCAGTGTGTTCTGTCTAATATGAATTTTATATTTGTTTTAACAGGTTTTAGCAATGGGAAGAGCCTATATCTATTACCACTGGAATCAGTTTGATATCTTAGTCATAATTGTGGGAATAGCAGATGTTATTATTATTATTATCTTTAAAACAGATGATTCATCTTTCCCTGCACTCAGTACTATTAGAATATTCCGGTTTATTCGTATTTTAAGGATGCTTCGACTTTTGAAGGCAAGCAAGTATTTGTCATTATTCTGCAGTGTGGTATTGTGCAGTTCAATATTTTCCCTTTTTTCCAAATATGTAAAAAAGAGTCAGTTGATTCTTTTTAATAATGGTTTGTAGAGATGGGCATAGAACGCCAAAATGGTGTTTCATTTCATTTTTCGTTTCTCCCTGCCCCAACTCATTGTTTATTGTGAAATGAATTTTTTAAAACGAATTGTTTTGTAATTCATCTCTAATGGTTTGCCTTAAATCCATTCAGTGACATATTGATCTAGTTCTCTGTCTAAGGCAATATAATTTACACTTCAATATTATTAGTGCACTTCAGATCTTCTTCATGTTCTTCCCCCTCAAAAAACACCCCTTTCCTGCCGCCTTCATGCACGCATCAGTTTTAGCTTTAAATATTGTCTTTAATGATGTAAGCCACCTTGGGTTCTTTTTAAGGAGAAAGGTGAAGTTAAAAATATAATCAATCAATCAATCATCAATCAAATTTTTTTTGGAAACAGATGCTTTGAAGCTTTCCATCTTCTGTTGTCTTACACACTGTTACAATAATTTACCAGATTGTCTTTCAGTAATCCATAAAAAGTACTTCCAAACTTGATTCTGAAAGATTCACCTTAGTCCAAGTTCCGAAACCTTTTCGATGAGTCTTAAAGATTAAAGCCACAAACTGTCAAACTGTCTTTTTCGTTTTTTAACAGAAACTCTAGTAGATGTTTCCAACAATTTTTGAATTTGGTCATTGAGCTCTCCTCAATTAATGTGGACAATTTCGCCATTTCAGCCAGTTTCAACATCTTAAGCAGCCAATCTTCTATTGAGGGTACTTTTCCCATCTTCCAATATTGGGCATAAAGGAGCCTGGCAGCTGTTGTGAAATATTTAATAGGAACCACTTTATTCTTTTCTACCTGATTGCCTGTCAAACTTAGGAAGAACCATTATGGTTTAAAGTGCAAATTAATATTCAATATCTCATGCACTATTGCAGGCATGTCCAAACTTTGGCCCTCCTGATGTTTTGACCCGCAACTCCCAGTATTCTAAGCTTAGATTACCAATGAGAAAGGACTGTGGGAGTTGCGGTCCAAAAACATCTGGAGGGCCAAAGTTTGGACATGCCTGCACTATTGAGTAAATTTGTTTCCAAAATGTAGATGCCACTCCACATGTCCACTACATGTGGTAGGAGGTACCACATTTAGATTTAGAGGTTCTGAATGTGTTTAATATGTTCTGTGTTTTAGCTTGTAATCCCCAGAATGATTATGTTCCTGGATGCACAAATAAACAAACAGTTCACTTTCCGATATTATATTACCAAAGGATATGTACAAGGTGAAGAAGATATTCAGTCTTTAATTGGACAGATTGCTGGTCATGAGAAAGTTTACACAGTGAGTAAAATAACTGCATACAAATCTTTAAAGAGAAATGTTAATTGTCCCTCATCTATATTCTTTACCAAGTTAATAATGTAATTTGAAGAAAACTCTGCACAAGGGAGGATGTCACAGAAATACTGATGTATATACATAATATGTCACTCTTTGGGACCATGGATTTTTCAGAAGAGCAGGTAAAAACAGAAACAACAGAAACTACTAAAAAGAAATTCAGTTACAACCATATCAGTGGTACATTTCGTAGGATAATGACCTTCTCTTATGTAGCACTAAGGCAGTCCCAGATAATATGGTGATCCTCAAAAGTGATGATGAAACTGATTTGAAAGTTAACATGTGTCCCAGGTAAAATGATGGAAACCATCCTAAAAGATAAAATTAATAGGCACATACTGCAGAAGAGAAGGTGCTGCTGAGGGAGAGCCAACATGCTTCTGCAAGGGCAAATCATGCCTCACTAATCTGTTGGAATTCTTTGAGAATGTCAACAAGCATGTGGCTAAGGGAGATCCAGTTGACATTGTTTATCTGGACTTTCAGAAGGCTTTTGACAAGATCCTGCAGCAAAGGCTCTTAAATAAACTTGCCAGTTATGGAATTAAGGGACAGGTCTTGTCCTAGATCAGCAACTGGCTAAGAGATAGGAAACAGAGGGTAGCACTAAATGGATACTTCTCCAAGTGGAGGGAGGTAAAGAGTGGGGTCCCCCAAGGTTCAGTACTGGGACCCCTGTTTTTAAACCTCCTCATATATGATCTAGAAGTAGGAGTAAATAGCAAGGTAGCCAAATTTGCTAACAACACTAAATTATACAGGGTAGTAAAAACAGAGAGTTTGTGATGAGCTCCAGAGAAGAGAGATCTCTTGACACTGGGGAGTGGGCAAACCACTGGCAAATGAGCTTCAATATTAACAAATGCTGAATGATGCACTTTGGGGCAAAAAAAAATTACATTTATAAACTGATGGGGTCAGAACTCTCTGCAACAAACCAGGAAAGGGACCTTGGTGTTCTGGTGGTCAACTCAATGGAGGTGTAAACCCAGTGTGCTGCAGCAGTGAAAAAAGCAAACTCAAGGCTAGGGATCATTAGGACTGGTCATTAGAAAGGACAGCACCTAAGAGGTGACCTGATTGAAGACTCAAGTGCTGGACTGGATGGGCTGTGGCCTGTTCCAGCAAGGCTGTTCTTATGTTCCTCTAGGAATTCAATGTAGAACATCTTTTTCTTAGAGGTATTTATCAGCAGTAAGCTGAAAAGATTGACTCTCTTGTCACCAGTCTGTTATTTTCATACTTATGGTGGAGTGCTGTGTCTATATGGACGATGTGGATGAGGGAAAGAGCTGTTTTCTACATAGAATTTGTCTGCAGTTATCCGGACAATTGAGAGCAAGATAGAAACACAAATAGTAATAAATGAACTGAAAAATATTTTTACTAGAGTGGATGTTCTGAGTGCACCTCAGAATGGCACCTTTTCTGTGATCTGATAGGCAGGATCCAAACTGAATCTTGTTATTCATTATAAGAGAAAGGTGGTATCATGATCCAGATGGCCCTTGGCTATTGTTGGTTTGTTTGATTAGCCACCTTTCTCCTAATAAGGGGCCTGTGGTTTCTCACAATATGAAAATCACAGAATTAAAAGCATAATAGGAAGCAGGTAGTTGCTCATGTCTCTAGTTCTGAGATCCCAACCTATCTGCATTTAACATTGAATAGAAGCACCTTTCTGTACCATTTTTGTTTGTTTTCTAAAGTTCATTTTAGTTCCTTCCACTCTTTTGAGAATTTTCCTCTGATGGCTATCATGTTCTGATCCCAGCACTCAACAAAAAAGGAATATGGTGATTCAAGGCAGAGAACCATGACCCCGCCCCCCCGTTGCTAGCCTACTCAGGAGAGTCCCGTACCCTTACGAGAAATCATATTTGTGTAAAAGAATAAGAAATTCCCTTTTTGAAAAATATTTGTCTTTCTCAGTATATGTCTTTTAAAAACAGGAAATAAAAAGAATCCTGGAAAAAAACAAGCAAGATGCTATGAAGGAATTAGGTAGGTATTTAAACTTATATACTTTCCATTCAAATACAGTTGTATTGTGACTGGTACTTCTGTTGAAATGATGTGTTTATTTAGTTAAAATTTTAAAATCTACAATTTCATGAGGAAATATTAAAATGCTAAAATTGTTGTTGATTATATTCTGTTAAAACTGAAAGCATTCCATGAGTGTTAAACCTTATGCAACCAGAACACGACTATCTGTGTGCATGGTGTGTGTGTGTCTAGAAGCCATGAAAACTACCTTGAGGGGACTTTATGAGGATTGAAATATGCTGTAGGAGGAGGAGGAGGAGCAAGAGGAGGAGGAGGAGCAGGAGTAGAGAAATGTAGAACAAGAATATTCCAGCACTGTACATCACTGTACTTTAGAACTGACAGACTTGTGTGTCTTAGTCTCACAAGGATGCTTCCCCTTGATATCCCACTGTTTAATTTTCCTACAGCGAAAAGAATAAAAACTTTGACATTACAATATGTCTATGCTGTTTGGTATTTTATTCAGCAGCAGCCACATCTGTTTTTTTCTTCTGTAATGTATTTTTTAAAAAATAGAGCTATAACAACATGCAAAATGAACTGACTGAATTGGTGGATTTTCTGGAAGTATGGTCACTTATAGTTGAAATAAGTTATAGAAAGATTGCTATATCAAAACTATTAGCTCCTAAATAATTTTTCTTCAGCTACTTGGCACTTAATATAATTTTGCATGAAAAACAACATCTGTATTTGTTTTAGGTGTGATGCAGCGTGACTATCCAGAAATTGTGACTGCTGTGAAAACAAAACAAGCAGTCCAAACAGTGCTCAACACGGCATCTGAAACACTTCAGTCTATGTTATCAGGAGGTATTGTTGTTAAAACTGAAGGCAGTGAACTTAATAAGGTAACTTTAAAAAACTGCCCTGAGCACATCTGATCTCCCTGATCTCGGAAGCTAAGCAGGGTTGGGCCTGGCTAGTACTTGGATGGGCGACCACCAGGGAATACCAGGTGCTGTAGGCGCCTGGAGTAGGAACTGGCAAGCCACTCCAGTACTCCTGCCAAGAAAACTCCATAGACATGGGGTCACAAAGAGTCGATCACGACTGTAACAACACAGCATACACATACACATTTTACACATTTATTATGAGATTGTTTTGGATGTGCCAAAGCTTAATCTCCCATGCGGGGAAGATAAGGAACACATGAAGCCATCAGTTTGTGGGTTTCATTATATGTAAGCTGACAGAACCTGGCACCATGAAGCAATGGTAGATGAAGACACAAGGAAAGTCCCTCAGCTGGTGCCTTGAAGTGTTGTGTGTGCTGCTCCTTCAGAGGCAATGCCATGGCTCGCATATATTCATTCCCTTTCTCATCCCATAATCACTTATCCTCTTGATTTGCCTCTTTTTTGAGAAAGAAGTATCCTCCTGAGATCTGTGGACTGAATGGCCCAATCTAGTGAGACAAAACTGACCTGTAGGTTTCCCATTCATGTTATTGGAAAAAGTAAATGGGTGGACCTTGTGAGCCAAATTCAGCCTCTAGTTTACCCACCTTTCCTATTTCAAAAAGAATGTTAAAGTTATATTGATTGTGCTCTCTGTTACTCCAGTGTTTGGCCCTCAGCATTTCAGTGGTAGAACTCTAGAAAGCTAAAGCTAAAGATTGAACCAACATTTCTTTTAATCTTAGTAGATGATAGTTATGTGCTGTAATTGTCAGAGTATGTACGATTTAATCAGCCAGCAGAAGCAATACTTAATGAATAAATTGTCAGTGCCAGAGACAGAGTTTTCTTAAAACTAAACACATATACAGTATTACAAATGTACAAAATATATCACAGCATCATAGAACTTCAACAAAGTTCAACAAAGCATAAAGGGGTAAAATCACATTAGTAAATTGATACAAAATTAAACAGCATAGCAGCATAACAGCATACAGTACATAGGCAAAATATGTAACAGAGAAACAAAGTAGGTGCCTTTATTCATGGAAGGCCCGATGAACAGTGATTTTCAGAGCATCTTTATACACATCTCTGTCCAATCACAAATGACATTACATCATAGCTATTGCAACCTCTTGCCTCAGCCAAAATTCATTATGTTAATTCTTAACACCTGTACTCCATTAGAAAAAAACTATACACTAAGTCATTGTGACTTTGCACTTCTTACAGATTCCATCTTTAAATCAATTAAATACATATCAAATACATATAGAACATCCTGTCTAATAGAGTACATATATTTCACTAACTAATACCTGACAGCAACCAAAATATTTGTGTGAGTAGCCTAAGGCTACAGACTTGTAACTGTATCAAGACAGATTTGTGCTATTATGGATAGAGCTAAAGTTCCACATTATTTTGAGATGCTTTGCTCCTTCTGTGAACTGGGTCCTAAGATGTTTCTCTGAGTAAATTTTTGTGACTTTTACTGTTTGCATATCTTATTTTTTCCCCATGAACATTTCATCCATTTTCCACATAAGCCCCAAGTCATTGAGGTCTTCTAAAGCCATCCCACTGACCTCATTCTCAGTGAGTATTAAGAACTGGCCAGCTGCTAGGTCTGAGGAAGTCCCAGGTCAAGTGCTCTATGGGGTCCTTAAAGCACTGCGCTGGACCAACCATGCTGGCAAACATACAGTAGCTGGGCACAACGGTGAGGAAAATTCAACCACAAGGGACATGCAGTAACCCCCTGACTATCGCAGGGGTTAGGGACCCACCCAACCCGCGATGCTTGAAAATCTGCGATCTGTGGAAGCGGGTCGGGTGGGGCCTGGGGGGTGTGGTGCGCCCCACATGGCTCCGAGGCCTTTCAGAGGGGCCCGGGGGGCGGCCTGGGGGGCGGCGGGGAGCGATGCAAACGCTCCCCGCCACTCCCCCGTGCGGCTCCGAGGCCTTTCGGAGGGGTGGGGGCGGCAGGGAGCAATGCGTTCACTCCCCCCACCCCCCATGCATCTTCGAGGCGCAGGTACTGCGATCCTGCAATATAGTGGGACCGCAGTACCTGAACCGCGAAATGGCGGGGGGTGACTGTATTCATATATCCCCTTGCAAGTAAACTGAGATATTTTCATAAATGGTGCATAGTCACTGAAAAGAGTGCTGCATTTTCTAAGAGCTGAAAATGTTGCAGAGTTCCTCACATTTTTTTTTGGTCAACTGAAGATATTTTTACTCCCTTGTTGAAATAGAAAAGGAGGATCCTTAACTGATAAAAAGGTCTGAGTGTCACAGCTGAAACTTTCCCCTCTTCTGGGAGGGTATAGTTTGCTTTGTTTGGCATCCAGTCTTCATTATGAAAGCATGGTCTTCCTTTGAATACTGATTATGCCTATCTGAAAAAAATGTTTCATTTGCTTTTCTCCAACATCCACATACTTTCATCCGTAACTGCAAACTGCCTTCAGAGAGAAAGGTGGGGTGGAAATAAATGAAATAAGTAATTAAAATATATAATGTCTCATTTTGGCCATAGTTGCTTATTGCACAAACTATTATTGTGCAAACTAATTTGTAGTTCAGTAATTTCAGAAGATGGTTAAATTGGCGCGGCTCAAACCAGCTTGGGTGTGCATGTGTCAGAGCAGTTTTGTAGTGGATAGTTCTTAATCTCTAACAAAGCTTAAAATACTTACTCTAAGCCTAAATTAAATGCTACATAGTCTGTTTATTTGAATACATCTCTTGTTTAGATGCTTCTAGTTAAAAGAAAACAGCTTGGATTAATTCCACGAACAATTGCTCCGCCCACTATACCAGAGCTTTTGAACAATGTTATGTGGCTGCATGGCAACAGAAGACAGATAGAATACATTCAGGTAATGTTTATATCGTAGCATTTGAAAACATCGTGACCAGAATTCTATGTGGTCCTCATGATTGTGCAACTGCTGTTATGCAAGGTGGTTGATTGTTTCAGTATTTCCACAAGGATGCATCTTGTACCATTTGGAGTTGAGGTTGCTACCAACTTTACAACTGCCAGAACAGTTATGTGCTGTCCGTCTGCTTCCTGGGGGCCTCCACAATTGTCAGAAATCAATGTAAATACGAAATACCATTTCGTATTCAGAAATGGACCCTAGAGCAGTGGTGGCCAAACTTTGGCACTCCAGATGTTTTGGACTACAACTCCCACAGTCCTTTGTCATTGGCAATACAGGCTCAGAATTCTGGGAGTTGCGGTCCAAAACATCAAGACAGCCAAAGTTTGGCCACCACTGCCCTAGAGAGTTAAAGAAAAAATGGATTCCCACCTGCTTTATTTGCTAGTTTGCTTTTTTGCCTTTCTGACTTTCATCTGTACACTGCATTTGTTTAAAACATTTTCCCACAGCTGATTGCAGATCATATTCACCCATCTCTGGAGTTAGTGAGAAGGGAAAAAAAATCTGTTCTGATATCGGGCCAGGCAGCACTAGAAGTGTACCATGCAATTAGGCCCTTACAGAGAACGAGGGATACCACTGTAACATTATCACTGTTTTCCCTTCCGGTTGAAATTTTAGCCTTGATCCTCTATCATGAGATGAATGTGTTGATGTGTCCTCGTCTATTCTTCTTTTATGTACATTTGGATTTCTTCAGTTCTTTCTCTATTTGTACTAGAGATGTAAACTTTTCAGAAATTTTGAAGTGATGGGAAAAAACTTGCACAGATATCTAATAATCTTTTTTTTAAGGAATTCTTCACATTGGTATCTAATGTCTCATTTGCTGTTGAGATTTTCAGCTTACCCTGATATTTCAATAGTTTAGTTCAACATTTAAGTCAACATAAATATTTCTTCACCTCTGCTTTTTATCATTATATCTTCTATTAACTGAAATCCTCTTTGTTGAGAATTTCAGAGTCCCTCTATTGGAAAGCAACAATGTGAGGTTGCAAATTTAGTATAGTAAATCCATTTGAATCAATGGAACCTATAGAAGAGTTGGCTCACCAAATCTCTGCCAATTCCATGGGCTTACTCAGTTTTTGACATATTACACTACAAAAAAAGGATTTCTGCCACTAAGTAAGAGACAATGAACAGTGGTAGTCGATAAATTCCTCATTTGCCAAACTATGTCAATGCAATTATAGTTTGCTTGCCTGTTTGCTTGTTTGTTTATATAACACCCATCTGACAGCAAGCCCACTCTGGATGGTATTTAAATTAATTTAATATTCCCATATGTTTTATACTCTTATATTTTACAGAGGAAAGCATCCCCCCACCTTGTAGGCTGAGCCACTTTTGATGTGAAATTGTAAATAATTATTAATCATTACTGAGACCTATTATTGAAATCTATTATTAACACCTCCTTCAGGGATGGGATTTTTCCTCCCCATCTGGAGGAGATGGTGGTGAAGCCAATTCTTAAAAGATGCAGCTTGGCAGCACACAATTTATCCAGCTATCGTTCAATAGCCATTGTTCCTTTTTGGGCAAGGTGGTCAAGTGGGTTGCTGCTGAATGTCTCCAGATGTTCCTGGAGGAAGACAATTGCATGGTAAATCAAAAGGGTTTTACACTGGCCGAGTTCAAAAGCAAAGAGAATTCCTTTTTTTCTGAGGCAAAATATTCCAAAACATCTCCTCCTCCTGATTTACTCTGGGTTCTTTTCAAAACAAGAGGCCACATTACTTCTTAAAAGTTGCATTTTATTTTCTATTCTTACAATGCAAAAATAAGTATTCCAAAAATATAAAAAATATAAAAACCTTAACAAATCTTAATCATAGCTTCATTTCCCTAAAAATGATAAAATCTAAGTCATCTTGACTAACTGATTACATTCAGGATTTCTCCTAAGCTAACTTTTCCTATTCTACCTAACTGCAGTGAGCTCCATTGCTCAAAGTGATCCTAAGCATAATCATGAGCTTAATCATTAGCATAATCATGGCTTTTATTTTTGTCCACTTGTCTTCTTCTCAAACCTTCCAGATGTCACATGACATAATTGACTAACGGTAGCTAACCATATTCCGCACGGCTAGCTTGTTATGTCTGTTTGTCTACATACCTCAGATAAGGTCTAATACAAGGTGGAAACATATACTTAATATTCGGCTTAACAATTCACACCATGTCCCATCATGCTTATTTCTGTACAACAGTGTCCTGGATCCCTTCCAGTCTGGGTTCAGGCCACACTTTGGGACTGAGACGGCCCTGGTCACATTGCAGGATGACCTTTTGAGGGTGCCCAACAGGGTGTCCTCTATATTGTTGGCCCTCCTCGATCTCCCGGCAGCTTTTGGATGCCAAGAGATCTGTGGCCTGCATAATTAAATTGTAAACCGCCCAAAGAGTGCTTGAAGTGCTATGGGGTGGTATATAAGCAGAACAATTTGCTTTGCTTTTGCTTTTTGATTCCGTCGACCACAGTATCCTTCTTGACAGGCTGTCCCGGGTGGGGATCAGAGGCCCAGCCTGGTGTTGGTTCTGTTCCTTCCTTGGAGGGTGTGTTCAGCGTGTAAAGCTGGGGGAGGAGCTGTTGGCCCCTTGGACCCTCACTTCTGAGGTGCCCCAGGGCTCGGCTATATTTTACCAACTTTGGCTAATTGTCCAGTTTTGCCCATTCCTTGAGGAGGACTCCCTAAGAGCAGTTGTGCATGCCCTGATGATTTTCAGGATTGACTAGTGCAACACCCTCTGCGTGGGGCTTCCCTTGAGGCTGATTCAGAGACTGCGGTGGATGCAGAATGTGGCAGCTAAGTTGGTGGTTGGTGCTGGCAGATTTGCTCATATCACCCCTAACCTGCCCCTACCTGCACGGGCTACCCATTGCCTCCCAAATCAGGTTCACGGTTTTGGTTTTCAAAACCCTCTACAGCTTGGGCCCTGACTATATGGCCGAGTGTATGTCCCTCAGATGAACCTATGCCCATCCCACTAGAGGTTCTCAGGCACTCATACTCAAGGTAGCCACCATTAGGGAGGCCCACAAAGCTTGTACTCAGAGCTGCGCATTCTCCATGGCTGCCCCATCTGTTTGACATTCCATTCCCAGTGAAGTTTGCCTGATGCAGTTCCTTCCTGCCTTTAGGAGATCCATACAAGCCTGTCTCTACAAGGAGGCTTTTGGATGTTTAATGTTGTATGCTGTATCTTGATCTGCCGGGCGCTTATTTTTTTGTATCTTGTATTTTATTTGTAATACTCATACTCGCATGTGCGCGCGTGCACGTACGCACACGCACACGCACGCACGCACACTCACACATTTATATATGTGTGACATTTTATTGCTTTTTATTTGAATTTTATTTTTGGTTTATGTCTATTTTATTGTTGTTCACCGCCTTCAGTTGCCTTTGCATAAGCAGGTGGTATATAAATTATAAAAACCCCAAAAATTAAACTAATCAGTGCTTTATAAATCAACACATTGCATTTTCTCACTTGCCCTTATATCTACCATCTTTTTTGTTTATGTTTCTCCCTTTGCATTTATTTGAACTCATTCAATACCTTTAAAATGACTTAAATTAATGTTTCACATGTATTTTTAAATATTAATCCACCTATGTATAGGACTGCTAAAGAGGTAAAGGTAAAGGTTCCCCCCACACATACGTGCTTGTCATGCCTGACTCTAGGGGTGGTGCTCATCTTCGTATTCAAGCCGAAGAGCCAGTGTTGTGCAAGTCCGGGGCCATGTGGCTGGCATGGCTGCAAAGAAACACTGTTATACCTTCCCACTTTTTACGGTGGTACCTTTTTATCTACTTACATTTACATGCATTTGAACTGTTAGGTTGGCAGGAGCTGGGGTTAACATGTTTCCCGCTTTTATTTGCTCTTTGTTTCACCCCTGATTGGTCAAATCAACCAGAAGTTATTTAATCAGATACCGGGGAGGGGGGCTGCTGACAACATTCAGAAAAGAGCAAGAGGAAATTTTGAAATGTAGATGGACCTGGATGGAGCCTTATTCTTTTTGCTTCAGAGTGAGTGGGATCTTTGTGGTGCTGAGCTCCATGATGCTCTCCATGTTCTGCTCCACATCTGTGCCTATCAATGCTTTCTGGATTTTGCGGGGAATACCTCTCCCTTGCCATGTTTAGAATTATATTTGCTGCAGCAGCTGCTAGGCAGCTTGCATGTGTGCCTATGCTTGGGAATTTGGTGGTGGTGGTGGGTTAGGAGATTATTCCCCCCCCCCCGGTTATGGGGAGAGTTTTCCCCTCTTTTTTTCTAATTCTACTGTATCCTCCTCCTCCTCTTTTTACACATCAGTGGTTGGAGGGAGGGAAATCTTCCTATATTCTAGTCATTTGGTGGGGTAGTTGATAATATTTTACTCCTTTGTTTGCTTGTTTTTCTTGATTTGGGGGAGGTGTGTGTGTGTGAGAGAGAGAGAGAGAAAGAGAGAGAGAGAGAGAGCTGTGTTGTCCCTATATTTTTGTTTTTTTTTAAATAACTTTTGGACAAGTTCAGGAGAGAGCATGAATGGGAAAACATGAAATGAAAGAACCCAAAAGAGCCAGCTCTTATTTTAATGAAACTACTGGTACCTAAAAGGCCAGGATGCAAATGAGCCCTGCATGAAACTCAACTATTTTCCCCATTCACATCCTTACTTGTTTATATGTTTCAAATGTTTATGTCTCCATATTTGTCTGGCATTTCCTGGTGTTTCTCCATTTAGGTAATAACAGTGAATATGAATTGGCCTAAAAACTAATTGTCTCTTAATCTGGCCTTCTAATGATAGATAATATATTGTAAAATATGCATTGTTGTTTTCGCTGTTATTTGTCCTGTAATTTGTTCTCATTGACCTCTGAAAATAAACATTTTAGCCTCTGCTTTCAAAATCTTAAAGTACTGTACAGTGGTACCTTGGAATTAATTCATTCCAAATGAAATTATGTTAAGCACATTTTCCTTTATACAAATTGCCCATAGGAATGCATTGAAAACAGAGTAATCCCTAATCACATGACCATTTTTATGTTGTACAGATTTGCCCCATAGACGATTCTGTTAAGCACATTTCCCCTACCTCCGGAATTTTTTATGTGGTACAGATTTTATGTTATACAAAGCATTTGTTATACAAGGGTCCACTGTATATTTATTTCTCCCTACCCCCATTCTTTCTGTGTACTAAGCAACATGCAATATATTCAGTAGGTTGCAAGCATAGTACAACTTTATGTATGCTATACATTTATTTTCTATATTCAGGAAAAAGCAAAAATGTGTTACTATGACTACGAAGATCTCATATGTGATGAAGGTGATTTCCCAAAAGGAATTTATTTAATTATCTCAGGGATGGTTAAGGTAAGCCCTAGTTTCTCTCTCTCTCTCTCTCTGTGTGTGTGTGTGTGTGCGCGTGCATGCGTACGTGCATGCGTGTGTGATGTCACTACAGTCGTGACCGACCCTCCGTGATTCCACGTCCATGGAGTTTTCTTGGTATGAATACTGGTAGAGTGAATTAAATGACAATGTGTAAATGAACACCAAATAATGTGCTGCAGCTAGTTGTATTACATACCACTTGTAACTTTTAATTGCCACTCATTCAGCAGCTGTTTCTTGAGGCATAGATCAATTTTTCATCGAATTTTTTTGGTCACAGTGGTCACATTTATTTATTTATTTTATTTAGAATATTTTTACCCCACTTTTCTCCTTGGAAAAGGACCCGGGTGGCACATGATTATTTTTACAACTCACACATTGTTCAGTCATAAAATAATTGCATCACCTCCGCTGAATTTTGACTGTTCTTGTTACCTCACCATCCTTTTGAAATTCAATTACTGTGGGGGTGGCATTGCTTAAGATAATGTAGAATATGCATTCTTAAAATATGGGCAGCAAGCTAGACTCATTTGGAAGAAATGGCATCATATAGTAGACTCATATGGGAAGAAGTACAGTGGTATCTTGGTTTAAGAATGCCTTGACTAAAGAGAAACTTAGTTTAAGAAAAGAAATTACTGGAAATGGGAATGCCTCAGTTTAAGAAACTTTTTCAATGAAATGCCTTAGTTTAAGTTTTTTCCCCGTAAGACATTAAAAGTAGATCTGTGGTGTCTGCATGATGAAAAGAACAGGGATGCCTCAGTTGAAGAAAATTTTAAATTGAATGCCCTGGTTTACCTTTTTCTGACCTCCAGAACAGATTAATTGGGTTTTAATGCATTCCTATGGGAAACTGTATTTCAGTTTAATAATTTTTCACAATACACAATGGCGCAGAAAACTGAGGTACCACTGTAATAGTCTGTAGAAGTAGCATCAGGCCTGTAGGAAGTGTATATGCTGTATCATTTCTTGGTGCATCCATTTTTGAGCACCTCCAAGAATCATCAAAAGCTCTGGCAGAAAAAAAACCTCTGTAAGTGGGAAGAACACACTACATTTTGAAGTTATAGCCCAGTGTTGGCAAACCTATAGCATGACTGCCAAATGTGGCACTCGGAGCCCTCTTTGTGGGCACCCAACATTGCCCCTTCACAGCGACCTGTATTCAGGTTAAATTGCTGTATTGGCACTTTGCGAAAAATTATGTTTTTGAATCACACTTTGGACACTCAGCCTCTAAAAGCTTTGCCATCATTGTTATAGCCTCTGTGGATTGCAGTTGGTTAAGTATAAGGGTAGATACAATCTGTGGTCTAATTTTTCAAGTACGTTATTACTTCTTCTTATTGGTCTCTATAAACCATGTGGGCTTGGGTATGTGAACAGAGGATGATTCAGAATTTTCTTAAAGCTATCAAAGGTCAGATGGAAGACATTTGAACAAAGTCATCCACCTATAAGATAATAAATTCTGTAGTTTTGAGACAGGATCCATATGTGTCAGTTACACATTGCTTCATGATTATTTTCTAATGGTATCTAGTACAAATAGCTTGGTCTTGGATTGTGCATAGAAATCCAATTGTTTCAACCTGAAGCCATAGGGTCAATTGTTGCTCATCAACATTGCCCTCCCACCCCAGAATGAGGCACAAGTGATGGGGTGACTCAGGCCACACTTAATTTAATGCAAAATAAAATGGGAGGGGGCTGAAGTAGTGTGGGGTGATGCATCATAAACGGGTGAATCCTCTACCCCTCCATTTGTGCAGCTCTCAGAGGCTGGTAGAATGTCAGCAACACCCCCCGAGTGGCCAGGCTCCATTGATTGGCAGCCCCGGGCCTGGAGAGGATTCCCAGCGCATCCTTTCCACAATACTGGATCTCAAGATCCGCAGTATTGTAAGGTTGAATGGGCTAGAAATACATTTTTATTGTGGACTCTTTGACATACTCGCCTCCGCACAAACTGCCAGTGTAACCAACGGCGTTCCACCTGGTATGCTGCCCTGGAAGGTAGCCCTACTTTGTTCTCCAGTGGAAAACTGCTCAACCAGTGTGGAGTAGGTGAAAAAAACCCACATCTCTTCTGAAAGCAAAAAATTCCTATCTGGTCCCTGAAGACAGCCAGGTAAAAGTTGCACTGGTTATAGGGAGGGTGGGAGGGATGCAAGCCTCGGAAGGGGCCAAAGCCTGGAAGGGGACAGGCTTTTATAGCCTGCTCCCTCCCCATCTCCTCTGAGATTTTGGAAGGTCTCATGCTCCTCCCGAGATGGAAGCAAATCCACCCTGCCTTCTGAAGAAGCCTTGGCAGTGGAACGGTACGTTGCCCTTCCACCCCGGAATAAAGAGGCGAGACACAGGTGATACGGTAACTCAAGCCACACTTTATTTAATGCAAAATAAAATGGGAGGGGGCTAAAGTAGTGTGGGATGATGGTTGGGCCAGTGAGGTCACCCCAGACCTCCCCAACCACAATGCATCATAACTGGGCGAGTCCTCTACCCCCCCCCCCCTTCATATGGTCTCAAAGACAGCTCTCAGAGGCTGGTAAAATGTCAGCAATACCCACCAGGCGGCTGAGCTCCATTGTTTGGCAGCCTTTGGCCCAGAGATGATTCCCAATGCTTCCTTCCCACGATACTGGATCTCAAAATCTGCAGTATCGTAAGGTTGGATGGGCTAGAAATACATTTTTAGTGTGGGCTCACTGGCGTACTGGCCTCTGCACAACCTACCACAGCAATGGAGCTAGCTAAACCATTCTCCGTGCTTCTCCTCCAGCTGACAATTTTGACCCTCAGACCCTGATACAGATCGGTTATGAATATTTCCATGCCCATCCTGGACAAATGCCCCCCATCACCCCTGAATAGCTCTTGCCAACGTGGGCTCATGATGGGGTATCCAATAACTGCTCCTGAACTTGTGCACACTGCTCTACACACTTCCCGGTTAACATGGCCCTGAGCCTTATTCAAATAGCATGGGTTGCCGCAACCAAACATGGAATAATGGTGGACCAAATTAGCTTTGTGTGCTCTTAAAATGCAGCAAAATCTTGAGCTATGTTAAGGACCAATGCCTTCCTGCTCATTCCTGCGATGTCATTGCCACCTAGGTGCACCACCAGAGCCTCCAGTGGGTTTTTAGCTGCCTCCAGAATGGCTGCACTCAGAAACTCACACTAGCAACCTGCTGTGCTTCCCACACCAGGTTAACATGGCATCCACGCTAAGGCCCAAATGTTGGCCCCATGACGAGCTGACAGCATGGTACGCAGCCCAATAAAGCTGTGCCCAATCAGTAGAATCTGCATCCTTCTGGTGCAACTTCCCGAACCTGAAACTAAACAAAGAATTAAAAACAGGCTGGTCCTACTTGGTCATTGTGCCAACGTAGACCATGTAGTGTTGAGAAGTACACCTCCCTATCTTCATAATGGCCTTGGAAACATAGCCAGGAGCTGCTGCAGTAGTTGTCGCCCCTATCCTAAAGAAGTGTGTCCCCAAAGTGCCACCCCATTAGGACAATCTGTTTCAAAGCCTGTTCCGTTATTCTCCAAAACTGATTCCAAGTCAGCGGAACCCCATTCTTGTGACAGAATAGGTACTCTTGCCCATAATCCCATAAGGCTAAAAAGGCATCCAGCACCCTCATGGGGCACAATTCCACTACGGAGCATGGTCCTAGAATAATATCAGTGCCCTTCCCTGCTTTGCAGGGCTGTCATGGTCATATCATCCTTGCCTGCTGCCACAAGTTCGGTACCTCTCAGTTCCCTGAAGAATGCAATGAGAGCTGTGCCCCTAAACAGTGTCTTTTCAGACCTATCCCGGCATAGCTGCTCCCAGCAGTGATTGATCTTAATTAGTATTTCTAGCATTATGGGGAAGTGGTCACCCGCCCATGTCCCCCACTCCCATCCCCAGCCGTCCAGCATTTTCTTAAAGCGGTAATCTGTAGTATTGTCCCTATGCCCAGTAATTTTTGCCTGGAGTGCCAGTGCAGAGAGCTTGCCCTTAATCGAGCTGTGTGCAAGGCCCTTACAATATAAATGCACAATAAAACATTGTAGATGTTCTACTGGTAGGGGCAAGAAAACTGTGAGGCCTTCTGCAGATCGAAACTCTTCAAATTCCCTGATCACCTCCTGGTATCCCCAACTGGTCTATGGACCTAGTGTTAAGCCTATGGCCCTCTCAGCTTCTTCCCACCAATCCTCCATACCTCTACTGGAAGGGCTTCTGCCTGCTCATATGCTTCTGGTACTAAGGCCCTGGACCAGTTGATTTATCGTCATGATAAAGTGTCAGCAATGCTATTTTCCAGACTGGAAATATGCTGTGGTCACACTACAATATTAAATTGCAGGCAACAAAGTGTAAACACCATAACCAACACTGACTTAGAAGTAAGATTGCTGATGATGTGTACAACTGCTAGGTTGTCACATCAAAACTGAACAACTCCATTGGCCCACATCCTATCTCAAAGCCACATGGCTCCAAACAATCGCAAAAAAATCCAGGAACGTTAGGTCCCTAGTGATCCCCCTCAGGGTTCAATCTACAAGCCATGTGCCCATACACCAACAGCTTATAAAATAAATGCCATAGCCCGCGGTCCTGGCAGCATTGGTGTGCACCTGAAAGTCCTCCCTGAGTCGGATATCTGACTGCCAAAAGGAAACCCTATAAAAGCTGCAGCCAGACCTCCAGGTCACTACACATGCCTGCTGTCACTCTGGTCCTATAATACAGCTTGCTCAACCCACACATAGCCAAACAAAGTTGCTGAAGGAAGGCCCTACCTGGGGCCACAACCTTACAGGTGAAATTCAGGTGCCCTACCAATTCCTGAAGTTATCTAAGTGTGACTTTTGTCCACTGAAGTGTGGTTCACACATGGTGCCTAAAGTCTAGCAGCTTGAGGATTGGTAAGCATGCTGCTGAGTATGTGAGTAGTCACTGGGCCCTCTGTCTTTTCCTCAGGTAGTAGAAGATTCACTTCCCACACAATAGTCTGGAATGTTTTAAGCAGAAACACACATTGCCCAGTCCCCACCTTCCCACATAATAAAAAAAAAATCTAAATAATGGGTGGAGCTAACTAAGCCAGCTGTGTGCCGCTATTTCCACTCTAGGAACATGCTAAATTGCTCAAATGCAGCACATGATACAGAGCAGCCAAACGGAAGAGCCCGGTCCATGTAGAGGTTTCCCTCAAACTTGAAACACAAGAATTCATTGTCTGGATGGATTGGGAGGAGGTGAAATGCTGACCTAATGTTGCATTTCGCCAGTTAAGCTCCCACACCACAGGACCTGACCATCCTCATTGCCTCATCAAAAGAGATGTATCTCACTGAACACAATTCTGTGGGAATTCTGTTGTTCACCGAAAATCTTTCTGGGGATAAGTGGTGAATTAGTCTGAACTCCCCTAGTTCCTTCTCCGGGACCAAACCCAACAGGGACACTTTTAAATGTGTAACCAGGAGCTTACGAAAGGGCCCCAATACCTTTCCCTCCCACACTTATTTGCTGATATTTTGCCTGATTATCTCCTGCTTCCCCCTCAACAAACTCAGGTTATTCACCCTAAATGCCAGTCGCTCACCCATAACTGGAATTCTAAATCCAAACTTGAAACCATCTAACAGATACCGGGTGGCTTCACCTTTTGGATAAGCCTGGAACCAATTGGCTAATAATGTCTATGTGTCTAGGGCCCTTTCGCAGGAGTAGATGGGTTGGGAGGAGGCATCTTGCCTCCTCCCTCCTGGGTCCCACACTTTTGGCCTCTGGCTCTGAAAGGTGACACTAGAATGGGTTCCCCCACAGTTAGAGCAGTCGTGCCTATACCTACAAGACTGCCAGCAACAGCCCCTTTGGGAATTGAAATCCCATTAAAGCAGGCAGTGTTGAATCCCTTTCACCGCTGCTTCGGGGGGAGCCATCTGCTGGGTGAGGCACCTGATCAAGTGGCCACTATCATAGTGGTCTCCCATTGTTGGGCATGTTGGTGTCATGATCTGTAGCCACAGACCTGGCAGTGGCTCTTTCCATCTCAGAGTGTGTACAGCATCCCTTTTCCTGAAATTCCCATCATACAGCAACCCATGTGTGACCCATGAAGACCACATAGGCTTTGCAGCTCAGATCCAGGTACTGTACAAGCGACAACGCCTTTCAAGTCTGAGCCTTCACTAGGACCACCCTGTAGAGCAAGAATGCGGGCAACCAATTAGCCCAGGAACATTCAGATTTCTGCCTACTCCTCCACTCCTTGTCTTTAGAATCCTCATTTTCTAGATCTTTTGCCTCAACTTCCCTATTAAATAGGGCAAAAAGGTCCAAATAGTCTCCCTTCCAGATCTTTTCCTTCATTTTGGGTGCTAGGTGATCCACTTGCCATGGTCCCCATAAGGCATGGCCTGAAGCGGCACAGTATTGTAGCCCATATTGGGCACTGATGGATAAGACCAAACGGGGGCAGTAAAGGTGGCCTGTGAGTATTGAGGTAGCTACAATGCACAGCCAAGACACTCGCCTACGGTCCGCCACCCCTAAGGATGTGTTATGTGTGGATGTCAAGGGTGCAACTGGCAAGGCTCTGGAAATCCAGGGCCAGGCCACAGTCACTGTGCTGGTATCCAGTGCAGCCACAAGCTCACCTGCCACAATAGACAAGGGTTCCCCTAAATCCATGCTGTCTGATGAGTGCCCATGAGCCAACTGTTCAGGCCATCCTTCCCCCATGTCGTCCACAGTGACAGCCTGAACCATCTTGTCCCTCCTTGACACGCTGTCCCTTGCTTGTCTCTGGGCTCTCCGAGGCTCCTCCTGTGCAAATAGCATCACCTGGCCCTCAGCAGGAGAGTCACGTCCATGAAGGGCAGAAAATCATTGTTAGTAAATCATCAACCATAGCCTGCAGCTTGGCTTTTCCCCTGGCCTTAGCATTCCTGTCCCTCACTCTAGTTGCAGGCAGGGTGAGGGCCACCACCACCTCCCCTGGTTGCTCCTTCTCCGGGGCCTCTATCTTGCTTTTCAGTTTTTCCTATGTTGGCCACTCCTCCTCGTCTGAAGAGGATGAGGCTGGGGAAGAAATCTGGGTCACACTTCTCTTAGCTGGTTGCTTTCCCTTGCTCTGCCCCTGTCCTTTCTTGGCCCCCATACTAAACCTTCAGTATCCCTTGGGGTTGCTCCAAGTGTTGGTGGGTTTTTTTATTTTTTTTAAAGTGTGTGTGTGTGTGTGTGTGTGTGTGTGTGTGTGTGTGTGTGTTCCCAAGGTTTCACAGCCAAGCCTCCCCCTTGCTGACCAAATGGGCCTCCCCCAAGATGCTTTTCCCAGTGCTTACTTTATTTTGTCTTCCTTATTTGTTTTTTCAATTTTACATGATTTCTGCTATTCTTATATCCCCCCCCCCCCATTTAATATATAGGCAGTTGGGACTTCACACCCGTGCAGCCTCCACCTCAATCTATCACCCCCTTGTTCTGCTCCATGGTTATACTCACCTCAGGGCCCTAAGAAACTTTACCTCACCTGCTGCTTTAGCTTGTCCAGTGCGGCGGATCCACGCCCGCCCCAGTCCATGCAGCGGGTGCCGCATCCTCCACCCCTGAGAGCTCATGCAACATGTGCAGGGCTCCACCAATCTCTCACAACCCCCATCCAATGTACCCTTTGGGCTGCTTCTTCAGCCTCGGGCCCTAACAAGCCTCTGTGCTCTACGTTTGCCATCTCTAACTGCATGGCCTGAAATCGAAAGTTGTCACTGTGGATTTTAAAGTTACTGTAATAAAGTTGTAAAAAAAGAGTATAGTAATTTCTGGACAAAATTGAGTGTTCATCCCTTAAATAAAATCATTATTTTTGTTCTTTCATCATTAGCTTTCTGGTTCTCCACCACTTTATGGAGTTGATAGCAGGACCAGGGAATCTCAAGGAAATGCTTTGCCATCATCTTTTACGGACTACTTAGTTGCTGGGGCTATAATTGGAGAGGTCAACTGCCTAACGAAACAAGAAATGGAATACGCAGTTACTTGTGAGACTGCTGTGCAGGTTGGAAAACTGTGCTTTCTAATCAATTCAATTTATTTTGAATCATAATTAAAATTACAATAGATTTCAAGCAGAGCTGAAATGAAATTCTGTGTATGTTTTGAACATGAACTTTAATGGAAAAGTCCACTTCCTCAGTGTTGGGGATCTTTGTTGGATCAGTTGTTGCTGATGATTTTTAGTTGCTCTAATGAGAGAGACACCTCTTGTGTTCTGTATGAAAAAGAACTATTTATTTAACTAGAAGGGAAGGGTACACGGGAGGTTTCTAACTATAACTATTGTAACACCCATCTTGCTAAGCCAGGAACTTGCTTTTCTTCTCTCTAAGAATACAACACACACACACACTAACTAGACTTCTACCAGAACATTCCAAGTGGTGTGATCTCAACAACCAATCAGCTTCGTTCTTCACATTAAATCCAGCCCATAATACTCTACATTCATATTAACCCTGTAATGGCTGAAATGTAAATCTTGCCAAATATTCCAACACCCCTTCTCAAGATTTATCATGTAAGCCATTACAGATACTTACACATATCAACAAACTTTACTTTTCAGACATATTCAAAATTTCTCGAAGATGTTCAAATCTTCTTCCTGTTAATGGCTTTGTTAAAATATCAGCTACCATGTCTTCTGTATGGCAATAGTCCCTTCTGATATAAGTCCTTTACAAGTTCACACTTAATTCCAATAGACCTACTTTTTGCTGTTGTACTTTCCCCTTTACAAATTGAAATACAAGCTTGTCCATCTTCAAACATCACTACAGGTACAGGTTCCTTTATCCCAAAGTCCTTTAGTAAACTGAAGATCCATTCTAATTGACTACAAGCACTGCCGATACACATTCAGCTTCTGCAGTTGACTGTGCAACAATACACTGTTTTCTGGTAGTCCAGTCTATTAGTCCATTTCCATAGAAGAATAGATATCCAGTGGTTGACCTAAAATTGTTTGACTGTTCTGCATAACTGGAATCCATGTATCCAACTAGTCTTGGGTTTTCAGATGATGAAATTCTTAATTTCAAGTCCACTGTGCTTTTTAGGTACCCAGCCAACTTCTTTACTGCATTCCAGTCATGTTGATTGGGTGAACTTACTTTCCTGCATAGGATTCCTGCATAGAGAAGGCACTGCTGAAAGAGAGCCAACATGGCTTTGGCAAGGGCAAAACATGCCTCACTAATATGTTGGAATTCTTTGAGAGTGTCAACAATTATGTGGATAAGGGAGATCCAGTTGACATTGTTTATCTGGACTTTCAGAAGGCTTTTGACAAGATCCTGCAGCAAAGGCTTTTAAATAAACTTGCCAGTCATGGAATCAAGGGACAGGTCTTGTCCCGGATCAGCAACTGGCTAAGGGACAGGAAACAGAGGGTAGCACTAAATGGACAGTTCTCCAAGTGGAGGGAAGTAGAGTGGGGTCCCCTAAGGTTCAGTACTGGGATCCTTGCTTTTCAAACTCTACATAATTGGCCTAGAAGTAGGAGTAAATAGCAAGGTAGCCAAATTTGCCGACAACACTGAATTATACAAGGTAGTAAAAACTGAGAGAGATTGTGAGGAGCTCCAGAGGGATCTTTTGATACTGGGGGAGTGGGCAAACCACTGGCAAATGAACTTCAACATTAGTAAGTGCAGAGTTATGCATGTTGGGGCAAAAAAACCCCCCCAATTACATTTATAAACTGATGGGGTCTGAACTCTGTGCAACAAACCCTGGTGTCCTGGTGGACAGTTCAATGAAGGTGTCAACCCAGTGTGTTGCAGCAGTGAAAAAAGCAAACTCAATGCTAGAGATCATTAGGAAGCGTATAGAAAATAAGTCAGCAAGTGCCATTTTGCCTCTTTATAAATCTATGGTGAGGCCCCACTTGGAGTATTGTGTACAGTTCTGGTCACTCACCACCATACCTTCAGAAGGATATTATAGAAATGGAAAAAGTGCAAAGTAGGGCAACCAGAATGATTAGGGGACTGGAACACCTTTCTTATCATCTGAGGCTGCAACAGCTAGGCCTTTCACTCTTGAACAAGGTCGTCTAAGAGGTGACCGGATTGAAGTTTATAAAATCATACATGGTGTTGACAAAGTAGATAAGGAAAAACTGTTTTCCCTATTGCACAACACTAGAACTAGGGGGCACTCCATGAAACTTTTGGGTACTAGTTCTCAAACATATAAGAGAAAGTACTTTTTAACCCCTAGGATCATTGGTCTTTTGAACTCCCTGCCAGAAGAAGTGGACAAGTTCATGGAGAACAAGGGTATCAATGGCTATCATTATGGATGCCTAAGGACAACCTCTGGGTTGAAGAGATAGGCAGGATATCTCTCAATGCCATTTGCAGGGAATCGTAAGCAGGTGAAGACATCTGCTTGGGAATACTCTGAAGTAAATGGTGAGCCACTGTGAGAGACAGGATGCTGGAATGGAAGGGCTGTGGCCTGTCCCAGCAAGGCTGTTCTTATGTTCCTATGAACAGGGATTTTAAAATTCATGGCCAGGCCAACAACATGCTCAAATACAGTGTATGATTTGGGTCCTTGGATAAATATTTGCCCTGCAGCCCACTCTTATGTCTGAGGGAATCAACTTCTCCATCAAAGCTCACATTAAAATACAATGAGTCTTTAAGGTGCCACAATGTTTTTGTCTTCTTTATTTGTCTATTAGCTCAGTATGCTAGTATGGGCAACCATGGCTATCCCTTCTGAACCTCTGAACTCATTTTTAAAAAATGTTTATCCACTTTCAGGAAATGAAAAGATGAATCCTTTAAAAGCAACCTTACACCTTATTTTGAGATAGTGTTCAAACTGAAATGCAACATAGTAGAAAAATTCCATCACCCATTTTCCCCAATCTCTTTCAATAGCACAAGGGTATGGGAACCCATGGAAATGTAGAAAAACTCCTCCACATGCTGGCATGGCCTGATATTGCTAATAAATAAAATTTTAATTTTTAAAATGTTTTAAATATTTAACTTACAAAACAAATTAAAACAAAGTATAACAATCAACATTTACCCAGAATCAAAAATAAATCTTAGTGCACCCCATCACAGGGGCCAATGCGGATACTTGGATATACTCATTATTCAGTAATACCCTATTCCCTCCCAAATCGTAATGTGTCTAGGATAGGGAATAGATCTTTCCCTTTTAGTAATCTATCTACTGTAAAATCTCCCCATGTATTATTACATGTTTTCTTATTCACCAATGCACATTGGGGCAAAATATCAAAACTTTATCTATCAACTCATGGGCTCTGAGCTATCTGTGACAGATCAGGAGAGATCTTGGTGTATTGATGGACAGGATGCCGGGATACCTTCAAAGGGGGATTGGACAGATTCCTGGAGGAAAAGTCCATCAGAGGTTACAAACCATGATGGAGATATGTAATTTCCAGGCTTAAAACTGGGGTACTTCAAGGACCAGATGCAAGGGAGTGGTATCAGGAGACAGAGTCCTCTGCGCTCCCAGATGCATTTGATGGGGCCACTGTGATATACAGGAAGCTGGATTAGATGGGCCTTTGGCTTGATCCAGCATGGCTCTTCTTATGTTCTTATATTCTTATGTGCCTGGGGTCACTGCACCTGTAGACCACCACCTTGCAAACACTGCACATCACCAGCCTCCGGGCTTCTTCACTGGAGGAAAATGCCCCCACAAGGAGCTCCGTGGCCAATGAATGCTGCTGCCTGCTACTGTTTGCTGGCACTGCTGGCTTCCAATGCCAGTGCCACCCTGGGATGAATGGGTGGCACTTGATTGGGACTTGGAGGAGTTGGGAGTATTAGGGGGTGCTGGCAGCAGAGGAAGGAGCAGAGGGCATACTTTCTTCCTCCTCTTGCTGCTGCTGCTGATGATGATGGTGATCATCATCATCATCATCACCTTCTTCTCTGGCCAAGACCAAGTCCTATGATTCCTAAAAATACAGGAGTGGTTCAAGTGGTCCAGGAGAAGATCACCTGACTCCCCTGGCTTGTGGTGCCAGCACTACATGATGGACCTGTGCCTGCCTCATCCCTGTGTATTGATGGTGGAGCTGGCAGCAGCAGCAGCAGTACCAACAGTGGGCCTGCTGCCTAAAGAGAAAAACAAGGTCCTATGGATTTTTATTTTGCTGGAAGTTATCTTCTTTTTTATTTTATTTTCATTAATAACTGTGTACTCACTTGACAAACAATAATGTTGTTGGGGGGGTAAGGTAAATGAAAGAAGAATACTGTGGGGAAGTGGTACTGGTGGTAGTGGGGGAGAACACTATGTGTGTGGAATGGTAAATGTGTAAACTTAGAATGGGGTAGTAGGAGAAAAAAGAAGTCTGATGATCCAAAATATTAAAGATGCTACAAGAACCCCTGCCCAAAATCCCTCCCCTACTCCACAAGAAAACCCAGATAGAAATATGTAACTGCTGCTGGTCTGTGTGCTGTGCCTTTTGCCCGAGCAGACACACACACACACACACACACACACACACACACAGAGAGAGAGAGAGAGAGAGAGAGAGAGAGAGAGAACACTGGCTCTCTGATTTCTTCAGACACACACAACTGGAAATAAAAGAAAAGAGAGATCCACTCTCTTTAGCAAATTCAGCAAGTGAAGCAAGCACAACTGCACAAGCAAACACTCAAGTTGTGTGTCCTTCTCATCATCCCACAAATAACTGGATGTGAAAGAGAAACCAAACGAAAAACCAAAGCACCTAAAAAGCACTTTTACAAATGGATTCTTGGGGGGTATCCACTTTGGAGTTGAATAATGTGCCCCCCTGAACCCCAAACTTCTCTAAACTTGGGGGGATTAAAGGGAAGAGTACAAGGAAGCTACCCACCAAATTTGGTGCTTCTTGGACCCAGGGGAGCCATTTTATAGTGTAACAAATCATTTCATTTTTACAGGAAAAAATTGTGGGTTTTTTGTAATGAATCGATTCATTACATAGGGCGTTTATACACAACCCCTAAGCTCCGCTGCAAATGGCTCCCAGCTCCAGAGCTTAAAAATGTTTCCCCACCAGCTCCGGAGCTAACAGAAAATTAAGTGTGACCCCGCCCACCTAAGCGCGACCCAACACACCTTTCAAGTACCTGCTCTGGGAGAGTGAAAAAATTTGATGCGGAGAGTGCTGGGCTCTCCTCGCTTCTTTTTGTTGTTGTTGTTTTTGCCTCCCGCCCCTTTAAGAGGAATCAGGAAGTGACAGGGGTTGGAGCAACTTCCACTGGCACTCCGGAGGTAAGAGTGCATTCTTTTCTCCCTTTTTTTTTCTTCCTCCCCTCACGCAGACAGAACAAGTAAGTGCGGAGGGGGTGGGAACGCAGGGAGAGCAACAAACCCTCAAGATCTCTGGTCCGAATTTAAGGGACCAGCGGATCTTAGGGGTCGTGTAAAAAGGCCCATAATGAAATGAAGAAACAGCGTTTTATTTTTCATGTGATGCCCATTTCTAATCTCCATCATAGTTTGTAGTATTTACTGCATTATTTATATAATATAATTTAACCAGTGTTAAATATCACTTCCAGTAGTTAATCTTTATTCTTATTTACATATTCTTTAAAATTCTCTTACCCTTTATCTTCCTCCATGTTTCCTCTTTTAATTCTTCTCCTAAATCTGCTTCCCATAGTATTTTTAGAACTTTTTATTGAATTCCTCAGTCAATTATTTCTAATTTTTACCAATCTTCATTCCAGTTGCATCCCCTTGCATCACCTTTGTATTCCTTCAGTAGCTACTGCAGGACACATCTGCAGATGAAACTGTCCCTAGCATGAAATAAATGTTTATTATTTGTTTAAATGTGCCCATCTAAGTACTCTTAAAGGAAATGAAACATTTTGCAGTTGAAAAGTAATTCCCCTGAGATATTCATAACAGTAGAGACAGTCACTTTACTTGAGCAATAGTTACACCTCAGTTTTGCTGGCACTTAGACTGTCTGTACAGAGTCCCTTTGTCAAGAATTGCTGAGTTATGAATTGTTTCCTTACTAATCCTTCAGTGTACTGTGCTACCTTTTCCATGAGATACAGGAGGGCATTATAGGCTCTTTGGGAATCATCCTTCCTGTCTAGACACATGGCTATCTAACAGGATTACATTAGAAACTGTGGGTTTGTCTCAGCACTTGGTTGCACTGCTTCGGAATATGTATTGAGGACAAGAAGCTACCATTAGGAGAATATGGAGAGGCAGAATGGTTTCCAGTAAGCAAAGATGTCAGACAAAGGTACATTTTATCCCCTTATCTGTTCACTCGGTATGCAAAACATATCATACAGAAAGCTAGACTAGATTTAGATGAAAGAGGAGTCAAAATTGGTGGAGGAAACATCAATATTATCTGCATATCTTAAATAAAATAGAGATCGTGTATATGTTGGTTCAATCATCAATCCAAATGGAGATTGCAGCCAAGAAATCAGAAGAGTGAGGCTTGGAAGGGAAGCAATGAAGGGACTATAAAAGATCAAGTGAAAGGATATGTAATTGGAAACCAAGACCAAGATCATCCACACTCTTGTATTTGCTATCACCATGGATAAATGCAAAAGCTGAAAAATATTAAAATGTGGTGGGGAGGATAAATTTGCAGATACTCTGGACTGCCAGAAAAACAAGCAAGTGGTTCTTCAACCAAATCAAGCCTGAACTATTTCTGGAGGCAAAAATAGCTGAGGTTATCTTACCATGAGCACATAATGAGAACAAAGGATTTTTCTGGAAAAGACAATAATGTGTGGAAAACCTGGAGGTAGCAGGAAAAGAAGGCTGAATAAGACAGAATTATAGAATCATAGAGTTGGAAGAGACCTCAAGGGCCATCTAGTCCAATCCCTTGCCATGCAGAAACCTCCATCATAGTACTCCCGACAGATGGCCATCCAGCCTCTGCCTAACAACCTCCAAAGAAGGAGACTCCACCATCCTCCATAGCAGCATATCCCACTGCCAAACAGCTTTAACTGTCATGAAGTTCTTCCTAATGTTCAAATTGAATCTCTTATCCTGTAGTTTGAAACCATTGTCCCGAGGAAACATGGATTTCTTCCCTGAACGAAGCCACAGGTTTGAATTTGTGAAAGCTAAGCAGGTCTATTTAGAACAGGACATTTTGGAGATTGCTCATCTGTAAAGCTATGTCAATTGGAGGTAACGTGGCAGCATATAACAACAACCATCTCTTTGAATGTGGCTGTTAGGCAAAATGAGGATTTTGTAGTTTCCTATGAATTTGAATTTTCTGATGTGGATGATTTACACATCCCTAATACAAGTTCTCTTTTATCTTTTTCCAAGTCCCTATTACCAGTTATTTCAGGACCCCAGGCTACTATTTTTCTGCAAAGTAACAGAGTTTAAGAGCACATTATAACAACTGAATCTTTTAAACAGGACATTCACAAAACATTTTACATGTTTAAAGTACACCTTGAAATTTTCTCTGTCAAGAAAAGCCCTGAGTTCATGGAAATAATTTTCAGTAGCAATCACTGTGTCACAGAAATGTTGAAATTGTTTCTAAACAAATATAATTAAAACAGATAATTCTCAGGTAAATTAAGTTTAAATTCAGACATCTGTGACTTTTTCCATAGGCAGTATACATTTAAAATAAAATATACAAATCTGTGTGTGGCACTGACAGTTTCACCACTTCATTTACAGAATTTAGCATGTTTTGTGTGATTTATAATGTTTAGAAATATGCTAACACAGTTACTATAATAAAAGTTACAATAAGTTTCATATTTCTCTTGTTTTTGTTTTCTTCTAGACGTGTTTTATCTCCAAGGATGATCTTCTTGAAGCATTTGATAAGTTTGTGGAATACCCCACCCTAGAATATAAAATATGGTTAAAAATTGCTCTTGATATTGCTTTGAAAACATTCACAGAAACCCTTCCTAATCAGGTGGGTATTCAGTTTTATTCTGGGGGTTCTATGCTGATACATATTGGTGAGAATTCTGTTTACCTTTATTTTCTAATGTTTTATTTTCTACAAACAACAAAACAAATACATACAATGCTTATCAGACATCATGTTACATCAGTTTCCATTATTTTTATTTTATAACCAATTCAACCCTTTACTTTTTTATTTCCTTTCTAACCTTTAAGTATACAAATTGTTTGATTTCCTTTTTGTTTCATCTTATTAAAAGAATAAGAGATCATCTTTCTAACGTTGCAAATATCAGATTATTTTATTTTGTTTTTAAAGTCTTGTTTCATCTATTAACATCTCCTTGAAGTTAATTCTAGCATAATACCATATCTACTTTCAACATTTGACCAAGCAAATATCTACCTTAATACAGTACCAAAAAACAAAAAAGGGGGAAAAGGAAACTTTCTATAACGCATCTATCTAATGTAATTAGCTTTCTCATTTCATCAGTGTATTCCAGTTCAGGTTGTCCATCTTTCCCATTCAAGGAGCACTGTCCCCACAAGCCTTTGTAACCCCTGTTAGTAAGGAGAAATCTTTCCTTTTTTCTGTCAAACTGAGCTGAGACCTGGCAGCTCTCTTACTCACACTCTCTCTCTCCTGAAATAGATCTATGGTTTCGTTTACCTTTGCAGTTACAACTGGAGCTGTGTCTGAATAGCTTTCTCTTGCCTCATTCCCATCCTTAATGGCATGATGTTCTCCTTTGTCACTTGAAAAAGAAAAACAAAGAAAAATCTCACCCATGATTTCTAGTGCAATGTCTATCAGATTGTTTATGCAAATATATTGTATCCTATAGGATAGGATAAAAGGCAATACTATCCTAGCAGATCGGCTGCTGCCAACTCTGCAATCAGATAAGAGCTGCCCTAGCTCACTGTAGCGACTACTGTACAGCAACCCCAGTTGTTTCAGGGACCATTGACCTGCACTCACTACTTATTTAGCTTTGCTGACACCATCCAGGGTATCCCAGAGTAGCTTTTTTGCTAGGTGGTTGCAGTATATAAATCAAACCAAATCAAATAATAAATAAATACATAAATAAATAAAATCCCAGTTTAAAATAACTGAGCCCCAGTCGAAGTGTTGCTACTTTGAAAAACTTTTAAGTATTTGTACACAAGTGAACTTGAACCTGAAACAACTGAGATAGGAACCAAATAAAATAAAGTTTATTGAATATATTTGAGGTTCAAGTTCACTTGTGTACAAATACTTAAACGTTCTTCAAAGCAGCAATACTCAAGCTCTGTCTTTTACTTCAAAACTACCATCAACTAACCCAGCCCTATCTCTACATCAGTTTTTCCCTATCTCTCAGAATGTTTCTCTCTCTCTCTTGTGTGCAGTTTCCGTTTCTGACTAAAAACCTTCAGGTTGAGCCTTTTATGCACTTGGGCTCTGCCTCCACACTCCTTATTTGGTACATGGCGTTAACCCTTTACCCCCTCCTGTTTAGGCACTAAAGTCAAGACAAGGGTGAACGCCACAACTCCTCGCCTCTTACAAAAGTTTGAACTAACACGTTCCTTTCCTGATCAAACTGCATTAAGCATGCAAAAACTTAACACATATAATACTTACATTACATTGCATATACAGTAATACTTTGGATAAATAATGCCTTGGATAACAAATTTTTCGGATAACAAAAGGAAATTTCCAGGTATAGGGCTGCCTCGGATAGCGAATGTTCCCTATGGGCTGTCTCAGATAACAAATGTTTCATAATGCCTTGCAAAAAATGTGTACCCTGCATGCATTGCAGGATGCATAGTTTGTGAAGGGGTGGGAGGAGTTAGAGTGTTTTTAATGGTGTTTTGGAGCCATTCTGGACATGTTCTGCTGAGGGATTTGGACATTTCGAACTTGGTAAGATAGGGAGCTAGCTTTTATTAATCTTTGCACTGTTGTTCTTTGCATTTTTGGCTGGAAGAGGCTGGGGTAGCCTTGCTGGTTTCATTTCTCCATGTTTGCAGTCTTTTTTCATTACACTGCGGGGGGAAATGGGCTGGATTTTTCTTCCTGCTTACATTTGTTTGTTTGTATTTTTCCCCTTTGCACTTTGGGTGGGAACAGGCTGGAGTAGTCTTGCTGGTTTCTCTTGTCCATGTTTGCATTGCACTGCAGGGGAGTGTTCTGGGGGTGGTGGTGGTGGTGGTGTTCCAGCACTGCAAATCTTTAAAGTGCAATTTATAAAGAGGTCTGGAACCCCCTCCCCACAGCTTTCTTGCCTTTTTTCGGACCTCCAGAATGGATTAATCAGTTTCCCATTCATTTCAATGGGAAACCACATTTCGGATAACAAATTTTTCGGATAACAAATTGCCTCTGAGAACGAATTAAATTCGTTATCAGAGGTACCACTGTACTTACATCACATGCTCCTTTTCCAAGGAGTCCTCTTTCCTCATGAGGTGGTCAAAGTACTGGAGCCTCAGCTTCAAAATATGTTCCTCCAGTGAACATCCAGGGTTGATTTCTTTCAGGATGGATAGGTTTGATCTCCTTGCAGTCCAGGGGACTCTCAAGACTCTCCTCCAGCACCACAGCTCAAAAGCATCAGTTCTGCGGCGATCAGCCTTCTTTATAGTCCAGCTCTCACTTCCATACATCACTATTGGGAAAACCATAGCTTTGACTATCCTGACCTTAGTTGCCAAGTGATGTCTCTGCTCTTTAAGAAGTTGCCTAGGTTTTTCATCACTTTCCTCCTAAGAAGAGGTGTTTTTTAATTTCATTGCTGCATTCACCATCTGCAGTGATGAAGGAGCCCAATAAAATAAACTCTGTCATTGCCTCAATTTCTTCCCTTTCTAGTTACCAAGAGGTGATGGGACCAGTGGCCATGATCTTAGTTTTTTTGATGTCAAGCTTCAGCCCATTTTTTCCTTCTCCTCTTTCACCCTCATTAAGAGGTTTGTTAATTCCTCCTCACTTTCTGCTATCAGAGTAGTATCATCTCCGTATCGGAGGTTGTTGATATTTCTTCAAGCAATCTTAATTCTGGCTTGTAATTCATCCAGCCCTGACTGTGAAGATTCTCAGTCATCCAGGTGAGTTTATCTGGAAGTTGAGTCATGGCTACTGGACTTCTTTTTTGAGAGATAGAAACATTTCGCTGTTCATCAGACCGATGAAGCTGTTTGGATGAAGAGCGAAACGTTTCTATCTCTCAAAAAAGAAGTCCAGTAGCCATGTCTCAACTTCCAGATCCAGTCCTGACTTTCATATGATGTACTCTGCATATAAGTTTAAAAGGGCAAGGTGACAGTATACAGCCTTGTCGTACTCCTGTCCCAATTAATATCCAGTTCTGACTGTTGCTGCTTGTCCCACATATAGATTTCTTAGGAGACAGATAATGTGGCCAGGCACTCCTATTCCTTTAAGAAATTGCAATAGTTTGTTGTGGTCCACACAGTCAAAGGCTTTGGTATAGTCAATGAAGCAGAAGTAGATGTTTTTCTGGAACTCTCTAGCTTTTTCCATAATTCAGCGCATGTTGGCAATTTGATCTCTAGTTCCTCTGCCCCTTTGAAATCCAGCTTGCACTTCTGGGAGTTCTCTGTCCACATTTCTGAAGACTCTTTTGTAGAATTTTGAGCATAATCTTACTAGTGTGTAAAATGAGTGCAATTGTACAATCGTTGGAGCATTCATGTGTTGCCCTTCTTTGGGATAGGGATGTAGAGTGATCTTTTCCAGTCCCCTGGCCACTGCTGAGTTTTCCAAATTTGTTGGTATATTGCATGTAGCACCTGTACAGCTTCC
>JAHTLZ010000016.1:76304628-76344822 GCA_023846285.1 Phrynocephalus versicolor
TTCAACAAGCAATTACAGATAATAGGAATACAGATCAATACACAACAGGTACAGAATTACTGACCAGTCAGATAAATCTCTCCAGAATAGGGGTGTTCATGATAGATGTCAAATAGGCACACTTGTGGCTTACTGATGAGAAACGGGTCTGCATCCTACAACACAAATGAGAGGTATCCTGGTACCTCATCAGATAGCTGTCGCAACTTTCAGAAACCTTATACAAACTCAAATGATATTCTGAACAATATTTTGTAATATGCTATTATCAGCAAGCAAAAAAGCAACTTTACGGTAATTATAAATGGCATTGATATTCTGAACTTTTAAATATAGGATAAATATTAGTTTTAGGGATTATTTGTAGATTGCCTCTGGTGGTTTGATTGCCTTCCTGGGATAAACTGAGGGACATTCTTTAGATCAGTAATGATAGTGGCTTCCTCCTCCGTGGCCTGACTAGGGAATGGGAACGAAGTGGAAGTGAAAAGTCTCACAGCTGTCTCTCATCTGAACAGTGTAAGAATTATACAGTAATACCTTGGTTTAAGAATAACTTGATTAAAGAGTGTTTTGCAAGCAAACATTTCCTATAAATTTTGCCTTGATCAACAAGCAGTGTCTTGATATACAAGCACTGGAGCAGGTCACATGATCACAAGTGAGCCAGTGATGGCTCTTGCTCCCTCCCCCTGCTGGATTATGGATTATGGATTATTTTTATATTTAATATGTTTTCAAAATTCTTTCTTTTTCAAACCATTTCTAGTGATGGAGCAGCTAGTCAAGTGTGTAAAGGGCTACAAATTGCATATTGTCATACTAAAAACACAGAGTAAAATCCATTTGTTAATCCCATACAAAGCAGATTCCACAGTCAGATACCTAAACCAGATACGTGGACTTCTAGCCAACTTCTTTTGTGAGTGTTGGCATTTCGTGTGTATGGCATATTGTCTATGGGACCCCTGAATAAATCTGAATTTCCTTTATTTTTTATGGGGAAATTTGGTTTGATATAAGAATGTTTTGGTTTATAAGCATGTTTCTGGAATGAATTATGCTTGTTAACCAAGGTATTACTGTATCCCAAATTGGAAATAGCAGCAGATTGCCTTCTCAGTTGGAAACAAATAAATAAATAATGTCTTCAGCATAATAGTAAGAACTGAGTAATTTTTTTTACAAAACGCTGCCCTATGAACTGCTAATGCAAGGATTACGTGTTCTAATCGAGGGTGCACATCTTCAGTTATGCTTTCATTTCCTTCTGTATGATGTTTTGCCTATGAGACACCTTCACCTGCCTTTTAGTGGTGCTCTGACAGAACATAGCAGGCAACACCTATGGCAGTGTTGGCAAACCTATGGCATGGGTGCCAAAGGTAGCACTCAGAGCCCTTTCTGTGGGCACCCGACATCACCCCTTCTCAGCCACCTGTATTGAGGTTAAATTGCAATATTGGCACTTTGCGAAAAATTAGTGGGTTTTGAGTCACAGTTTGGTCTCTTGGTCTCAAGGTTCACCATTACTGACCTATGGAGATCAACACACACACACACCTATATCTCCATTGAGTAAGCGAGCAATTCTCAGGATTATGCCCTAAAACTGGAGCCACTAAGTGACCAATCTGGTTGGACCTAAATAACCATGAGATGGAGGAAAATAGACCATAGCACACTTCCAGAAATGGTTCACAGAAACCAATGGTTGCTAGGTATTGTTGCATTTTTATACTTCTGCTTCTGCAAAGTATTGCACATGCAGAACATCTTCATGCCTTAGGGAAGGCATGAATCAGTTCCTCCATGAGCGTCTCATCCTTTGGCAAACATATACCAAATGTAAGAAATATTTGCTTTGGCTTCTCTTCATTTTGGTCTTCTCCTTTCTTCTTTTTGCCAGTTTTCTTTATTCCACCATCTCCCACCTCTTTGCTTTGAACAGTAAAGGATAATGAAGGGTTGTCACCTGGGTTCCATGTACTGTACATTCTTTATACTCTTCATACTACTCTGAAATCTTACATCCTGCATAGTTTCATCATCAGCCTGTCTAGTTAGCTTCACCAGGGAAGGTTTCCAATCCTGTGCAGAATGGGAGCTGCCCTACTGCAGGCCTCTCATGCTGTCTGCCACCAGATCTGGCCAGGAATGAGTTCTGGACTGGCCATTATACCGTATATACTGTACTTGAGTATAAGCTGAGTTTTTCAGCCCTTATTTTTGTTTTTGTTTTTAAAAATATTTTTAATTAAATTTTAAGCTACATACAAACAACATAAAGAAATAAAGAACTACAATAAACAATATAAGTGTACCCCCACCCCACGGGACCATCCATGCATTCTTCTTCGTTGCTCCATCTTCTATTATTCTAGTAATCTTCTTAAAGTCCTCTTCTCCAGAATTGTCGTGAGATATTCGTGGACTCTTTCCCTTTTCCTTCGACTAATACATAATCTATAAATTTACCCCAGATATCGTAGAAAATGTCTTTTTTCATTTCTCCTCGTTTAACCTTTAAACTGCAAGACAATTTATCATTTATAGCTATATCCCAAAGTTCGTTATACCAGTCTTCCATCTTAAGTTCTAGTTTTGACTTCCAGTTTTTTGCTATGATTAATCTAGCAGCTGTCATAAGATTTGCTATTAGTTCCTTTGTTGTAACATCATAATCTTTGCTTGTTAACAATGATAATAATGCTATCTCTGGATTACAATCTATGTCTATCTTAATCATATTACTTAGCTCTAAAAACACTTTTTTCCAGAACTTTTGGACTATTTCGCATTCCCACCAAAGATGCAAATATGTGCCAAGCTTTTTTTCACATTTCCAGCATATCTTAGAGTAACCAGAATTCATTCTATTCAGTCTAATTGGGGTTAAATACCATCTAGAAACCAATTTAAAATAGTTTTCTTTTATCCTGACCGATAATGATCTCAAAATTCTCATATTCCAAATTTTCATCCAATCTTCTTTCTTTATCTCTACATTGAGATCTTGGTTCCAGAGAGACCTCTCTCAAGGTATTTAACTCCTTCATTTCCAATGATTCCCCTAATATTTTATATATTTTACGTATTATTCCTTTCTCTGAATTTTCATGTTCAGACTCAAGCGATAGTAGGAAATGTTCAAATTTTGTGCACTCTCTGGTTTGATTATTTCTTTTACCCCAGTCCTTTGTCCATTTCCCTAATTGAATATAATTTAACCATGTTAAATCACTGGATTGCAAAATATTTTTACATCATGAATTGTTTTAATCTTGACCATCCAATCCTTTAGTCCGGGTATTTTCTTAGTTTTAAATAACTCTAAATAATGCTTCAAGTTAACAGGGAAGTTTTCCAGGTCAGTAACTAAATCCAGTGGGGATCCCTTCGGAGACAAGATTTTTCTATATGTTCTCCATGTAGCAATTAAACTATTCAAAAGGGGGTTGTCGATCTTTACTTTGTTTTTGACTTCCATAAATAAAAAAATATTTATTTCCCCCTTTATGTCCGAAGACTCTTGCTCCCACCATATTAGCTTCTGTGGTTTAAAAAGAATTTCCCCCAAAGAACTGAGTTGATTGGCTATATAGTAATTTCTTATATTGGGTATACCTATTCCTCCTTCTTTCTGGGATCTGTACCACAAACTTTTATTTATTCTTGATTTTTTCCCTGCATTGCAAAACCTATTTATCATGTCTTGTAGAGATGGGCACAACTCAGAAAAATTTTTCGTTTTCATTTTCGTCTAGGGGTCCATTTCGTTTCATTTCCGTTTTCGTGAGCTAATTTTCAAAATTTTTCGTTTTCGTTTCGTTACGTAACGAAAATCGAAAACGAATTTTTTTTATTTCTTTCCATTTAGCTCCATTAAGTTCTTTTCCAGTAACGAAAAACGAAAAACGGCTCAAAATTAGTTGTTTCCGTTTCCGTTTCCGTTCCATTTTTGAACCATTTTTCGTTTCGTTACGTAACGAAAACGAAAAACGGAAACGGAAACAAAAATTTCGCTAAGTCGTGCCCATCTCTAATGTCTTGGAGAGTTTTAAGTTCCTTTTCTAAAAACTGAACCGGTAACATTTTAAAAATAAAGTTAATTTTTGGAAGTATTTTCATTTTTATCAATGCAATTCTACCAAACCACGATAATTTCAATTTAAAGTAGGATAATAGTTTGTTTTTCATCTCTTCTTTTAATTTTAAAATATTTATTTCTTTAGTTTTAGTGAATTCTTTGTAAAATTCTAATCTTAGATATTTAATGCTTTTTCCCGGTTTAAGTCCGAATTTTTCAATTATCTTTAGGTCTTGTTTTCCATAATTGAACAATAAACTCTCTGGTTTTTGCCAGTTTACGCATAATCCTGTTATTTCTCCAAATTCTTCTAAATGAGTTTTTACTCTTTGAATATTCTCTATTGGGTTTACAATAGTCAAAAGAGCGTCGTCCGTGAATAAACTGATTTTAGTTGCCCCATCTTTCCCTATACCTTTAATGGATTCATCATCCCTTATAGCATTTGCCAGGAGCTCTATAACAATACAAAAGAGAACTGGAGAAAGAGGACATCCTTGTCTAGTTCCTCGGCCTAGGGTGATTTGTTCAGTCAATCCATCATTAACTATTATTGAGGAAGTGCCCTTTGAATATAATTGATTTATTACTCCCTGTGAGCGACCCCCGCCGCCCCCTCCATAATGAGGTGCTTAAAAGTGATGCAAAATAGGCTTTTATTATGTCCACTGTATTTCAACACAAACAGAAAACACCTCAACACAGTTCATCGGTGCTTTGCCCCCACTGGGAATTAATAGGGCTTCTTCTTCTTTGGAGCAGGCCCTGTCAGAAGTCCATCCATCTGGTAGTAGCGCCTGGCTAAGTTGTCTTTTATCTTTAGGGCACAAAGAGCTTGTGTTTCTCCCAAAGTCCCAAGACACAGCCTCTCAGTCCTCACTTTTCCTTATGGGTTTTACTCTGTGCCTGTGCAATTCCCATAGAGTGTGGAGTTACCTCACTCCCTCACTCCAGAAGCCAGCAAATGTCCTGGTCAGTTAAACAACACAGTCTTTCCCAGGCCAGCCCGCATTGTCTCCTTTTATTCTTAGTTCTCCAACGTTGGGCTGCTTCAGGGAGGGGCTGAGCCCATGAGCTTGCTTCCTTCACTCTGCTCGTGGGCTGCATAGAGGAGACTTTATCCCTTACTTCTTATCCCCGGCCTTTAGTGCTCACCTCCTCCGGGTTGTCCGACCGGCCAGGCTTCCTCCAGGGATTCCATCGCATCCTCCCAAACATCCGTCTCTCCCTCCTCTTCCTCCACGCTGATGTTTTTTCCCCTTATCTCTAGCCCCGCCAGAGCTCTCTCCTCCCCCCAGACAGGTGTTACATTTCTTTCTAATTGCCTTGCTGCCTTGAGAGGCTGACCACTCTCCCAGCTGCTTTCAGCTGTCTCACACTCCCAAAAAAGATTTCCCAAATCCCCATTTTTCTAACAGGCTTTTTAATGTGGGCCATTGAACGCAATCAAAAGCTTTAAAAAGATCTAGAGATAACATCCCAGCTTTAGTAGTACTCTTCCCCATTTCATAAAGAACATTCAAATTTCTTCTAATAATATTTGCCATTTGTCTACCTTTGATAAAACCACATTGATCCTCTTTAATATATTTAGCTACAAATTTGTTCATTCTTTTAGCCAGGATTGCAGTAAAAATCTTAGCATCTTGATTTAATAAGGATATTGGTCTGTATGACTCAATATCCATTAAATTTTTATTAGGTTTTGGTATTAAAATAGTTAAAGAATGGGTCCATGATCTCGGGATTTGTTCTCCCTCCAAAATTTTATTATATAGCTTCTTTAATTTGGGTATTAGTACTGCTTTAAAAAGTTTGTAAAATTCAGGTCCCAGAGCATCCACTCCGGGCGTTTTGTTATTCTTTAATTTGTCTATTACCTCGCTTATCTCTTGGTCTGTAATAGGTTTTTCCATTTCCAGCATATCTTCCTGTTCCAAGACCCTCTTTAAATTTTTAGTGATGTACCTTTCTATGTCCTCCTTAGGTTTATTTTTTGCAGTATATAACGACTGATAAAACTCTTGTATAGCTTTTAACTTTTCCTTCATTTGTGTACACATCTTGCCTGAGGAGCCTTTTATAATCCCTATTGTGTTCTTGTCTTGTCTTTTCTGAGCTAGTCTGGCTAAAAGTTTTGAGTTCTTGTTGCTGTATTCAAAAAAGTTTCTTTTTAAGTAAAGTAAATTCCTTTGTGTTTGTTGTAGATCTAAATCTTCTAGCTCTTTTTTTCTTGCTTCAATCAACCTCAATATCTTATCCTTAGTAGAGAAAAATTGGGTTTCTAAGTCTGCTATTAATTTTTCTAAATTTCTTTTATTGAGCTCTTCCTGTTTTTTGATTTTAATATTTCCTTTTATGATAAGGCCTCTGGCCACCGCTTTCAAAGTGTCCCATATGATTGGTGTTTGGCTACCTGCCTTTTCATTTATGTCCCAAGTTTCCAACCAATCTTTTTTAACCTTTTCCAGCACTTCTGGATATTGAAATATTTTAAAGTTCATTCTCCATCTTTTAGCTTCTCTGTGATTTTTATTTGTTGCTATATCAATTGACATTAAGGCATGGTCGAATGTTTTTATGATCTCAATCTCAGTATTGTTTACTTTGGGTATTAAGCTTTGTGAGACAAACACAAAATCTATCCTAGAATAGGTTTTGTGTACTGGTGAATAGAAGGTATATTTTGTTTCATCTCCTTTCAGTTCTCTCCAGACATCCTTCAATCCTGTTGTGTTCATAAACTTTGCTAGTGTTGTGTGTCTTGCCCTCCAATCTTCCTTTTTACAGACTGACTTATCTTTAATTTTATCTAAGACCATATTAAAGTCCCCTGCCATTATTAAGTACCCCTTTTTAACAATGTCAATCTGGTCCCAAAGGACATTGTAAAAGCGACCTTGGTTGACATTTGGTGCATACAGATTTACCAAAGTATAATAATCTTTCCCCATTAAAACTTGCAATATTATATATCTGCCTTCTAAGTCTTTTACCACATTTTCAACAACACATTCACAATTCCTTGAAATTAAGATGGCGACCCCTCTTGCTTTAGATGTGCCAAAGCTTTTTTCATATATATCAACATTTGAAATTTTTAATTCATTAAAACCATCTCTTGTTTGGTGAGTCTCTTGCAAAAAGGCAATATCAATTTTGTGCCTTTTAATCATCGCTTCAATTCTCTTTCTCTTTGAAAATGACCCCAGACCTTTTACATTCAACGTTGCTAATTTTATAAACTTTCCCATAACCTAGTCTTTTGGTTTTAATATTCTGGAATGGTCCCGTTGTGCACACAAAGATAAAAACACCAACAATTAATGAAAAAATAACTAAAATGAATCTAATCCTCCACCCTAAAAAACTATTCTTTTCTCCCACCCCACCAGCTATCATACTATTTAGCATGTGCATCAAGGGGATGGGAGGGAGGAGGTCCATCCACGGACAATAGCCGGCCAAGATCTCGTTTGCTCTTAACTAACATGTTACTGTAAATCCTTTTTTCCAAAAATTTATTCTGCCCCCCTCCAAACCGCCCTCTCACCACCACCACCCCCTCCAAAAAAGGGGGGGGGAGGGAGGGAAGGGAAGGGATAATAAACAAATAGGGGAAAATTCCAAGGGGGAGAAAAGGGAAAAAAGGGGCGGAGGGAGGGAAGGGAAGGGATAATAAACAAATAGGGGCAAATTCCAAGGGGGAGAAAAGGAAAAAAAAGGAAAAAAAAGAAAAAACCCCAAGGAGAGAATAAAAAAGGGGGGAGGGAAAGAGGGAGGGAGAGAAGGGAAAAGGATAGGAGAAGGGGATGGGAGGGGGTGAGAGAGAGGGAAGGAGAGAGAAGTAAGCTGAATTGATTTCAAATATTGTTCATCGAAGATTCCAGGAGCCGGAGTAAAAAAAAAGTTCACTGTCCTGATGTTGCCATAGAAGTTCCCGGGGATGGGCTAAGAGAAGCCGAGTCGTCTCGTCTTGGATATTCCATGCTTCAAGAAGGTGCTGGCCTTCTTCTAGAGAGTGAATTGTGTGTTGAACAGAGCCTTTCCAAACTTTCAAGAATAGGGGTTGGCCCCAAGAGTAGCGATAATTGTTTTTCCGTAGTATGGTTGTAACTGGTCTCATCGATTTACGCCAATCAGAAGTTTCTTTGGAGAAGTCTTGATAAACTTGCACGGTTGCATCTCCTCTCTTAAGAATATTAGGATTGGCTCTTATTGAAGACATAAGACGCTCTTTGTTTACATAAGAGGCAAATCAGCCCTTATTTTTGGCTGGGAAAAAACCCCTCGGCTTATACTCGAGTCAATAAGTTTCCCAGTTTTGGGGGGCAAAATTAGGTGGTTAGAGGGCTTGGGGAGGGAAGCGGAGAGGAAGTCCTGATTGGGAGAGTGATAGCTGTACCTTGGCTTCTCATATGATGCCAATGAGAAGGTTTAGGGGCACCCCCTTTGGAGCTTCATAACTCAGTCCCCTTACCCCAAATGTTTCAAAATTTCAGGGGGTTTCCTAAAATTGCTTTCTTAAGGTACCCCTGCTACTTTGGTGCCCCCAAAGTAGGTAATTTTGAGAGCATTTTTAAAAATATATACACTCAAAATTATTTTAAAAATATGCAACCAACATTTTCTTACCTTGGGACTCCAAAGTAGCAGGGGGACCTTCTTGAAGCGATTTTAGGGAATCCCCTGAAATCTGGAAATATTTAGGGGTAAGGGGACTTAGTTATGAAGCTCTAAATGGGCTGGGGTAGTATTGGTAACTGTGCAGGGACTGTGGAGGCAATAAGGGAGTTTACTCTATGGTATTAACTCCCCAATTGCCTCCACACTCCCAGCACACATTGCCAATTACTACACCCAGCACCTTTAGAGTTTGGCTGGTATACCATATGTTGTTGTTGTTGTTGTTGTTGTTGTTGTTGGGTCGTTCAGTCATGTCCGACTCTTCGTGACCCCATGGACCAGAGCTCGCCAGGCCTTCCTTATCCTCCACTGCCTCCTGGAGTTTTATCAAATTCATATTGGTTGCATCGATGACACCATCCAACCATCTCATTCTCTGTCTTCCTCTTTTCCTTTTGCCTTCGATCTTTCCCAGCATCAGGGACTTTTCCAAGGAGTCCTCTCTTCTCATGCGGTGGCCAAAGTACTGGAGCCTCAGCTTCAAAATCTGTCCTTCCAGTGAACACTCAGGGTTGATTTCTTTCAGAATGGATAGGTTTGATCTCCTTGTAGTCCAGGGGACTCTCAAGACTCTCCTCCAGCACCACAGCTCAAAAGCATCAATTCTGTGGTGAACAGCCTTCTTTATAGTCCAGCTTTCACTTCCATACATCACTACTGGAAAAACCATAGCTTTGACTATCCTGATCTTAGTTGGCAAAGTGATGTCTCTGCTCTTTAGGATGCTATCTAGGTTTGCCATTGCTTTCCTCCCAAGAAGCAGGCCTCTTTTTATTTCGTTGCTGCAGTCACCATCTGCAGTGATCAAGGAGCCCAAGAAAACAAACTCTGTTGTTGCCTCCATTTCTTCCCCTTCTATTTGCCAGGAGGTGATGGGACCGGTGGCCATGATCTTCGTTTTTTTGATGTTGAGCTTCAGCCCATTTTTTTCATTCTCCTCTTTCACACTCATTAAGAGGTTCTTTAATTTTTAAAAGTAAAAAAAAAAAACCAATTCCCGGCCAAAAAGGCAGGCGAAAATATGCCTGCCTGAGTGAGGGCACCTACCAGAGGGATGGTTTCTCGGGGGGGGGGGGTCCCGGCCTCCCCCCCTCCTTTCCTGGGCTATCTCTATGCCATGTGGTGGTGGGGGATCCAAAATGGTGACCGCAATATTTATTTTTAAATCGTGGTCAAAAAACCCACTAAAGCACAACAGAAACATGTGAAAATTAGTTATTTTAACTGCCTGAATTCTTATAGTGGCAGCAGTGGGTTTTTCTTGCAATAAAACGTCTCCAATGATTTTATTTTATTTTATTATTAGTTTTAGTTTTTTACACCTGCGCAATGATGGGCTGGCCGTGGGATGGGACCATGCAAATTTTTGGAGCCATTCCACCAATCACATGGCCAGGTTTTGACTAACACTTCTGGATGTGCCAGAGGGCATAAAAAGCCCACTAACCCTAACCCTAACCCATACGCCAGTACACTGTCCTTCTTAGTGGGTCAGAGGCACCCAGAGGTGCAGCCCACTAACCCTAACCCTAACCCTAACCCTAACCGTAACCGTAACCGTAACCCTAAGCCTAACCTTTACCCTAACCCCAACCCTAACCATAACCTGTACGCCAGTACACTTCCCTTCTTACTGGGCCAGAGGCACCCAGAGAGGTGCCTCCCAGAGCCCACTTACTCTACTCCTACCCCCTACCCCTACCCCTAACCTGTATGCCAGTACACTGTCCTTCTTAGTGGGTCAGAGGCACCCAGAGAGGTGCCTCCCAGAGCCCACTTACCCTACCCCTACCCCTGACCCTAACCTGTACGCCAGTACGCTTCCCTTCTTAGTGGGTCAGAGCAGAGGCACCAAGAGAGGTGCCTCCCAGAGCCCACGTACCCTAACCCCAACCCTAACCCCAACCTGTACGCCAGTACACTTCCCTTCTTAGTGGGTCAGAGGCACCCAGAGGTGCAGCCCAGAGCCCACAAACCCTAACCCTAACCCTTACCCTGCCGCCCGCCCACCGCCCTGCCCACCACCTAGGGCGCAAAAACACCTAGCGCCGGCCTGTCTGATTGTGGGACGCCCCCATGCTCTGGGACGTCAAATCGCGCTAAATCGTGGTGGAAACGACACACGACAAACGGAAACGACAAATTTTTGAAAATTATCGTGACAAACGGAAACGACCCGAAACGGACCCGTTCCGACAAACGACAACTCGAAACGTCATTTTTTCAGGTCGTGCCCATCTCTACTCTCTGCTATTAGAGTAGTATCATCTGTGTATCTGAGGTTGTTGATATTTCTTCCGGCCATCTTAATTCCGGCTTGTGATTCATCCAGACCTGCCTTTCGCATGATGTACCTTTGCATATAAGTTAAATAGGCAAGGTGACAGTATGCAGCCTTGTTGTATTCCTTTCCCAATTTTAAACCAGTCAATTGTTCTATATCCAGTTCTGATGGTTGCTGTTTGTCCCACATATAGATTTCTTAGGAGACAGATAAGGTGGTCAAGCACTCCCATTCCTTTAAGGACTTGCCATAGATTGTTGTGGTCCACACAGTCAAAAGCTTTGGCATAGTCTATGAAGCAGATGTTTTTCTGGATCTCTCTGGCTTTCTCCATAATCCAGCGCATGTAAGCGATTTGATCTCTAGTTCCTCTGCCCCTTTTAAACCCAGCTTGTACTTCTGGAAGTTCTCTGTCCACATACTGCTGAAGCCTGCCTTGTAGAATTTTGAGCATAGCCTTGCTAACGTGTGAAATGAGTGCAATTGTGCGATAGTTGGAGCATTCTTTGGCGTTTCCTTTCTTTGGGATTGGGATGTAGACCGATCTTTTCCAGTCCTCTGGCCATTGCTGAGTTTCCCAAATTTGCTGGCATATCGCATGCAGCATCTTTACAGCATCCTCTTTAAAGATTTTAAAGAGTTCAATTGGAATGCTGTCACCTCCACTGGCCTTGTTGCTTGCAATATTTTCTAAGACCCACTTGACTTCACTTTCTAGGATGTCTGGCTCCAGGTCAGCAACTACGCTATCTTGGTTATCAGGGACATCCAGATCTTTCTGATATAATTCTTCTGTATATTCTTGCCATCTCTTATTGATATCTTCTGCTTTAGTTAGGTCCCTACCATTTTTGTCCTTTATCATATCCATCTTTGTACGAAATGCCCCTTTAATATCTCCAATTTTCTTGAATAGATCTCTGGTTTTTCCTTTTCTGATGTTTTCCTCTATTTCTTTGCACTGTTCATTCAAGAAGGCTGCCCTTTCTCTCCTTGCTATTCTTTGGAAGTCTGCATTCAATTTTCTGTATCGTTCCCTTTCTCCCTTGCATTTTGCGTCCCTTCTCTCCTCCGCTATTTGTAGGGCCTCGTTGGACAACCACTTTGCTTTCTTTCATTTTCTTTTCTTTGGAATAGTTTTCATTGCAGCCTCCTGTACAATTTTACAAGCCTCCATCCATAGTTCTTCAGGTGTTCTGTCCACCAAATCTAGTTCCTTGAATCTATTCTTCACTTCCACTGTGTATTCATACGGGATTTGACTTAGATTATACCTGACTGGCCCAGTGGTCTTCCCTACTTTCTTCAGTGTAAGTTTGAATTTTGAAATAAGAAGCTGATGATCTGAGCCACAGTCAGCACCAGGTCTTGTTTTTGCTGATTGTATAGAGCTCCTCCATCTTTGGCTGCAGAGAACATAATCAATCTGATTCCGGTATTGTCCATCTGGTGATGTCCATATGTAGAGTCGCCTTTTATGTTGTTGGAAAAGAGTGTTTGCAATGACCAGCTTGTTCTCTTGACAAAACTTAATTAGCCTTTGCCCTGCTTCATTTGGAACTCCAAGGCCAAACTTGCCAGTTATTCCTTTTATCACTTGACTCCCTACTTTAGCATTCCAATCCCCTATGATGAGAAGAACATCTTTCTTTGGTGTCAGTTCTAGAAGTTCTTTTAAGTCTTCATAAAATTGGTCAGTCTCAGACTCTTCAGCACCGGTAGTTGGTGCATAAACTTGGATTACTGTGAAGTTGAAAGGACTGCCTTGGAATCGTACCGAAATCATTCTATCATCTTTAGGTTGTATCCCAGCACTGCTTTTCTCACTCTAGTGTTGACTATGAGGGCTACTCCATTTCTTCTATGGGATTCTTGCCCACAGTAGTAGATGTGAATTCACCCATTCCTGTCCATTTAAGTTCGCTGATGCCCAAGATGTCAATGTTTATTCTTTCCATCTCACATTTGACCACATCCAGCTTACCCTGGTTCATAGATCTCACATTCCAGGTTCCTATGCAGTATATTTCTTTGCAGCATTGGACTTTCCTTTCTTTTCCAGGCACGTCTGCAGCTGAGCATCCTTTCGGCTTTGGCCCAGCCACTTCATTAGCTCTGGAGCTACTTGTACTTGTCCTCCCCTCTTCCTCAGTAGCATGTTGGACACCTTCCGACCTGGAGGGCTCATCTTCCAGCGTCATATCTTTTAGCCTTTTGTTTCTGTCCATGGGATGTTCTTGGCAGGGATACTGGGGTGGCTTGCCAGTTCCTACCCCAGGAAGTCTTATTACAGGCCTCATTGTCACCAGTGTAATTAGCTTTACAATGATGAAAGCACAGTTCAGCCTGTTTAATTTTGTAGCCTCACTGATCAACTGGGACACAAAGGTACAAATGTGCCCCATTTAAAAGATATTCCAGACTGAGGCTGATACCATATATACTTGAGTATAACAAAAAAAAAAAAAAACACCCTTGGCTTATACCTGAGTCAATATGTTTTCCCAGTTTGGGGGGTAAAATTAGGCCCTCATATTATACTATACTCCAGTATATACTTTGTTACTTTGTTGCTGCTGAAACAGACTAAATAGGACTACTTCTCTGAAGTCTGAGGAAACGCAGCAGCAGACACTAGTTGTTATCGGTTGTGACTGCATGAGAGAGAGCTAACCTTAAACCTTCCTTTAAACTCCTTAGGGTTAATCACCAGTCTCTAGCAGCAGAGGCCTCTGTTTCTGGCCCTGTATTATATATGTCACTGACTGCTGTTGGCTGAAGAATATGAACTTAAATCCACGGAGCTGGATCTCTTGAAGATTTCCTCTGGATTTCATTGGAGCCAGTCGCGGCTGCCCTAATTTCACAAGGGACCAGAACCAGCAACATTTATTTTCTAGATTAGAGATTACCTCTTTGTGAAATTAGGTACCAGTTCCACATTTTTTGCAATGCATGTTCACATTTATACCTTCTCCCTCAAACCTGTTTGGTTATGTGCATTTAATAAAAAAATGAAACATGTGCTTTAAGCTATTCTGAATGTAAAAATCAGTCTACAATTTATGCATCAGGACCACTAAAGTGATGAGACACAACCATTCCTTTCAAAGCAACGCGTATGAGAACAATCCCTATAGTAACCAGCAATCTTTGTACCTCAAATATCGGAAGATATATACCTTGTCCTGCCAAAATAATAATAATAATAAAATAGTGGAATTAATCTTATATAAACTGAAATTATATAAGAAGGCCATGTTTTAATAAAACTCAATATATGTGATGCTTATATAAAGAGCTCTTATATTAGACCAAGTTTTTGTTTTTTCTTCAGACTCGGGTGACATAAGGGCAACCTTGTTATGAGAAAATGGAAATATGTGCAATAGAAAGTACCATAGTGTTGAAATTCCCCTTCCTGAGAGCACAGCCATTGAAAGGGCCACTTCAAAGGAAAGCAGAAGGAATATTTATGGAGTATTTTCAAATCACTGTGCAAATTTCAAGACAAATACTTGGGCATTGGACTTCCATGTTTCTTAGAATTCAGCCTCTAAAATTCACTAGAAACTCCCAACCAGATTCTAGGGTTTTTTTTATAATTCAAAGAATCCAAAGTCTTCACGTGGATTTTTTTAGGTATTTACAGCAGGGGAATAAAACCTCCATTAGCCAAAGAGTAATTATACAAATTATTCATTGGTGGTACTAGTTTAAAGTAGAACTTCTTACATTTTTTTTTTCATGAAAGGATGGCATCTCCTTCTAGAGTCAACAGACAGGGTTGTAAATATATCTTCACCTCTTTTAAAGGAGCTATCCTGTGAGGGGGGATCCTGTTTCCCAGAATGGATTGGAAAAACAAGATACTATCCATTTTCACCACTTGAAATAATCACATACACAAAAGCCTGCGCCTGAGCAGGAAACTATGAATTAATAAACTTAACTGCACAAGAAAGTTGGATACACTCAAGCAACATTCTGAGGATCATCTCCACCTGGAAATACATGAATTCACACTAACTGGTCTATTAATTGTGGTTCTTTGAGCACACCTCTGTGTGAACACACATACACTCCTCTGCAGAACCATTTCAAAATTTCTAAATGGAGTGTTTTTATGGCAGCTCACCATCTCTCAACGTGTTTGTACGCTTGTCATGGCTTCTGCACTTTCTTCTGGTTCTCTTGGATTTGCTGCTGTCAGATCCAAACTAAGAGGGGAAATGGTATGTAATAGGACACTTTCAGTGGGATCACTGGTGGGAAATATGAAGGTACAGTTGTGGAGGACTAGATGGCCCTTGAGATCTCTTCCAACTCTATGATTCTATGACTCTAAGACATGTTCAGGTATTGAGAACAAGGAATTGAGGGACATCTTACAGCATTAATAGACACGATTACATTGAAGCTACAAGACAATATGAGGAGTTAAAGGGGAGTCAAGTTCCATGTAAAGTTATGAGTGATGGAAAATAACGTTGAAAACATAGTGTCTGCTGTGAACCGCCCAGAGTTCCTTCGGGAAGACGGGCGGTATACAAGTCTTAAAACATTGACCTCCTTTCTGGACTTGAACCCCAGTCAGCATCTGCATAGCTAATCAGATCAAGGTTATCACATATGGATATTTTCAGCCTTTCTTGCATTGTTCCCTTAAGGTATCTTAAAACACGTTTTATACCTTTCCAGTGTTTGTTCAATGGCTTAGCAGCATATTGGCTCAATATGTTGATAGTAGCTGCAATATCAGGCCTAGACCAGGAACATAAATACATCAATGAACCTAATACAGATTGATACAGGTCAACATTGCCAAACTTCCCATCATCAGGGTCTCTGTTGAACCCCACCTCCATAGGTGTTGAGACTATGTTGCAGTCTCCTATCTTACACTTCTGTATTAGCTGCTCTATCTTGTCACTTTGACACAGATAGAAATTACCTTCAGGATCAGTTGAAACATCAACCCCTAAATAATGTTGTATCTCACCAACATGCTTCATTTTTACTTCTTTACCTAATGAAGACATAAACCACTTAACATGTGAGATATCAGGCACCATTAAACACAAATCATCAACAAACACAAACAAGATCAAAGAATCCTTTGTGTACAAGCGTGGATCTGCCCTACTTTGAGAAAAACCTGTTTCTCATGCAAATGTCCTTTTGCTCTCTGGTGACATCCACTGGTGCAACCACTCGCCGTTCCTTCAGAGATACATGCTCTTTTTCCATGGCCATCATCCACTGCTTCTTTTCCTCTTCAGGCACTTGCAGTACATCTTCACAAATCTGTGGCTCATGGGATACAAAATTTACACCAAACCTTTCTGGTGGCACTCCAAAATTGGATCTGGTAGACCTTCTGAGCATCACTGGCTCCTCTTCCACTTTTCCATCCTGCAATGATGTAGACTCTCCTCCTACACTGGCATCTTCTCCAAGCTCAGTGTGGGGACACATGCTTGGCAAAAACACCTCATTGTTTGCATGTATATCTTCCCAGCTTCTCTGCTCACAAAACGTTGCAGACCTGCTAATATAAACTTTTCCATGGTTATCACAAAACCTCCAGGACTTAGCAGCAGGTTGAAAACCAATAAACATTAGTTTCCTTGATTTTGGGCTATTCTTTTGCCTGTATTTCTTCGGAACTAGAACCCAGGCCTCAGAGCCAAATAAACGAAGAAATTTCAGTGTAGGTCTCTTGCCATGCAACAAAGTATATGGAACTTCATTAACTGCTGAACTCCATACTCTGTTAGAGACATAATTGGCATACTTCATTGGCTCAGCCCAATATCCTCTGGGAAGCTTTGCATCAGCCAACATTGCATTCATTAGGTTCTGAAGAATTCCATTCTTCCTTTCAGCCAGACCATGTTCGGCAGAAGCAGCAGGGTTAGTCAATCTGTGTTTCACACCTTTTCTCTCTAAATAATCAACAAACAGTTTAGATAAGAATTCACTGCCTCTGTCACTTTGTACAGCCAAAACTTTGTGCTTGTACTGACGCTCTGCCATTTCAAACCATTTCTTAAACACTGCACTCACCTCACTTTGGTGCTTCATTATGTAAACCCAAGAATAATGAGAAAAATCATCTGTTATTACTAGGCAGAATCTGGCACCACCAATTGAATTTGCCATTTGTCCTATTACATCAGTATGAACCAGCTGTAGAGGATATTTTGATTTCCTCAAACTTTTCTTTGCTATGGGAGCAGCCTTAATCTTTGTGCTTTTGCAAACATGGCAATCTAAATACTTGTTGCAGTTTTGCACAGTCCCATCATCCACAAGCTGCAGAGTCTTCTTTACATTTTCAAATCCTAAATGCCCTAATCTGCGATGGATTAGATGAATGCATCTGTCATGCAGAGGTTTATTTTGAATAATATTCAAAGATCTCTCAGCTGTGCTTATCACAAACAAATTGTTGTGCAGCCGTCCAGTGGCCATTGTCTTCTCATCCTTGACAATTCTACAACTGCTCTCACTGAACTGCACCTCAAAACCCTTTTTCACAAGCATAGGCACGTTTATCAAATTGTTTTTCAAAGACAGAATGTACAAGACCTTTTCAAACACACACTCGAGAGGTTTAAAAAACATTTTACCTTCTCCACATATCTTCATTTGTGTTCCGTCTGCCAATGTTACCGTTCTGGAATCATACAAGGTTAATTTATCAAACAAATGCTTCTTGTTTACACAATGAATACTGGCTCTGGAATCTACCACAAATAATTCCTGCCTTGAGCACTCCTGTTCATTGTTATCATTAATTACAGACACCTGGTGTCCTTCACTCTCCCAGCGTTTAACGGCAACATTCTTCTGTTTCTGTTTCTTGTTTACTTTATCACAGAAACGTTTGATATGTTTATCATTTCCGCAATTGTGACATTTTCTTACCACCTGGATTGTCTCTCCAGTACTTTGCACAGGCTTTTTATTTACTTTAGAGTCGGCTCTCCTCAGCTCCTCTTGCTGAAGCCTTGACTGGATATAGGAGACAGATAAATCATCACTTTTCAATGCTTCCATCCCCATTACTATATTGTCATACGATTCATCCAGACTTGACAAGATTACAAGGCATTTATACTCTTCATCATGATTTATGCCCACTTCAGATAACTGGTGAAAAATATTATTTATTTTCCTTACGTGATCTGAAATATCTTCTCCTGGGCTCTGCCTTGTCCGAAACAGTTGCTTCATCAACGATATCGTGTTGCCAGCTGTGTCCTTGATATGCACAGTTCTCAAGGCTATCCATGCTTCGTATGCTGTTTTAGCCTCCTTCACATAAACAAACTGCGAATCTTCCAAAGACAACATTATTATAGCTAGCGCCCGTGCATCCTGCTTTAAACTCTGCTCATCCGAGTCTTCTTCCAGCTGATTTTCCACATATTCATACAGCTCATGGAATATCAAAAAATGCTTCATACGCATAGCCCAGTGCAGATAATTGTTATCAGACAGCTTAACCAGAGGTATTGAAGATAAATTAATACTTGCCATCTTCGTTGATAATGCCGGCTTCTCCGCCATTCCAGCAACACTTCCTTCAGCTTTTGCAAATATTTCTTCAGCCTCCTCTGTCTTCATTCAAAACACTCTGTTTTTGCTTGCCTTGCCTTATCAGCTGCTTTCTCCTCTGTTCGCTTCCAAGCCTCAGAGAGGAAAACCTTTGCAGCTTCACTTTGTCTCTTTTCCAACTCCAAACGGTTTCCTTCTGCAAAACACAACTTTATACAAAACACACTTTATCTGTTCTGGGACTCATAACCCTATCAAGTACAAAAAATGTGTGGCACAGAGCACGCTACCGTTGCGTGTAGATAAAGTGATAGTAATGATATAAAGTATAGCAGAACTCAGAAACCAGAGACAACAAAACATGGATTAGAGTAAAAACTCTTATATTCCATATATACATCAAATATACAAACAGCATAACACCAAGCAATATATACAATACATACAACAGAGTTTGGGGTACTGTTTTTCACCATAAACAGTCCCATCTAACATATGTCAAGCTAATGCTTATATACAGTTTAGCCCCCATCAGATATGACTCATCACTAATCACAATCTGATGCAACCATGATGTTATAAACTACTCCACCTGTGCTTAATCACTGAACATGCTGGTGATTACTTATCCCTTGCACTTGTGGATAACATCATGAGACTGCAGAATCTAACTGCCTCCATTTTACAATTCTCTTTCCTATCTGTTAAATATACATTACATATATTTTGTCAACTTTTACATATTGTGACTTTTAATAAGCAAGGAGATATGTGAAGACATGGAGTAATCCTCTCTCACTAGAGAATGCTGAAGTATTGGCTAAGTGGAAAAAGAATGATTGTTATGCTAGAGTCATTATTCTTCATAGTCTCACCTATAAACAGATATCCATTGTAAGGTGTGTTACTGCTAGGCAAATGATCAAAGCACTGGAAGATACATTTGAGTTCTCCAGTTCAAAATCCCTAATTATTTGGATGGAGAAGCTAATGGGCCTAAGGCTAAACTCAAAGGATGAATGGGAAGAGCATATAGATGCATTGCTGCACATCATTTCCAAGTTAGAAATGTATAAATTAGAACTGAGTGTTAGCCAGAAGATAGACTACCTGTTTGGCAGCCTAGGACCAATTTTGGTCCCTTAAAAAGCATTGTGAATGCAAGGCAAATTACATTTGATGGAGCACTGAACTGCTTATGTGAGAAATATGTGTGGCATAGTATAACATGTGGTTCTAATGAGCATTATGGAGCTAGTTATAGTGTAAGAGGCAAAGGACACAAGAAGGCCCCAACCTGCAGTAGGTTAATTAAATGTTTCACCTGCAGCAAACCAGAACATATGACAAGGGACTTCTACTTAAAGGGCCAGTCATCCAAGAAAGGACAGTTTGCAAGTGCTAACTTAGGAAAGAAAAAGTCAGAGGAAAAGTGAATAGAAATTTTAACCGAACTCATTTTATGGCTTATGAGAATGTGCAATTTCCTAAACAGTCATGTAGCTCATAGTGGACTCTGGTTGTAGTGCACACTCTGTAAATAATGAGAAGGGTTTTTTTAACTATTGATAGAAGTCCTTCTGGAGAAATGAAAGTAGCAAATGGAGAAGGCATTTCAATCAAAGGCAAAGGAAATGGCATACAGTAGGACCCCAGTATCCACTGATTCAGTTATCCATAGTTGGCACAGGGAAAAGTTAAATAATTCAGCATCTGCAAAGCAAGCTACTATCAAAAACAGCAGCTGTAAAGAAAGGTACTGTCATAAAGCAAGCTATTGTCACAAACAGCAATCATTAAGCAAGCTACTGTCACAAAAGAGCAGCTGTAAAGCAAGCTACTGTCAGAAAACAGCAGTTCTGGGGATTTTTGGCGTTCTCTCTTATCCACAGTTTTCATTATCCACGGGAAGGCCTGGAACCAATCCCCAGCAGATACTGGGGTCCTACTGTACTTATATGTGAAACATCAGACTCAGTCTGTAAAATTAATTCTTCAAATGTGTTGTATGCTCCAGAATTGGAATGCAACTTGTTAAGTGTCTCAGCTTTAGACAAGAAAGACTTTGAAGTAAAGTTCAAGAATAGAAAGTGCACAGAAGAGAAAGATAATCAAGTGTCCCGTAAATCTTCTGAAACTAAAGGTATGTATAAAGTAAATTTCTTAAAAGAACAGGAGATGGCTGTTGCAGCACAAACCCAGGAGAAGACTGAAGCCGATTTGCAGTTGTGGCATAGAAGATTGGTACACCGTGACCATAAAGCTATCCTTGAGCTCCAGAATAAAGGTTTAGCAACTGGAACTAAGGTAAAACCACATGATACATACTGTATGTCAAAGTGTGTGCACTGAATAACACAGAAAGCTGTTAGACCTACTTTTCACTCAAACCCTGAGAAAAGAAGTACTAAGGTGTTGGACTTAATTAACACTGACCTCTGTGGACCAATGAATGTTCCATTGCTGGCAAACAACAGATATATACTAACTCTAGTGGATGACTCTTCAAGATATAGTGTTATCTATCTACTTAGGAACAAAAGTCAAACTCATGAATTCCTTAAGAAATATATTGCCATGGTGAGCAATAGGTTTGACAGCAAGCCAAAAGCAGTTCTTTTGGACAATGGTGGCAAATATATTTTTCAGAGTACTCAAGCGCTATTTGAGGAAAATGGAATTATGCACTATACAAGTTTCCTTTTCCTCCTGAACAAAATAGCATCGCAGAAATAAAATGGAAGTCTTTACTAGAAATGACAAGGTGAATGCTTGCAAATGCTGAACTATCCAGTAAGTTTGGGGGAGAAGCAGTACTGATAGCTAATTACTTGCAGAATAGGCTTCCCATCAAACATACTGTGTGTACTCTATTTGCGCTGTGGAACAATAAAAAAACATGTTTAAAGCACATTAAAGTTTAGTTGCTGACCTGGAGCCAGACATCCTGGAAACTGAGGTCAAGTGGGTCTTAGAAAACATTGCAAGCAACAAGGCCAGTGGAGGTGATGGCATTCCAATTGAACTCTTTAAAATCTTTAAAGAGGATGCTGTAAAGATGCTCCATGTGATATGCCAGCAAATTTGGGAAACTCAGCAATGGCCAGAGGACTGGAAAAGATCGGTCTACATTGCAATCTCAAAGAAAGGCAATGCCAAAGAATGCTCCAACTATTGCACAATTGCACTCATTTCACACGTTAGCAAGGCTATGCTCAAAATTCTACAAGGCAGGCTTCAGCAGTATGTGGACAGAGAACTTCCAGAAGTGCAAGCTGGATTTCGAAGAGGCAGTGGAACTAGAGATCAAATCGCTTACATGCGCTGGATTATGGAGAAAGCCAGAGAGTTCCAGAAAAACACCTACTTCTGCTTCATTGACTATGCCAAAGCTTTTGACTGTGTAGACCACAACAAACTATGGCAAGTCCTTAAAGGAATGGGAGTGCCTGACCACCTTATCTGTCTCCTAAGAAATCTATATGTGGGACAAACAGCAACCATCAGAACTGGATATAGAACAATTGACTGGTTTAAAATTGGGAAAGGAATACAACAAGGCTGTATACTGTCACCTTGCCTATTTAACTTATGTGCAGAGTACATCATGCGAAAGGCAGGTCTAGATGAATCACAAGTCGGAATTAAGATGGCCAGAAGAAATATCAACAACCTCAGATACGCAGATGATACTACTCTAATAGCAGAGAGTGAGGAGGAATTAAAGAACCTCTTAATGAGGGTGAAAGAGGAGAGTGAAAAAATGGGCTAAAGCTCAACATCAAAAAACTAAAATCATGGCCACCGGTCCCATCACCTCCTGGCAAATAGAAGGGGACGAAATGGAGGCAATGACAGAGTTTATTTTCTTGGGCAACTTGATCACTGAAGATGGCAACTGCAGCAACGAAATTAAAAGATGCCTGCTTCTTGGGAGGAAAGCAATGGCAAACCTAGATAGCATCCTAAAGAGCAGAGACATCACTTTGACAACTAAGGTCAAAGCTATGGTTTTTCCAGTAGTGATGCATGGAAGTGAAAGCTGGACTATAAAGAAGGCTGATTGCTGCAGAATCGATGCTTTTGAGCTGTGGGGCTAGAGGAGAGTCTTGAGAGTCCCCTGGACTGCAAGGAGATCAAACCTATCCATCCTGAAAGAAATCAACCCTGAATGTTCCCTGGAAGGACAGATTTTGAAGCTGAGGCTCCAGTACTTTGGCCACCTCATGAGGAGAGAGGACTCCTTGGAAAAGTCCGTGATGTTGGGAAAGATTGAAGGCAAAAGGAAAAGAGGACGGCAGAGAATTAAATGGTTGGACGGTGTCATCGATGCGACCAATATGGATTTGACCAAACTCCAGGAGGCAGTGGAAGATAGGAAGGCCTGGCGAGCTCTGGTCCATGAGGTCACAAAAAATCGGACACGACTGAACAACTGAACAACAACAACAAAAGTTTTCAGCTGTCAGGTGTTTGCCTATATCCCAGCACACAAGAGAAATAAGTTGAGTCCAAGGTCTGAACCAGAAATACTAGTAGGATATGCCCCTGGTTCTAGAGGATACAGAGTAATGGACATAAGAACAGGAAGCATCAGTGTGAGACATGTTACTCACTTTAATGAAAAAACAAAACTCATCAAAAGAGGAAACATCTTAGACGATGACTCAACATTACAATGTACCGCTCTTAGAGACATTGACACCAGTGTCTTTACAACCCATACTAGACAGCAGAGTGTAGATGTACAAGACAGGAGTAAACTAACAAAAAGGGATGTAGTGACCAGTATTGATGAAGAAGTCAGTGACAAGGACCTGAAACAGGCCTCCGTGCAAGAAATTGCATGCGAGCCAGAACAGCTTCCAGAACCTGAGGCCAGACGCTAATCAAGGTCAAACAATTTTGTACCACCCCCTCACCTGTCTCAGGCTGTGGTCACACCTGGGTTTTGATCCTGATCTTCTTAAGGTCCATCTTTTCCTCTTCGTCCCATCACATGATTTAAATGTGGGACAAGAGTTCCCATGTCAAAAGCTGTTTTTTAATTTTAAAGTGCAGCTCAGCCCCCTTGGCCAGCAGGTGGCGGTAGCATTTGAAAAAACTGGACCACTTGGCTGGGGGAAATTAAAACTTGTAGGACTGGATAGTTTCCTGTTTCTCCAAATGTGAAAAGCAATTAACAAAAACAGCGCCGATCAGCCCCAGGAACAGCCAGTCGGTGCTATGAAAAAAGAAAGAAAAAGAATCCCGGATCATCTGCGTGGTCTCATGGCGTCTGCCTCCTTAAAAACTGGATTTTCTAAGCGAGGCAAAAATTTCCCTACCTCTTGGGTGAGTCACAGAAACCTCGCTTAAGGGAGCATTACCGGGTTTTCTTTTTTCTTTTTTTTTTTCAAAAAGCCCGGTGGCTGTGGGGACGGCATTTTTAGACACAGGTTATCTGGTAATTTAAACTGCTTTTAAAGAGACCTGGGACCAGGGCATTACTCTTTGAGATCATTACAGGCATGTGAACCAACAGACTGTAATGCTGCAGAGCAGATGACATCAGTGGTGAGCAACAAGTGGAAGAATGCTATAAAGGAAAAAATAGAAGCCTTGCGTAAGAATAAAACATGGACTTTGACCAAACTCCCACCTGGAAAGGAAGCCATTGGATGTAAGTGGATATTCTTAAATTTATTGTTGTAATTTTATTTGTTTATCCTTGTACTTGTATGGCTAACATAGCCCTTGTAAGCCGCTTAGAGTTCGTTTGAAGATAAGCGGGATATAAATGCAATAAATAAATAAATAAATAAATAAATTCAAACAGAAGAAAGATGCCAATGGACATGTAGAATGTTATAAGGCAAGACTTGTTGCCAAAGGCTTTCTTCAAAAGTACAAGTTTCAGAGAGGGTAGTCGTGTTAATCTTTTCAAGAATTTCAGGCAAAAAATAAAAGAAAAACAAAACAAAACAAGAAGAAGTGGATGTGTAGTCCATAAAAATGTTACATTAAAATATAGAAGTTATTCTTAAAGGTGCCACATGTTTTGTGTCTTTTGTTTTGTTTTGTTTTTCTTTGATTTTTGCCTGAAATTCAAAAGTACAAAGACAATTATGACCAGACTTTTACTCCGGTTGTTTGACATAGTACTGTACATATGTTAATAACATAAGAACATAAGAAGAGCCATGCTGGATCAGGCCAAAGGCCCATCTTGTCCAGGTTCCTGTATCTTAGAGTGGCTCCACCAAATGCACCAGGGAGCACACGAGACTAGATATCTGTGTCCTGATACCACTCCCCTACATCTGGCTCTTGAAGTACCCTGGTTTTAAGCCTGGAGATTACAAATCTCCATCATGGTTTGTAACCTGTGATGGACTTTCCCACCAGGAATCTGTCCAATTCCTTTTTGAAGGGCCTCTAGTACTGTTGTTTTAAACAGGCTCCATGCACTCCGGAGTGTTTGGATTCTTTTTACCTTCCCTTTCAATTTCTTTCTAACTGGTTTCCTCATCTGAAGGAAGACCGCCCTTTGGAAATCAAGGGTTTTTGTGTCTGATTTGTGTGACACCCTTCCCCTGACATGCATAGCAAAGGAGATTACAGCATGGTCACTGTTCCCCAGAGGCTCATTGACATTCACATCCATGACCTGGTCCTGACTCCTGAGTATCACACAGTATTAGATCCAGTGTTGCCTGTTCTCGGGTGGACTCCATGACAAGTTGCTCTAAGGCACAGTTATTCAGCATGTTGAGAAACACCGTTTCTCTTTCTTGCCCCGAGCTTGCATTGGCCCAGTCAATGTAGGGATAATCAAAGCCCCCCCATGATTACTATCCTGTCCTTCTTAGACACCTCCATGATTTGTCACCTCATTTCAAGGTCCCCTTCAAATTTTTGATCTGATGGATGATAGCATACCCCCACTATCACATTGCTCCTTGGACCTGGCAGTTTAACCCACAGTGATTCTATGGTGGAGTCAGACCCACTGTCAATCTCCCTTCTGCTGGATTTTACCCCTTCTTTGACATAGATGGCCACTCCATCTCCAACCCGCCTCTCTCTATCCCTTCTATAGAGTTTATAGCCTGGGATTGCGGTATCCCACTGGTTCTCCACATTCCACCAGGTTTCTGTTATGGCTATTATATCACTGTTATCCCTAGCTGCCAAATGTTCAAGTTCTCCCATCTTTGCTCAGAGGCTTTTAGCATTTGCGTAGAAGCACCTGTACAGTGGGTCCCCCAATAACAGCTGCTTCTTTGCCCCCCCCCCGCAGCTTTTAATTACAGTAGACAAACTACCACATCACATTATTCTTGCAGTGCTAATACCTACTATGTCATTACTTTATCATTCTCTATCCTCTCCAACCTCGTTCCACGGGGATGAGGTGTTCCGAACCGGATGCCACTCAGCTCCTGTTGGCTTTCCCCCAGTTATCAGTTTAAAAGCTCCTCTGCAGCCTTTTTGATGTTGAGTTCTTTAGTATAGCAGCCTGTAGAAAAATGCAAGTTAAACGTCTAGATATTAAAACTGCATTTTATATTTTTCTGCATCAGTCATCTCTCCTCTCACAGGAGCTTGCCCTCAAATGGCACTTCTTTCCCAGTACCACTCCCTGCATGCTTGCTTTGAACAGAGGGCTTTTTATCATGGAAACTCAAGTGAAGTTTACCAGGGGGGTGAAAGGGACCATCATCACCCTTCAATGACTGAGACTTTCCAGGCTTCCTGGTACCTCTAGTGGGCTTTTTGTTTGCAAGCTTGCTGCTACAAATTTTGCCTCCAAGAATCTCTCTACCTGCTCTTCACACAGCTGCCTGTTTTCCTGTCTGTGCCTTCGTTCACTGGCCGAGTGCTTTGGCTTTAGCTGCTATATGATTTTCACCCTTTATAACACTGAGGCTGATTCCTCCATTTTTATTGTGGATGAACTTGTGATTGATGGTTTCTCCTGCCATCTACTGGCTGTGCTTGGCTAATAGCCACATCCTTCGGCTTGCACATGGACTAAACTAGCTGGTTTAAATGCTACCTGAAAATGTATGTCGTGTGCACATGAAAAGAGCATCTCAGAATGAGATAGCCCCAGTGAATACAATCCACAGCTACTCTCTCTCTCTCCATCAAACTAGCTTCTTTAAATAGTACTGCACTGCTTGTTCCAGTTACATGGAGAGAGAGAGATATTCTCCTATTATTATTCCTTCTCGGTGAGCAGTGGAATGCAAGTTAAGGGAATGGGATCTCTAGGGCATTTAGCAATGTTCAAACCTTTGATGTTTTTTTAATTAAATAAGGCTATAAGTATTTGAGCTCCCAAAACCTCAAGAAGAGACAAGAAGATTCCCATGTGTGCATGGTTTGATAACAACTCATCACATTGCAGTACCTAAGGAGAAAGATGCAAAATATTAGAGAGACCAGGCATGCATTAATATTAGCCCCCTAATCGTGCCAATAGGTTTTACAATGTAAAAAGTGTGAAACTTCAGAGGAAGTTTTATTTATTTATTCATTTATTTATTTTTGAATTTATATACCACCAACACATTCAACACATTAAAACATTTTAATGTGTTCAAACAACACATTAAAAATAACATTTTACATATATTAAATAAACATAATAAACATATAGAGTAAACAAATCATAACTGACAGGCAGACAGATAAATTAGTACCTGACAATTCTTCTTCCTGCCTCAGTGATTATCACACAGAGACAAAGACAGTTACTACAACAAACAGTGTCAATAATTAGAACACAACAAAAGGAGGAAAACATGATATCTCTTCTAGACAATCCAAGAAAGCAAAGGGAATGCTAAGACTTGACTGCTGAATGACCAGCAGGGAGCCACACTATCTATTTAGGAGAAAATAAAAAGAAGGTGGAAACAGTATACTTAACCCCTATGCAGAAGAGACAAAAATGACAGATTCCTTCAAAGATGAAGCCTATGATCAAGAAATTGCAGTCCTAGAAAGTGAACTAAAAGTTCATCTGAATGCATAAGGAAGTAATTAATCACGGGTTAGACAAAATACAGTGACATCTTGAATTACAAAATTAATCTGTTCCAACGGATCTTTGGTAATTCAAAAATTTTATTGTTAAAATGTGGTTTCCAATAGGAATGCTTTGAAAACCAATTAATCTATTCTGAAGGGGAGGAGGGCCAGTGGCTGTGGGGAGGAGGGCCAGTGGCTTCTCTCCAGCCACCAGATGTTACTTCAGGCAATGAGCTGCATGAGATATGGCAGCTGGAGTAAAGCCAGCCCCTCCCCCACAGCTCCAGCAGTCAAAACCAGCTGGGTGGTGGCAGCGAGGTAGGCACAGCTTTACTCCAGCTACCAGATCTCTCTGCGGCCCGTTGCTCTCACCCAGGTGAGGGTCAAACACCCACCCACCCAACGGCGAAATTGAAAAACCTGCTCCGCAATCCCGTTCTGAGCCAGGCAAGGGTTGGGCAGGTGCAGCACTCGCCTAACTCTCACCTGGCTGAGAACAGGAGGATCCAAGCTATCAAAATCAGCTGTATGGCAGTGGGGAGGGGGGCAATGCCCTCTAGTCTGGCTTCAGCCAAATGGCTGCAGCAAGACCAGACAGCAGGAGTAAAGCCGGTGACCACCACTCGCCACCGCCATACAGCTAATGTTGACAACTCATTGAGGGGGCTTCCTAGCAACCCAGCAAAGCAGGGGAAGCTCTTCCCCTGCTTTGCTGGGTTGAGACAGGCTTCCCCTATGAATACCTTGAAAAACAATTACTTGATTTTTTTGCAAATGAAAAAAAAATCTGTTTTTTTCGTAATTCCATAATCCCTGTGTAATTCCTATTAGCCAGATAAATGCTTTTATATTTTATTTTGTGCCTTTGAAGTTATATTGGAGTTCTCAGCAATTGAAAGGTTGGAGAAGATATTCATTTGATCTACTTACAGACCACAGGGTTTTTTGAAAGTCTCTTGGTTCCTGCAATGGACCAGCTATGGTTGTTTTGCAGGGGAGAGCTGATGAGGCTGTAAATCAACCCAATTCCAGAGGCTGAGGCCCTGGAATTCCATACAACTTGAAATACAGTAGGATCCCATACCCACTGATTCATTAACCACTGATTCAGTTATCAATGGTTGGCAGAGGAAAATAAATAAATAAATAATTCAGCAGCAAAGCAAGCTACTGTCACAAACAGCAGCTGTAAAACAAGCTACTCTCGTAAAACAGCAGCCATAAAGCAAGATACTGTCACAAACAGCAGCCATAAAGCAAGTTACTGTTGCAAAACAGCAGTTGTAAAGCAAGGTACTGTCACAAAACACAGTTTTGATTATCCACGGGAAGGCCTGGAAGCAATCCCCAGAGGATAGTGGGGTCCTACTGTAAATTAAGTTACATGAAATACTAAAGTGCCAAAGCAGGACTACAGTTGAATGTTAAGAAGACAAAAATAATGATTAAAGATGTACTGTACTTTATTTGCGCCATCTCCTTTTATTGACATTGTAGTGATTTTATAGCTTTATTTTATTTATTCTGTGTTTTGTATTTGTACGAAGACCCAGAGTAGTGCCTTTGGTACTAATGGAGCAGTACAAAATCAAATAAATAAATAAATAAATAAAACTATACAACTTTAATGAAGATAGTGAAATAATTAGAAAAGTCAGTAACGTATATAGTCACCACACATCAGAATTGACTTGATGGCACTACTTTTCAGATGGCTTTTCTCAAGTCAGTATTATCCCCAATGCCTATATTTCTTCCAAATAAAAAGGGGCTGTAGCAGACCATGCTTTTTCAAGATAAGCAAGTTTGCTTTTGTATTTGATCTGTTTTAAATCTGTAGACACAAAAGGTCTGCCAGTGCCTGCACGGTAGGCTAAGTCAGTTTAACATTTAAAAAAAATCATAATTCAAAAACCGTTGGCCAAAATGTCCCCAAAGTTGGCAAAGAATGAGAGCAGACTGACAGCTATATCTATGCCAGATGTAGTACTCGCTCTCTATATAAATGTGTGTGTGTGTATGTGTGTGTGTGAAATACAGTATATATTTAACACGTATGTTTTATATGTAGAATATGTAGAATAATGTATTTATTTCTTACTGACTAGATTTTTAAAAATGTCAGATTCTTGAGCATTTAGCAAACTGCAATTGTAAATAAAATGTTATCAATATATCACAATTAATGTTTAAAATATGAACCAGTTTTATGATAACACGAGATCCAAAGAATCTCGTTCATGTAATATAAGAGTGAAATCACTTTCAGAGAACATAGAGATGATTTAAAACAGATGTGAAACAGCCTCTATAACAACAATTATAGGCACTGGTGATGACATTAGATTACATATTACTAATTATGGTAAATGCTTTCTGTTGCCAATTGGCCTTATTAGCACAAGCAATTTGTGCACAGGATGACATTAATTACTGTAGGCAGCTTAGGCATTTATTGAGGAGGATACATTTGTAGAAAAAGGTTATTTTATCTGTAAATTAATCAAAATCTTTATTATTATAAATTCAAAAATGCCAAAGTAAGTATTTCCAGATATAGTGAAACTGTAGATGTTGAAAGTTGAAGATAATTTACTGTTATTTTACATATATTTTATTGATGTTGGGTTGAATATACTGTATTATGTTCTTAATGTCAGAATGATGTATATTAGCAGGATACAAAGTTCTTCTTTCTTCTACTTCTGCACAAAGTAGATAAGGAAAAACTGTTTTCCCTATAGCACAACACTAGTGTACTGATGACGTGACACACCATACCTCCTGATGACTTTCCCCCAACGGACTCATATAGATGTTAAAGAGTATGGGAGAGATGACTGAACCCTGTGGCACCCCATAATTGAGGGACCAAGGGATGGAAGTCATCTCCTCTAGTTATACTTTCTGGGGACGGTCCTCCAAGAAAGAACAGAACTACTGCAAAGCAGTGCCTCCTCTCCCCAACTCAGAGAACCTCCCCAGGAACATACCATGGTCAATGGTATGAAAGTCCGCTGAAGTTGAGGAGGACCAACAAGAATGAATTGCTCCCATCGCCCTCCCTCAACAGCTCGCCATACAGGGCAACCAATGCTGATTCTGTACCGTGGCATCCTGAACCCCAACTGGAATGGATGAAGGGCATCAGTTTCATCCAAAAGCCCCTGAAGCTGGTCCACCGCCACCCTATTGACTACCTTGCTAATAAATGGAACATTGGCAACAGGCCTATAATTGTCAATTTGTTCCACCACCAGATTTACTTTCTTCTGAATGGGTCTAATGAGAGTCTCCTCATGGAGAGACCCATTAATTATTGCAGTGACCCATTCGATAGTCACTGGCCTGGCAGCTTTCCTCAAAAACTCTTGAGGAAACTCCTTTTTGTTTTGTGATTTCTATATGTGGTGGATTTGGAGTCACAGTTTAAGTGCCATGCTGGGAAAGCCGTTTTTCAAAGGAATGTTTATTTGACTTTGGATGGACTACATGTTTTGAAAATAGCTGCTGGTGTATCTCTGTCCCCTGCCTCTTTTGCTCTTCCTTTCTTCAATCCAGTTGCTTTCCTCTATACCCCTCCCTTTTGGAAACTGAGTGGCAGAAACTACAATTACAAGCAATATTAACTCTTTGTTGTGATCTATGAGAACACAATGAGCTAGGAAAGCTTATCAGATGAAGAGTTTACCAATATAATTATAAATAATAGACATTTATACATCACAGATGGACCCATCCTCTGAAGATACAGATAGTTTTAATCCTGATCAGGACACAAAGGCAGAACAGAGAGCTGATTTTAGTCTACAGGTAACTACAAGAATTGTGCAGGATGAACTTGTCAAGAAAGCTGAAATTAGTTTTGATCTGCAGATAGAACCAGAACAGAGAGATGATTTTAACCTGCAGACAAATACAACAAGATCAGTGCAGAATAAATCTTTGGGTAGGCCAAATTCTGCTTTACTCAATATCTGCTTTACTCAATATGGATACAGAAGAGAGAAGAGCTTGGGATCTTTTCAGCAGCAGAGCAACTATTAAGATTGCTATGAAGATAAAAGAGCAACTTATGAAGATAACGGACTTGGCAGGGGAAGAGAAAATTCAGAAAAGGAATTTCTGGCTTAGTGAATTGATTACACTAAAAAGTTTGTTTTCTGTATTTTGATTGTCCAAAGCTACTAACTGATCAGCATAATATGGGAAATGGAAAACAGAAATGTGAAGATCAAGGAGAAATATAAATAAATGTTAATTTGTTAGATCCTTAAAAGAATTGTGGTAGTTAGGTACAGATAAGAACTTCTATGCATAAAGTGAAATCGGTAAACCAAGATTTTTTAATAATAGCCCATAAAGTACTAACTTGAGTTAGAGATGGCTTTTGAAATTAGGTATTTTTAGAAGAATAGGTAATTATACTGTGGATGACATTTATGATATTCCATATTTTTGCTCTATAAGACACACCTGACCATAAGACACACCTAGTTTTAGAGGAAGCAAACAAGAAAAAATGTTTAGCCTAAGGTTTCATGGCAAGGGAACCCTGATTGCAAAAGGGGAGGGGAGGGGAGAGGCTCCCTGGAGGAAGCCTCTTTGCAAAGGAGGTGATTAGAACTGAGGAATCCAAGCTGCAAAAAGGGAGGGTTGGAAACAAGGTGATTTGGACTGGGGAATCCAAGCTGCAAAAGGGGAGGGTTGGAAACGAGGTGATTGGGACTGGGGAATCCAAGCTGCAAAGAGGGAGGCTTCCAAATGAGGTAATTTGAACTGTGGAATCCAAGCTGCAAAAGGGGAGGGTTGGAAACAAGGTGATTGGGACTGCAGAATCCAAGCTGCAAAGGGGGAAGCTTGCAAACGAGATGATTGGGACTGGGGAATCCAAGCTGCAAAAGGGGAGGGTTGGAAATGTGATTGGGACTGGGGAATCCAAGTTGCAAAAAGGGAGGCTTGCAAACGAGGTGATTGGAACTGGAGAATCCAAGCAGCAAAAGGGGGGGGGGCTTACAAATGAGGTGATTGGGACTGGGGAATCCAAACTGCAAAACTGGAGGGCAGAGGCTCTGTGGAAAGACCTCGTTACAAATGTGGTGAATTTTGACTTGGGAATCTTGGCTGCAGAAGGGGAGGGGTGGGGAGACTATCCCTGGAGGAAGTCTCTTTGCAAATCAGGTGATTGGAACTGAGGAATCCCGGCTGCAACAAGGAATGGGAGAGGCTCTGTCTGTGATATATATGTAGCAGGGACAACTACATTCATTCTATAAGACACACAGACATTTCCCCTTACTTTTGAGGGAGGAAAGTGCAACTTATAGAGCAAAAAATACAGTATATAGTTAGCTAAAATGTACCTTATGTGGTTTAGCTAATTGAAGAATTAATTATTGAGATTGAATATATTGCTTAGATTAGGCAGGTTATATATTTTGTATTAGAAAATAGATGTAAGTAAAGATAGATAGAATATGGATGAGACAGTAAAGAAACTAAGTATGAAATTATAGTATGTTCTTTTAACATGAGAAAGGAGATATGAATTATACTAGACTGAAATGTTGGGGAAACTGTGATTGAATTGGTACCACGAGAGGAGATAAGCAACATATTTGTTTTATTTGGCTCAGTGTAGAAAATAAATAAATGTGGTTTTTTTTAAAATTGTGGGTTTTCAAGGGCTTGTCAATCTCCTCATTGCTTTTCAACATTTATGTGAAGCCATTGGGAAAGGTCACCTGGATATTTGAAGTAGGGTATGCAGCTCTCTCATCTTTTCCAGCATTGAGGTGGATTTCATCCAGATGTTTAAGTGGGTCTACCTTCAGTGCTGGAATGGACCAGGGCTAGCATGCTCAGGCTGAAGCCAGATAAGATTGAAATCATCCTCCTGGGAGATCCTTCAGATGAACTGGAAGACACTCGCCCTAGGCTGGATGATGCTGACCTCCCATTTAAAGACTGAATCTGGAATCTTGGACTAGTCCTGGATTTGGCTGCTTCCTGGGATTCCAAGGAGGCAGCTATGTCCAGGTTAGCCTTTAATCAACTGAGGCTTATTGCCCAGCTCTGTCCATACCTCGATGAGAATGCCTTCAGGACACTGATGCACATGTTGGTGATCTTCAAGACAGACTCTATGTGGTGCTTCCTTGATGTAGACTCAGAGAATTCAGAAAGTCCAAAATGAGGCGATAAACACAGGACTTCATTATTAATTTTGATTTTTCACAGACGGCAATATGCAGAGAACTAAAAATGTAAACATCATTGTTAGTTTAGTACAAGTATACATAACACCATATTTTTCGCTCTATAAGACACACTCCCCCTCCCAACAGTAAGGAGAAATGTCTGTGTGTCTTATGGGTTGAATACACACACACACACACACACCCCGCTGGGAGCCTCCAGAGCAGCTGCTGTGGAGGCCTCCAGACCCATTGCAGGTCCCAGCCCCAGCTGCAGAGGCCTCTGCAAGGGCTGGAGGGTTCCCAGCATGGAGAGCTGGGCGGGAGCCGGGGTGGCTTGTCTTTGCATTTTACTCTCTGGTCATGCCACTCTGGGCCTCCCAAGAGCTGCATGGCTGAAGAGTAAACTGGGCTGGAGATGTACCAGGACCGGAGTTTGTATGAGTGAATATTTTTTCACACATACATAGCTCTAAAACTTGGTGTGTCTTATGGTTCAGTGCATCTTATAGAGTGAAAAATATGTTAGTTAACTGGTGGTAGACTGCAGCCATCTTTTGGGATTAAAAGAACCAAGCATAAAACCAGAGCTTTACTAACCTCAGTGGAGCCTACTTTTGTGAGGATAGGCACAGTATAGTACTGTATTTTCCATGTCTTAGGAGACCACAGAGTCACATTGGTTTGTTTTGGAAATGTTTATGAGGTCCAATCACCAGGCTGAACTATTTCAAGTGCAAATGAACCATGCCACTCTACTGGATTTCTTATTAAAGTATAAAGTTTCACAATGCCTCTGGCTTTGGAAAGTTTCTGCTCTTCCCATACTGTAGATGTACTGATTGTGACATGGCCATGACATATAAAAGACTCATCCGTAGGAACTTCTCGGTGTTGGCAAAGAATATTTCACTGCATTGTCTCTTTGACCCTACAACCTCCTTCCTTAATCTACCTTAAAAATCTAACATTTAAAAGTTAAAGTCACAACACAGTACAAATGGCACATGTATGCAAGAAAAATTACAGGAAGCAATAGACGTGCCCAATTCCTCACGACTAGTTTACCAGGTCCCTATTTAACTCAAAAATAATGGAGGTGGAAGCATCATTCTATGATTAACCGTTAATTAAGTTGATAAGTATTTTGAAAGACCTAAAACACAAAAGAAAATACCAAAAAATGTGTAACTTGATGCTAGACAAGTGGATAGATAATTTAAAGAAGCATCAATTCCCAGAATTTGAATATAATTGCATTTTTATCACATATATTGTCATCAAAAGCAGAAAAGGAAGAATAAACTTCATACAGTATATCTTCCTAGGACTGAAATGTCTCCAGTATTCCTCATTGATTTTCTTTTTGTTATTTGGGGTTCAGATGATGCATATCCCATACCAGATATCTTGCTCTCCATCCATGCTATATCAACCTCAGATCTTGCCTGGGTGAAAGCTACTACTTTTTTAGTCCTGTGACTAATTGCACATTAATTTTGGTTTGCAGTCCTGTGTGAACTGCTGTACAAAATATCCTGGACATCCTGCCAGAACCCCCTGTTCTGGCAGTGTTTGCTTTTCTGATTTTTTTTCTTTTTTAAAAAAATATTTCCCAAGCAGAGAGTGTCAATTCTTTGAAATGTCTATGGCCACAGCGAGTCTGGTTTATAAAACCAAATGGACTCAATCTAGCCAGTTGACCAACACAACTGTCCACCAGATTGACAGGAATGGATCAGAGAAGGCACCAAAGGTCGGTGCTTAGAAAGAAATTATATTTCACCAGCCCATCAGTGTAGCCTGAACTTAGCCAGAGCAGATCTTATTTTCTTACACTCAGAAAAGACAGAAAAAAGTCTGAAATTGTATTGCACAATATAGGTTATGTGACATGGAAAGGATGCTGGAAATGCAAGAACTTAGAGGGGCAATTATCATGTTAGAAGAGCCTCATGGCCCAGTGGTTAAATTGCTGTGCTGCAACTGTAACTACTGTACATGGGTACCTCGATTTACGAATTTAATCCACTCCAGATGCATACTCTTAAGTCAAACTACTCTTAAATCGGGGTACCTATCTAAAAAAATTTTAAAAGGTTTAAAAATAATAAAAAAATGTATGTCGAGCAGACCATATCTAAAATTGGTCAGGCAGCAGTTAAAATGCCAACAGTTTTCTGCTCTTAAGTTGGGTTACCACTGTATACTCATGACCTGCGGTTCAATCCCAGGTAGCTGGCTCGTAGCGGACTCAGTCTTCTGTCCTTCAGAGGTCAGTAAAGTGAATACTGTACCCAGATCACTGGGGCGGGGGGAGGATATGTGTAGCCTGCATAAATAAATTGTAAAATCTCCTTCAGAGTGCTCTAAGTACTGTGGGGTGGTATGTAAGGTAAGCACAACAGTTTATGTATAAACGTAGCTACAGTTATTCTAAAGAACCAGAGTCAAATTGGACCATCCAGTTAGTACATCACTAGAAGCAAGGATGTTTTAACTTATAAAATACAGCTATTTATATTTGCGTACACCTGCTTTACATGCTTCAGATTACTTTTGCTCTGCCAGTGGAAGATGAGTACAATCTTTCAAAGTGTAAGACTGATTGTGCAGACATAGACCTTTGAAATAACTGCATACCTGGAAGGGAAAATCTGCAATATTTGGTAATGTTTATTTCCTTTAACATGCAGTTTGGCCCCCATTTTATCCTGCTACTGATAAACTCTGTGGAGAAGGAACTGTGCAACAAAACTAAATAAAAATGGAGATATACTTTCCGTGACACACACACAAATTACATTATGTAGAAATAGTACATTTTTAATTCAAATGACCTTTCACTGTCACACAAATGCAAAGCTCAGTCAAAGGACAGGCATCTCGCCAGTTATTTCAGAGGCAAAGGAGGTTAGATATATTTCCTTCTACTCTTTTACTTGACTTTTCCCTTCATTCCTCTCTCTCTGGTCAACCTTTTGGCCTCAGCTATTCTCTTTTATGCCAAAGGCTTAAGCACCAAGGGTTTCATGGGGCCCCTTCTCGTTCTCCTTCACCATGATAGCAAAGGAATTCAGGAATGAAAAATATTGCAAGGTTTTGAATTTTAAATTGACTGTAAGAAAGATACCACCTGCTTATAGAAACTGGATTTTATTTTGCAATAGATCAAGGTGTCTTCTTTGTGGGTGCATTAAATCTTCATCTAGAAGCGTGTTCTTTTGGGAGGGGTCAGAGGCAAAGACAACAGAAATGAGTGAGACGTTCAAAACAGTATGAGACCCCCAGTGAATATACACCCAGTGCAAAGAGAGGGATGCACACCAACACAATGTTTTATTTATTTATTTATTTTGAATATTTTACCCCACCTTTCTCCTTGGAAAAAGGACCCAAGGTGGCTTACAATAATGAGGGACAATATACAGCCCAGAATATTTAAGACATATTCAAATTAATAGGGAATTAGGAGAGGCATCTTAGAACATAAAATGTAACATTAAAGTTACAAAGAGCACACAAAAAGAAAAGAACACTTCATTATGAGGGTGGAAATTAACATGGAAATCACTGTTGTTCTTATAAAATCAGCCAATGCAATCATGTATGGTAATCAATATAAAAGTCAAAGAGTAAGTAGTCCCTCATTCAGGGAAGGCTTGACTGAAAAGGAAGGTAGTATAAGTGTACATTCTTGAGACCTAGTATATTGCACGTGTTAAAATGGAGTTGGAGGGAGCAGCTGTAGTTACCTGCAGCACTTGTGCCATGTTTGTCATCTTGACAAAGCGTGTGCAGAACTACACTTGCTGCAAGTGCAAGCTGGTTGCACTATTAGAAGAGAAGGTCCAGCAGCTAGAGGCCCACATAGCGAACCAGCAGCAAATCAAGGAGCTTGAGCTCTTCTTGGACAAAGTGGAGCAGACTATCTCTGACAAAGAAGAGACAGGGCACGCTTCTGAGGAAGGAGTCACTTCTGCAACTCAGGAGGTAGATGTGTGGAGGAATGTGACTCAGAGGAGTAGGAGGTCAAGGGATCACTCTGAGAGTCTCAAATTACAGAATCAATTTGAGGTTCTTACCCTAAGCACACCTCAGGACGAATGCACAGAGGAACAATTGGTTCCACCTGAGGATCTCTCCCTCATCACAATTGATGAGATACAGGATCAGGTGCATGTAGATGAACAGGCTGCAGGAGAGAGGCTCCTTGTACTAGGGGACTCTATTATTAGAAATACAGAGGGATGGATTTGTGATGAGCAGGATAACCGTATGGTCACTTGCCTGCCAGGTGCAAAGGTTGCAGACATCACGAGAAATCTAGATAGCCTGTGAGAACTGGGAAGGAGCCAGTGGTCATGGTACATGTTGGTACCAATGATGTCGGGAAAGCCAAGCGATCAGTCCTGGAAGCCAAATTCAGGTTGTTAGGAAGGAGATTGAAGTTCCGGACTTCCAAGGTAGCATTTTCAGAAGTGCTGCCTGTTCCTCGTGCAGGACCCGCCAGGCAGGCAGAGCTCAGAAGCCTCAATGTGTGGATGAGGTGATGGTGTCAAGAGGAGGGCTTCACATTTGTCAGGAACTGGAGAACATTTTGGGACAAGCCAAACCTGTTCAGGAGGTTGCACTTGAACCATGATGGGACCAGATTGCTGGCACTCAACTTCAAAAAGGCTGCAGAGCAGCTTTTAAACTGATAACTGGGGGAAAGTTACAGGAGCTGAGTGGCATCCGGTTTGGAACCTCTCCCCGTAGAATGGGGTTGGAGAGGGTAGAGAACCACCAAGTGATGACATAGTAGGTATTAGCACTGGGACAGTAATAGGATGTGGTAGTTTGTCTACTAGAATTAAAAGCTGCAGGGGGGAAAGAAAAAAGAAGCAGTCCTTCTACAGGTGTTTCTACGCCAATGCTCGAAGCCTCCGAGCAAAGATGGGAGAACTTAAACATTTGGCAGCTAGGGATAACAGATGTTTTGGACCACAACTCCCACAGTCCTTTGCCATTGGAAATACAGGCTTGGAATTCTGGGAGTTGTGGTCCAAAACATCAGGAGGGCCGAAGTTTGGGTAAGCCCGGACTATGGCTTCCTCCTGAGTCACAGTATGAACTGGCTCAGGTGTTAAGGTAATCAGGAGAGGCCGTCCTCTCTATCCCCCACCCTCACAGGTACATCTTGTGGGAACACATGAAAGGGCCTTCTCGGCTGCTGTGTCCAGACCCTGGAACTCCCACTAGAGCAAAGGACCACCCCATCTCTGCTGTCTTTCTGGAAACAGGCAAAAATCTTTCTCTTCAGGCAAGCTTTCCCTGAATGATGGACTACTGAATCTACCATACATGATCACATAGACTTTGTGTTTATAGATTTTGTGATTGCCTTAATGTAATATTGTCTTTTAATGCTTTGTGTTTATAGACTTTGAGATTGCATTAATGTAATGTTGTCTTTGAATGCTGTAAGATGTCCCTCAATTCCCTGCTCTCAATATTTGAATATTTCTTAATTGTATTGGACTGTATATTGTCCCTCATTACTGTAAGCTGCCTTGAATCAATTTCAAGGAGAAAGGTGGGGTAAAAACACTCTATATAAAATAAATAAGTAAATTTTAGGTTACTTCTCAGCCACTTGTGGCAGAGTGATTCTCCCTGCAGGATTCCACATATGTACTTGTATAATGTGTTGACCAATGCAAAGCATGGGGGGATAGCGTTGAAGGAGAATTTGGAGCAGGAACAACAAGTAGTTCAGCACATTTGCAGTCTACACCACTTTTCCTCCTCAAATTGTCCCCTCCTGAAGCACCTTTTCCCCAAAAAGAGAGCTTTGAGTTTTGACATTTAGGGAGAATGCACAGTCATGCCCTTATCTTTGTGCATGAGGATAGTAAACGTCTAAACAAGGAACTGGAAGTGATATACCTTACCTGCTAAAACGATTTTTTTTGAATACCTAAAAAGCTATCTTAAATGTAGCCGTGAATATTATCATCAGTGTAAATAGATGCAGAAAAAGTACTGGATCAATCTCTGCAATGAGCTTCACAAACATTAACTGACCGTATACTGTAAAGGAGCAGAAGACAGTATCAGCTGAGAATTATTTATTAATTATTTAATAACTGTTAAATCCTTCCCTCCTCCGCCTCCAGCACAGAAATGACTGCCTCTATTAATTTATATTCTATAAAAGTGAAAGTAGACTGTGCTATTGGATCATAGTAGGCATGAAACTACTTTTTCCTTTTTAAAAATTAATAGATTGAATTAATTAATTAATTAATTAATGCAGCTAATACAGATGGTGGAGTGGCTACCAGACACGTGGCAGTGAATTGGGG
>JAHTLZ010000016.1:76345822-76357945 GCA_023846285.1 Phrynocephalus versicolor
AATAACAAGATTGGATAATGGGAAGACAATGGCAAAGGCTATGGACAGATGAGGAAAATGAGCCTTCTCTTATTACAATCCATTTTCATGTTTTTCCATCAATTTTCTTGTTCTTGTTTGATTTTAAAAAGGACAATTGTTCCTACAAATGTGGGCAAAATGAAAAAAGATGAAGGCAGCCTCAGTAGCTGTTGTAGTTTCTATACAAAATAAACATCACATACGAAAAGACACTCAGAGCATTAGTAGATGATTACAGATGGCAAGTTCACATCATCTTAGCATCTGGTGCAACTGTGCTATCTCCAAAATACCAAATGTCTTGACTGAAATCCCAAAACTGATGGAAAATAATGAGCTGAACTAAAAGTTTCAGGAAATTTCAGAAATGAGAAAAAGGGGACTTCAAAGGGCTTCAAAGAAAAGCATGAACTTGGCCCACCTATTTCATCGCATCTTTGTCTGTATAAGCACTTACAACCTAGCAAATGTGGCCTTTGGGACTCTTCATAATTTGGGGGTATTTGTACCATTGCAATAGAACCATTAAGAACATAAGAAGAGCCATGCTGGATCGGGCCAAGGGCCCATCTAGTCCAGTTTCCTATATCTCACAGTTGGCCCACCAAATGCCTCTGGGAGCTCACAAGACTAAATATGTGTCTCCTGAAACCACTCCCCTGCATCCGACCTTTGAAGTATCCTGTTTTTTTTTAAGCTGGGAGATTACACATCCCCATCATGGCTTGTAAACTGTGATGGATTTCCCCCCCAGGAATCTGTCCAATCCCCTTTTGAAGGCATCCAGGCCAGATACCATCACCACATCTTGTGGTAGGGAGTTCCACAGACTAACAAGACGCTGGGTAAAGTGTTGTTTTCTTAAACCTTATTATTTGTACCACAAAAGCCATCAGTAGATTCATTTGTTGTATCTGATTATCATATAGATGTCATTAAGCATAATACACTGTACAGAATGAAATTTGTTTTTCTCAAAACCAGAAGGTGAATAAAACACTCAGTAGAGCTTAGAGAGAAAACACATGAAAGGTTTTTAAAATGTCATTTAAAAGGTGCAAAGAAGATAATTTACTATTTTGGTAATATGGCATTGTTCACTCATCTGGTAAGAAATAAAGAACAAAGGCCAGAACAGAACTTAGAAAATGTACATAAAAGCTTTTGATGTTAAAATAACACATTTTAAACAAAACAACACATACTGTTACTGGTAAACACAATTTCAATTACCCAGTGTTTATCAAATTTTGAACACTTAGTGTAGGTTCCTTAGAAGATCAGTCTTCTTACATCTTTAATGGCTGAGTTTTGAATAATTGTTGACTTGGCTTGATGGATCCATTTTATAAACAACATGATGTTCTGTCCATCAGTAAGAATATAACAAAACTGCTATTAAAGTTGTCTTATCAAATGAGTTTAAAAACATTATTCTAACACTATCATGAATTTGCAAGATTTTACATTACTTTGGGTTAAATATGGAATTACACAGTTTGAATTAGAAGTCTGATTTAAGTTTCTGTTTATAATTTCATTTCTTACAGTTAGCCGGTAGTTGTGTAATATATACTGTACATGATATCAGTTGCTATAAAAATATATCAGATCTCAGCATTTACCAGCAAGCTGACTTGGCATTCTAAGCAATAGAAAACAACCAACACAATGTTGTTATATATGCCATCAAGTAATTGTGACCATCCAATGAATGTACTACCTCCTAAGTAACCTATCATTAACAGCTCTGCTCAGCTCTTACAAAGTCAAGGCTGTGGTTTACTGTTGTCATCCATCTCATGTTTGGTTTTCCTCATTCCCCACTGTCTCTAGCTTTTACAACCATTACTGTCCTTTTCAGCAAGTCTTGTCTCCTTATGATATGCTGGAAGTATGAATCTGTTTTGTCATTTTTGTTTACGGAAAGAGTTAAGGCTTGATTTGTTCTACAAGCCACTTGTTTGTCTTTCTAATGGATCATTGTATCTGCAAAACTCTCCTCCAGCACCATGCTTCAAAAAAATCAGTTCTTCAGACACAAGAGAGGGCCTTCTCTGCCAGTGCTCCCAGACTCTGGAACTCCCTCCCATGGAAGGCCAGGCTGGCTCCATCTTTGCTATCCTTCTGAAAGGAGATGAAGACCTTTCTTTTCAGGCAGGCATTCCATTAGTGATTAGCTGTGTGAAAGGGATTTTTTTAATGGATCATTGTACCTTGCTGCTTTTAAATGTGCTTATATTATTTGTTTTATTTACCATTTTATTACTTAAAATATATATAACAACACAAAACATGCTGTATATGGCACTGACATCATATTTACACATAAATATAAGATTACATAGTTTCCCTTTGTTAAGATTTGGCTTGGCATGTATTTTCTTCTGTTTAATTATCTGGAAGTTGGGTCATGGCAACTGGACTTCTTGCCATGACTCAACTTCCAGATAAACTCACCTGGATGACTGAGAATCTTCACAGACTTTTGTTTAATTCTTTTAAATATTTGTGCGCTTACTGTTCTTAAGTCTTAAATATTGTGTAACTCTGAAATATTATGTAAAAAGGCATTCGGTCCTTTTAAAGGATAAAGGTAGGGTAAATACATAAATCATCTTGTTGGGTTTTTCTCACTGGTTCAGCATTCACATCAATGCATACTAACTGGGACCACAATAACGTGTATAATTTTGGCTGTGGTCCCTAGGGACACATCTTTACACTTTTAAAAATGTTTTCTAGTTCCTTCGTGACTAACTACCCTTTCAAATCTTGGTCTTCTGATTTCTTGGCTGTGGCCTCCCTTTGGATTGATCGTTGAACCAAAGTGCAATCAATGCTGCACTCATGTACATGAAACTGGTGTCCCATCACATATACAAAAGAGGAACTATCAAATTTCATGAGAAAGGCAGGTCTGGATGAATCACAAGCCGGAATTAAGATTGCTGGAAGAAATATCAACAACCTCAGGTACGCAGATGATACTACTCTAATAGCACAGAGTGAGGAGGAATTAAAGAACCTCTTAATGAGGGTGAAAGAGGAGAGTGAAAAAAAATGGGCTGAAGGTCAACATCAAAAAAACTAAGATCATGGCCACCGGTCCCATCACCTCCTGGCAAATAGAAGGGGAAGAAATGGAGCCAATGACAGAGTTTATTTTCTTGGGCTCCTTGATCACTGCAGATGGCGACTGCAGAAACGAAATAAAAAGATGCCTGCTTCTTGGGAGGAAAGCAATGGCAAACCTAGGTAGCACCTTAAAGAGCAGAGACATCACTTTGCTGACAAAGGTCCAAATAGTCAAAGCTATGGTTTTTTCAGTAGTGATGTATGGAAGTGAAAGCTGAACTATAAAGAAGGCTGATCGGTGCAGAATTGATGCTTTTGAGCTGTGGTGCTGGAGGAGGGTCTTGAAATCAACCCCGAATGTTCACTGGAAGGACAGATTTTGAAGCTGAGGCTCCAGTACTTTGGCCACCTCATGAGGAGAGAGGACTCCTTGGAAAAGTCCCTGATGCTGGGAAAGATCAAAGGCAAAAGGAAAAGAGGAAGACAGAGAATGAGATGGTTGGACGGTGTCATCGATGCAACCAATATGAATTTGACAAAACTCCGGGAGGCAGTGGAGGACAGGAAGGCCTGGCGAGCTCTGGTCCATGGGGTCACGAAGAGTCGGACATGACTGAACGACTGAACAAATTATTATTGAAGTAGACCACTCCTGGTCAAAAATAGTCTATTTTATTAATTTAATTTAATTGTGAAACACTCTTATATGAATAAAGAAAGACTGGATTAAGGTATTTAAAAAGACCTTGCAATTTCACCTTTTTTCATTGTCTGCATTAATTTAGTACATCTAGTTACTTTTTTGTCTTTTTAATGTTCAGCAGCACTTCTGCTTCTGCACTTTTTCTCCCACTATTACTAGAAGTCATTTGAAGTTGTATGCCAATCATATATCATTTGCAAATTTTAAATTACTGATATTTCTTCTACCAACTTTCACTCCTCCACTGAAACCTAACCCACCTTTCCATATAAGTTCTGCAAACACCTTTTACAAAGAGAGAAATAAGGTACACCTTTGTCTGACACTTTTGCTTGTGATAATACATACATATTGTGTTCTACAAACACTACATACAATTTGGAGTAATTGGAGAGAATTTGTACTTAGTTTGAAAGGTGTTGTAATTGTTTGTTATTTCTTCTTCTTCAAGTGCCATGTCCTCATAGAACATTGGCGATCAGTAGCCTGAACTGGTTTCTATCTAAGGCTATTCTAAGTCAAGCAGCTGTACTCACTGCAGACCATTGGCTTAAGTTCTTAAGCCAGAATATTTTTCTACGCCTTGGTCCACATTTCCCATCTATTTTCCCTTAAAGGATAACTTGCAGCAGATGGTATTTCTTATTGTGCATTTGTATCCAAAATATTGCAATTTTCTTCTCTTTACAGTATTGAGAATTTCTAACTTTTTATTTATGCACTGTAATACAGCCACATTAGTGACTTTGGCTGTCCAAGGTATCTTCAGAATTCATCTGTACGTCCACATTTTGAATGCTTCCAGCTTCCTGCATAATGTGTCTGTAAGGGTCCAATTTCAACACCATAGAGAAGTATGCTGAATACATAGGATCAAAGTATTCAATTACAAACTCTGATAGGTAAGTCCCAGTTTGTCAAGACTTTCTTCATTTTCTGGAAGGAATTTCTAGCTTGTTCAGTTCTACAATGAATTTCACATGAAGAATCCTATTTATCTTTGACAAAGCATCCCAAGTATTTATAAGATGATACTCTCTCAGTTATATCACTGCCAGTCTTGAGAAGGTTCTGTGAACCATTTTGTTTTTTTACTGATAACCATCCATTTTGTCTTCTTCATGTTAACTCACAGTCCCATGGCACTGCTTTCTGCAGCAACAGAATCCAATAATCTGCCTTTTTGCAAGCAGGTCAGTGCCGTTAGCGTATCTTATGTTTTTAACAAGAACTCCATTCACTTTCACACCTCAGTTCTTTCTTTTGAGAGCATCCCGGAAAATTCTTTCTGAATAGATATACTGTAATTAAAATTACATTCTACATGATTTCTAAGGGAGGTGAGAGTATCACTCTATTCTGCTCTGGTCACACCCCACCTGGAGTACTGTGTCCAGTTCTGTGCACCTCAATTTAAAAAGGATGTTGACAACCTCGACCGGGTGCAGAGGAGGGCAACCAGGATGGTTGAGGGTCTGGAGGAAATGTCTTATGAGGAATGGCTTAGGGAACTGGGAATGTTTAGCCTTTCAAAAAGAAGACTGAGAGGGGATATGATAGGTATGTTTAAATATTTGAAAGGATGTCATATTGAAGAGGGAACAGGTTTGTTTTCCATGGCTACAGAGACTAGGACTCGAGGCAATGGTTTCAAACTACAGGAAAAGAGATTCCATTTGAACATTAGAAAGAACTTCATGAGTTAGAGCTTTTCAGCAGTGGAATATGCTGCCATGGAGGGTGGTGGAGTCTCCTTCTTTGGAGGTTTTTAAGCAGAGGCTGGATGGCCATCTGTTGGGAGTCCTGTGATGGGGGTTCCTGCATGGTAGGGTGTTGGACTAGATGGCCCTTGAGGTCTCTTCCAACTCTATGATTCTATGATTCTAACCAAAACTACTCTCTTGAAAATATCCTCTTGTACATGTCCTATCTTTTGACATTAAATAAGTAGGCAGAGAAATGACGTTTCAATTGTAACATGTTGTGTGTGCGGAATGACAACATATTTTATGTCCTGTCCATGCCAGGTGACGTTCATGGTTATTTTGTTCCTGGTGCTGTTATCAAGCCTAAATCAGCTTGAATCTGATTATCTTGCTGTTTCTGCTCTTCTGATTTGAATTAAAAATATTTTTGGAGCTATTTCTGTTTTTCTGCCTATTGCTAAGCCTTTTCACACGACCCCTAAGATCCGCTGGCCACTTAAATTCGGACCAGAGATCTTAGGGGTTCGTTGCTCTTCCTTCCTCCCCACCACTCCACACTTCCTTGCTCCTGTCTGCGTGAGGGGAGGGAGGAAGAAAGAGGAAAAAATGCAGGCTCACCTTGAAATCTCTGCCCAGGAGCTCTGTCGTGCTGATTCCTTCTCTTCTGTTTGCTTTTTTTTCCTCCCGCCCCTTCTCTTAAAGGGGCAGGAGGCAAAAAAAAAAAAACCCAGAAGCGAGGGGAGCCCCACACTCACCAGATTAAATCCGGACCTGGCGATTTTCACCCTCCTCGAGCAGGTACAAGAAAAGTGCGCTGGGACGTGCTTAGGTGGGTGTGGTCGCCCTTAATTTCCTGCAAACTCCGGAGCTGGTGGGGAAACAATTGTAAGCTCCGGAGCTTGCAGCCATTTGCTGCGGAGTTTAGGGGTCGTGTACAAAGGCTCATTGTTACAATGAGTGGTAATTTATTACCTGGGAGCTTCTGCAGATGAAGGGCAGCATATATATTTTAAAAACTTTTGGGAGTCATTGTATTCCAGATGTTCAGGAGCATTTTTATACTTCTGCAAAGTATTGCTTTGTCACAAAAAGTGCATTCTACATCAGTGTGTTATACATTTCAAATAGAATTACAAAGTTTAAAAACAAAACAATAACAATTACCATCATCCAAGCAATGAAAAACAAGAAGCGACAACTAAGAAATGCCAGCAGCAGAATCAATATGGTCAATTTTAAAAGTGGACAAATCAAAATATTTACTTCTCAAGTTTTGTACTGAAACATTGCAGTATTAATGCTGACCAGACCAGGATACTCATGGCATCAATACAGAAAAGGCCCCTTTCTTATATTTATGCCTGGCATCATCATCTGGGCAACAGATGAAAATATTTCTGTTTATGCTGTATGCTCCCTCAGTAATGGCTTGTTTTACCACTGCATAGGGACATCCATACATTAAACATTCCAGTTACTGTGAGATTTGTCTCTCTGCAGTTCTAATTCCATAACACACCTCTATGCAATCTCTTTGATTCACTCATTTAGAATGTATCCCATATTTTTGATTCCAGAAAACCAGACTTCAATGGATTATAAAAAGCAGGAGCAAATTGAATTTTGGGCCACAGGTAATACTACTTACTTTGCCATCATTCATCAGTGCTCTAGGATGATGATGGCGCACTACAGCTCGGAGAAACAGTATATTGTTCATTCATGTGTTCATACATACACAGAAGGTCCTCACTGCTCTGTTTTGGAACGCTCACCGATTTGTTTGTTTGTTTGTTTGTTTGTTTATTTATTTATTTATTTATTTTAGCATTTATATACCGCTCCCATTTCCCAAAGGAACTCTGGACGGTTCACACAAAAAGCTTAAAAACAAACATCAATAAGATAATATAAAATGGTACTGGGCAAGAGGCGAAAACTAGACAACCAACAAAAGAAGAGGGGAAAAAACTGGTACCACATTAGCAGTCGCCAAAGGCATCCCTGAACAGCCAGGTTTTAAGGGCTTTCCTGAAGGATGCCAATGAGGGAGCCTGGCATATCTCACTGGGTAGCTTGTTCCAAAAGCGATGGACCAGCCACCGAGAAGGCTCGTTTCCGAGTCACTACTCTGCGGGCCTCCCTGGGGGTGGATACCCGGAGAGAGAGAGAGCCATTGAGGAGTGGGTGGATCGGGCCAGCTCTAATCGTGGGGAGATACGCTCTGCCAGATAATCAGGGCCCAGGCCATGGAGGGTTTTATAAACCAAAACCAACACCTTGAATCTTATTCGGGAGGCAACGGGCAACCAATGCAGGCGAGCCAGAATGGTAGTGATGCGGTCAAACCTACCCGCGCCAACCACCAACCTGGCCGCTGCATTCTGTACCCGCTGCAGTCGCCGAACAAGGTTCAAGGGGAGCCCCATGTAGAGAGCGTTACAATAGTCTACCCTCAACATGACCAGCGCCTGCACCACTGTCCTTAGGGAATCCCCACTGAGGTACGGGCGAATCTGGGCGAAAAGCCTAAGATGGTAAAAGGCCGACCTGGTCACGGCTGCCACCTGGGATTCCAGAGACAGATCCGGATCCAGAACGACGCCCAGACTCCTCACTCGTTCCGCAAGCTGGAGGGCGGACCCACCCAAGCTGGGAAGAGGGCCACCGTACCCGTCCGTTTTATTGTTTCTGTTCATCTTCAGTAGTTGTAACTTGAGAGGCACAAACTGCAGTTGGATGAATGGCCCCAGTTTGGTGCGGCGCTCACACAGGTGGGAGCCAAACACTCCCCTCTCCTGTTTCCTCTGCACACTTGCCTCTTCTCTGGGCAAAGTGTGCTTCCCTCCCTGCCTCCTCAGTGCAACTACCCATTCAAAGACTGGCAGAGGAAGATGAGGATGGAAATGCGGGCTGCAACTAGGGAGTGGACAGTGGGGAGGCAAGCACACTTAAAGGAATGGGCAAGTGCTCAGAGGAGGTGCAGGAGGGGAGCATGCACCACCCACAGAACACCTGGGCTGAACCGCCAAACCACAGTTCGTGCCCATCTCTTTTTGTAACATATCGAACGAAACTGGATCTTGTTCACAGAACTAGGACTGACCATTTTGTTTCAAATATCATTTTGACCATCTGGCCTTCCACCGTAGTTCTACCACAGTTAATTATGACTCTAGATTAACACAACTTGCACCAATCCTTTGACAGCAGCTATTAAAATGCTTCCCATAGCATGTCTAACACTTACTGAATTAACTGCTTAGAGTGCTTGAGATTTAAAAAAAAAATTCCCTTGTATCGGGGCAAGAAGTGATGCACTTCACCAATTTCCTATTCTCTTGCAGCCTTTTTTTTGTTTGTTTTCTGAAAAGCTGCACCAGAGGTTTGAAGGGTCTTCCAGCACAATATGCATGACTGCGGGGGCTTGTAAAAGGGAGAGAAATTGGTTTGAGGTTGGTGCTCCTCGCTCTTCCTCCAATGGGATGTGTCTGATCATACTACCACCTTGTCCATTGTGGCAAGTCTCATCCATCCCAGAGCAAAGAGGATGGGCTCCATGGATAACTGATAAGCGGGAGCAATTTTGCTCTGGAGGCAATGGGAAACCATGTCTTGTTGGCAATCAGGACACAGTGTTCGCGGCACTGTGGCCACCAATACTCCCTTAGTCAGAAGCAAAGGTTACTACTTGGTTAAGTAAGGACCTACACAACAGCATGAAGATGAGAAGGGTAATAGGAAACATGTGTAGCTAGAACAGCCAGAGACCTTTGGGTAGTGGGCAGCATATAAGTTGTAAAAATAAAATAAAATAAATAAGAGGCAGAATGGAAGAGGGGCAGGAAGGAGGCGTTTCCTGAGTGTCTTCAAAATCAGAGGAAGAAGGAAACATGGCATAAGGGTTGGGGGTTGGACAGGACACAACCTTTACTCCACACATAAACTTTTATTGGGGCTCAGCGGTTTTAAATCCAAACATGATATAATTTCAGTGCAACTACCTAAGGTTATTTTTCATGGCGAACAAATATAAGTAGTGAATGTCTAGGAAAAAGCTAGTCTGATTAGTAACCACTATTTTATCTGGACAATGATTAATGTGAATGCTAAAACTGAATAACTAGTGAGGGTTCCATGAATTCTCCCACTGGAACAACTAGACATTATTATTGTATGTGAAAAAAAAGGACTACAAATGTTGTTGACAAGTGGAACTGAGAGAACACTATGCACCAGTAAGTGAGTAGAATATAATTTAGTTGATTCAGCTCTGATAATACAAGTTGAGATACAAATAGTTTGAATCCCCCCCAAAGAAACAGAGAATTGCTAAAATATATACCTGTATATTCAGCTGACAAAGTAGAGATTATTGCACCAATTTGATCAATTCATGATTTTTTTTAAAAAAAATTAAAGTTTGATAAAGTAAGTCTACTAATGACAAGCAAAATGCTCCTAGAATTCAGCATTTGGCACATTGTTCTCCTCTATCTTCTTTTTCTTTTCTTTTTTCTTTTTTTGAAATTAACGGTTTTGGTTAAGATGTTTAACCTACAGGCACTTGGATGGGATGTTTTCCTCTCCCGCAGTGTCACATGTTGTTGTACAATTCAAACGGAACTCATCACATAAACAGGCCACTTATCATTACCTGTAGAGTTGTAAATGAAGTCCCGAAGATTTCAACCACTTGCACATTCATGTTGGTTGCATGGTTAGTCAGTTTTGACAGGAAAAAAGCAGCTGGATGGGAAGTTCCTGTTGCATTTTACCAATGAAGTATTTTTCCTCATAGCCAATGAATGTTTGCAGGCCAAAAAGAAAAAAAAAAGCACCATGCCTTTTTCAATGAACCATGACGCCAAACACCAGAAGTGATACACTCTGACTGTCCATAGATTGGCTCAACTGAGGGAAAGGTATTGCAATTCCCTGTAGGTTTAGGAAATGAGGGATTTACGAATTTAACTGACCCTGGCCTCAACCTTACTGTTACAGTAGACTTCCCAAAAATCTAGTGGGCAGTACATTTCCTAGAGCTGACCAGTGCAATTTGTTTTGTCTACCTGGATGAGGATTAAAATAGCATTTATTTAAAACTGCACACAACTAATATGCCATTTTACAGTAACATTTATGTCTAGATGTCATAGCTGGATTATTGGCCCACCAATCCCAGGTGAATTACTTGACACATTCCATCTGTTTTTCGGTTTCCCTTGCAGAAGAAACTAGACTTCTCCCTTGAATTGCACAGGTCCAAGCAGCGCAGTTTTGGTTATATAGACTTTTTTTTCAATCAAGCAATCAATATCCAAAAAACACTGTGCTGATATTCATCACCAGGAAGTAGCCTGAGAAAAGTGGTTCTCAGACTTTCCAAGGCCCCTGTTGTTGGCGGTGCTCCTGGTCCCCTCTCCTGGCATGGTGGCTGCCCAGGGCGGCCAGGAAGGAAGCCGGGACATGGGAAGAGACTGAAATGAGTTGTGGGGGAGTAACACCGGTCTTGGGAGGGGGAGTGCCTTCATTTACTCCCTCTGATAGAACCTTTAGTTGTGTTTGGGAGGGGGGCATAAGAGTTATACATGGATGTAGTGTACATTGAGCACTGTTGCAGATATATGGATGTACTAGTTTATGAAACAAAAATAATGTAATATAATGTAATGTAAAATAATATAAGTTAGCCACACATACAGAATCTGTCAAGACAGAGCTGTATCCATTTTTTTTGCCTAGCATGGCAACTTGAGCCTAAGCATGTTTACACAGATGGGAACCTGCTAAAATAAATATAAACTTTATTAGTAATTGCATTTCAATTTTTACTTCAAATGGGAGATTTGGTCAGTGGACATGTAGAAGATGATTTTGAAATTCAGGATTGCACTAAAACTGAGTCGTTCCAGGTACTCCTACTTTTTCAACCTGTACGTTAATGAACAAGTCCATTATTTTAAAGGGATCATAAAGTCCCAAAGTTTTCTGCTCCACAGAAAACACAATTTGGAGGGATTGTATGCTTATGATAACTAAGGATTCAACAACATATCGTAATAGTCATGGTTTTCATCTGGCTTACTATGCTTGGAATTGATATAAAAATATCAAACTACATAATGCACAGCTAAGCACGTATTCGTTTAGCAAGAAAGCAGAGTTTACTGTACATTAAATCAATTCATATTTTTTTTAAAAAATTAATCATATTGGCATGCATAGCTGTCAAGTCTTCCGTATTAGCCGGGAAATTACATTTTTAAGCATCTTTCCCACTACTGTCCCGTAACAGTATTTTCTTGTAAATTTCCTGGACTTTATAATTTTTAAAAAATCCTCTGAATGGCATGAATTGGGAGCCCCACGCCAGAGGGGAAGGGAAAGGGGAAAGGGGAGGGGGCACCTTTTTTGCAACTGGGAGGGGAAGGGGGCACTTTGTGGGGGGGGTTGCGATCAGGAGGGGGAGGGGCACTTTGTGTTTTGTACATGTATTTTTGTTGGTTTTACATGTTGTCCAAGCTGGGGCCAGAGAAAACTTGACACCTATGTTGGCATGTGTGATTGTGTCAGAATAAATTGTGTCTGTGGGGTTTCTCAAGCACTGGATTT
>JAHTLZ010000016.1:76357955-76374113 GCA_023846285.1 Phrynocephalus versicolor
ATCCAAAGGGTCCCTTCCAGCTCTACAGTTCTAAGATGATGAATATGATGATGATCCAGAAAAAGAGAGAATGAACAGTCAAGGGTTTTAAAAGCATTTTCCATGTAGGTTGAAGTGCTCTAGAGAGAAATAGAGTCATACCCAATAGTAGCTCTCATTCTCAGCGAGGGAGGGTGGAGGGATATTAAATCACTCATTTACTGCACTCTCATATTTATTTTAACCTCCTTACCATAGGGTTCTCTGAATGAACAATTATTCTATTACCATGCTTTAGTTCTGAGAGTAAACCAATTTCATCTGAAAGCTCATCTTTCAGTTCTAAAGCAAAAACAAGCACAGATGCAGTCATTCAACATAAATTCTGGCATCTCTCTAGGCAGGCGTGTGAACTTTTTCAGAGTCACTGATCATAATGGATAAACAAGAGGAATCTAGTTATTGAATAAGCTGATTTTTTTCCTGCTTGGATCTATACTACTTTGCATTCTGCTCCTGAACACCAGTGGTACAAACTGTAAATAGTATATGTTTACGTAGGTTGCAAAATATTGGGGAACTAGTGATGCTATCAAGACATGGTTGTAAGGCAAAATGCCAGGGAGGATGGGCCATGGGGTTTCCACCCAGTGCAATATGGCTTGGTCTCCAGATGCTGAGGTAAGCAAAGCAAAACCAGCCACCCAGAGTGACTTTTAAGCTAGACGGAAGAGATACAAATGTAATAATAAATAAACTATAACAAAATATAACAAAATGTACCAGCCAAAATCGCATTCAGTTCCCACTGAAAACATTATAATGAGACGGGCTAGGTTATACATTTGGTTCTTATTTTCGAAAGGTGTATAATGTTTTGGTTTAGGGAATGGTTTTGCCACCTACTGTATAAACCAGCCATTTAACCTGTTGATTGTGGGGGGGGGGCAAAGAGATCTGGAGAGGGGAAATATTTCACAGCAAATTTTGAAAGCTTGCTTTTGATTAAATGGAAGATTGCAGGTACTTTCCCAGCAACCCAACTGTTCATTATTGATTTGATTAACTCTCCTGTCACTTCCTCCAAATCTAGAGAGCACTGGCTACAATCAGTGCACTCCTGCTTTTTGTTTTGTTTTAGTTTTTGTTTCAAAGAGCTGGCTTGTAATAATTTCTTGAAGTTTCAATCACACTCATAGTGTAACTATGGTGAAGTATCGGAGGTCTATTCCTTTCTCTGATTTGGGGGTATGATTTATCATGGTGTGAAATCCTGCCACACTCTATTACTTAATTATCCTTCCACAATTTTGATCTTTAAAACTAGGGTGGGGTTCCTGTAGCTCATTGGTTCCCAACCTTGGTTTCCGATATGTTCTTGGACTGCAGCTCCCAGAAACTCCAGCCAACCTAACTAGTGATGGGTTATTTTGGGGTGTTTCAGTCCAAGAACATTTAGGGATCCAAGGTTGGGAACCACTGTTGTTGCTGAAACTCTGACCTATTTTGTAAAGAGTCTCATCAATTTTATGGTAGAATTTTTTTTTCTGTTTTGAATTTCTAGTTGCACTTACTACAGAAATCAGAGGGGAAACCTTGCCAGTTTCTCTTACAAGCCCTCTGAAGTAAGCACTCTTTGCATTCTCACTTCAGTTTCACAAAGGAGAGAGCACATCCTGCCTTAATGGGAAACAGAACAAAACAGAACCCCTCTTGTCACTGTTCTCTTCCTTTCATTTCGGCAAGGAGCCCCCATGGTTTGAGCAGTACCATGAAATGCACCATCAGTCAACCCACACAGCTTTTCTCTTCCTCGTCACTCCTATCTATGAGAAGCAGCAGCAGAGAAATGGCTTGGGAATTCTTACAGATACATTTTCCAAGCATTGTTGGATGGTCTTGCAATTTTCTCCCTTCATGGATCAGTAAAGGAATGGGCACAGCAGCCCTTTCTTTCTTTTTCTTTCTTTCTTTCTTTCTTTCCAAGAAAAGCAGGGTGTACTTGGCATCAGTTGGTGAGGTTCTAGATCAGTGGTTCTCAACCTGTGAGTCCCCAGATGTTCCTGGACTGCAACTTCCAGAAATCCATTCCAGCATACAGAGTGGTGGAGGCTTCTGGGGGTTGCAGTCCAGGAACATCTGGGGACCCACAGGTTGAGAACCACTGTTCTAGAGAAAGTGGAAGAGGTTGGTAAAATTTCCTAAGCACAACTAAACTTCCTGAAAAAGTGCTCTGTTATATGGAGACTCCACATACTTTAATGAGCAAGCAAAGCAGGCTAACACTTGCATAAACTGAGCAAGCCACATACACAGGCACAAAACTAAGGTCTATGCCACCTGGGGCAAACGTGGATTCCATGCCCCCCCACCCCAGCAGGAGGAGCGTGGAATAGTACAAAGTGCTGTACAGTTACAGTGCTACCTCTGCTTACAAGTTTAATTCGTTCTGAATGCATGCTCATAAGTTGAACAACTCGTAAGTAGAGCAGCCATATCTAAAAACTCAGAAATTGGTTTTTTCACTCACATTGCTCGTAAGTAGAGGTACCACTGTACTTTTAAGGAATAATCAGATGTGGTTGAAAACATTAGTGGTGATAGAAATTAACACACCTCCCGTTAAGTGGTTGCCCTGACAGTGAATTTGGATTCATGGGCTGTTAATGCAAATGGAATGTTGTGTTGATAACCAGATCTATTGCAAGGAATTCTATGGAATAATTGAATGAATAACCATTCTCTAGGGCATTTTTAGAGAAAGAATTACATCCTAAAGCCACTGAAAGATCAGGCTACGAGAAAAGTTAGTAACAGAGGCCATGACATACCTGCTTCCACTACAATCAAGCAACAATGAAGCAAAAAAAAAAAACATGTTCAGAGGTTCAGACCTCATGCAGCTCTTTGTTGCTTCTTTTGTGTAATAAAATCATGTAACCACAATCGTTCTGTATTATGGTAATACATGGTAGTACGTCATATAAAAACCTTCCTGTTTCAGAAGTTTTTTAATTGATGCAATATAGACTGTGGGACCTCTGGTGACAATTTTAGTGTACTGATATTAGTGTAAGGTTTTTATTATTGCTTTGATTATTTATTGATATTCTATTTTTAAACTATTTTTAACTGTTTTAATTCTTTTGATTGTAAGCCGCCCTAAGACCTTTGGGTAGTGGGCGGCATATAAGTTGAATAAATAAATAAATAAATAAATAAATAAATTGACAGGCCCAAAGAATGGGGTCCTTCCTTATAGAAAGTAAAACCTAACAAATCCCTTAAGAACTACATTCCAGTACACTGAGTCCAATACATCTACTTTTAGTATTCTGTTTGTGTTAGTGTCATATGAGCCACGTCAGACTATTCTATAATATCAATAGATGAATCCCTCTTCCAGAGAAGGAAGAGGAAATTTGTTTACCAGGGTCCATTTTTCTCTAAGTTTGGATAATAGCCGTCGTCTGTTTCAGGTCGTATTGAACAGCTCCTCAAGGAATTGCCCAGTACAAGGGGGAGAGAAGAGCCACCTGGGGAATGTAAGATGCCTTTTGCAGGTTATCTGTGTAAACTAACTGGAGTTTACTATCACAGCTAGCTGTCCAACAACTCACTTCCGAAAACCAGTATACTATGACAGTTTTCTAAACTGGAAACATTGGGCCAAAGACAGTGCACTTTATGCACCCAAATATGGTTGCCCGTTCCAGCCAAGGCTTCCCAGGAATCGAGAAACAAGGTTGACCAATCCAGTGTTGTTCAGAAGATGCCTTGATTTGATTTCTTGTTAATGACTCAGAGCCCTGTTTGGCTACATCAGCTCTGAAGTGGCTAGAATGCACGCAGACATGTCCAAACTTTGGCTCTCCTGGTGTTTTGGACCACAACTCCCAGAATTTTAAGCTTAGATTGCCAGTGAAAAAGGACTGTGGGAGTTGTGATCCAAAACATCTGGAGGGCCGAAGTTTGGACATGCCTGCTTAACCATTGCACCACTATGGCATCCTCAAAGGTGGCATCATGGTGGTGGTGGTGGTGGTGCTGGATTTGTACATCAGTATTGTGGTCAGAGTGCCACATGGGCTTACAGCTGGTGTGCCAGCCGAAGTGAAATGCTTTGTTTTGTTCGTTCACTGTGCATCGACCCATCACAAATGTCTATGTTCTTGTTCAGAACTGAGATCTTATTTGGTGGGGTGACATGTATGAATCTCACCTTATTCCATTGTACACTAAGATAGTAAAAACTTCTCTCTGTCATGTTCTTAACAGATGCAATAGATAGAGTTTTTAATGACAAGCATGGACTAGCTGGGAAGCGAGACTTACAGCCCGAAGAAAGCATAAAAGCAGGTAACAAAATGATCTCCTTCGAATACCTTTGAGGTAGGCATCTCTCAGAGATCTCTGAAAAGCTGCCTGCGAAATACTGTCTGACACGTTTCTAGTTTCAAAAGAGAGTTTCTCCTTCAAATTCCCCTGAGAGTATGAGCAATAGTACTAAGGTTCTAAGTCCTAAGGTACTAAGGTAATAGTACTAAAGAATCATCATATGCATTTAACAGCCAATGAAAATGAAAATCTGGGAGGTGTTCATAAACAATTCAGGTGTTCCAGCATAGAAACATTTAGTATATATGGATAGGACATCATGCACTTGGTGGACTTCTTTAAAAAAATGGCCCAGGAAATTTAGCATCTTTACCAAACAAAGTTGAATTATTCTTATAGCATCAATAATGGAAGTAAAGCACACTTGCATATCTTTTTATTAGGTCATGGAAGAGGCTAAAACAATACAAGAGGAAAGACGCTCCTTCTAGTTACTTCTAAAAATCCCTTTCAGCCTTGATCCCAGTTTTCTGAAATCTCATCAGTACTTTCCAGCAATGGCTATTTTTTGGAAACTAAAGATTCCTCTCCCATCCAGTGGCCTTCAGTGGCATCCCAGTAATGAAGGGAATTTTATGGGAGTCTTGGGGATTCTATGGGAGAGTATTCAACATTCCCCACCACCACCACCAGAAAATGGCTTATGCATTGTAATTTACAGAACAGGATTTCAGTCTTTCATTTAAAATGCTAAGATAAAGGCAGAGAGGCATTTAAAATAAGGTAATCAAAACAATAATTAATGGGTGTAAGTTAGGAAGTAGAGATCGGAAAAATGGTTCTTAATAGCCATTAATTGAAATTAGAGCTTGAGAAAGTTGCCTGGGTGTTTTGTGACATCATCCCCCCCCCCAAAAAAAAGAAACATTTCCATGTTCTGGCTAAAGCGAATAATGATTGAGGATTAGTTAAAATAAATAACTTTTATGATGATCAAGTGATAGAAGACTAGCCACATGGTCTCTTCCCCTTTACCCTGTTGTTTATCTTAGTCATCATAGGGCAGTGATGGCGAACCTATGGCACGGGTGCCAAAGGTGGCACTCGGAGCCTTTTCTGTGGGCACCCAACATCGCCCCTTCATAGCCACCTGTATACAGGTTAAATTACTGTATTGGCACTTTGCAAAAAAAAAATAGTGGGTTTTGAAATGCAGTTTGGGCACTCGGTCTCTAAAAGGTTCACCATCACTGTCATAGGGTATACAACCACTCCATGCAGGAGTCTCTATATACTCATACATCCATTCACAAGCACACTTATATGCATGCTCATATTCAAGGGAAGAATCACATGAATCAACTGCTTATACAGGGCATAAACTGGAGGTTGCCCACCACTGAAGACTTTTCGAAACCTGGAAATGTGTGGGATGGCCGTGCTGTGGCACTCACAGCAGCAGCTGCACCGGCAGATCCATAGCAGCCAGCAGCCTAGGAAGGAATTAATACTGCCGGAAACATTGATAGATGTTTCTTCTTACGCCTGCTATAGCAAGTTGCCCCTCTTGCTTCTAGGTGGCCGGTATTGTACAAAGCAGGCAAGCAAGGCCTTCCACATGCGAGGGTGCTCGTGAATAGATTAATTTGTGTTGCCCCTCAGATGGGGCCAAGGCGCTTTGAGTACTAACCGTCCATGATTACTTTCAATCTATTTCATGCATGTTGGTGTCCCCTGAGTTTTGAGAATTTCATGAGCACTTGTGATGGCTAGAAGGGAATCGTTTATGGATATATAAGACCATCTGATTTAAAAAGTCAGGTGGTTTTTAAGAGTCAGTTTTAAATTGCTGCTGGGTTTTTTATTCTTCATTTGCAAATTGATGCACAGCTTTCTTTGGGTAAACTTTGTTTTCCCTGTTTTGCAAAATGAGAGTGATTCTCAACCCTCAAAACTCCAGGAACAGGAAGGAAAAAAAACCTTGTGCAAAACAGTGCAGGCAATATTTTTGTTGGATCACCGAAATATTAGGAACAGGGCAGGTTTTTAAGTGCCATACAACTCTTGAGTTTGGGCATTACGGAGTTTAGATTGGGAGGGAAAACAGAAAAAATGCAAAAACCATCCAGGATGGATGTTGAAACATCAGAATCTAAGATGAATACTGCAAACAAGTAAAACCAAGTGCACTTGTGTTGGTCTACTTTTACCTGGACAAAAGGCAATTATCTTAGTCTATTTCTATAAAACTCACATTTAAGGGAGACATTCATTTGTTGCAAAGAATGTGTTTGGTCCTACAACCAACACCCGAGACACCTGTTTGTACTACAGGATGCCACTGGTCATAAGTACGTTCTGCAATGGATGCTTATCTGATCTTCCTGTTGGTGGAGGAGCGAATGTCAGAGTTTGACCCTCCCCTCCTCTCCTCCGTGGCAACACAGCCCAGATCTGCTCCAGAGGGCTTCTCAACCCGCTGGAGCACATTTGAGTGGCTACAAGATGGTGAATCAATTCTGTCAAAGTTGTCCATTGTGTTGGTGAAGAGACATTGTCGGATAGGATCCCAAGTAAGATGTGACACACACACAGCATTAGAAGGTAGCAAAGCAATTGGTATTGTTCCTGCTTGTTATAGAAATTCACCTTACTAAAATATGATATGGTCTACTGATTTGCTCCCACTTTATATACAATTATTGCAGGTTTCCCCTCCTTGGTTCTCTTATGATAACAGCAAATCAAGTAACAACAGGCTAATATTTTTTAGGTCCTTTTGGAAGAGCATTGACTGATGAAAATATTATGCATACAATAATTGATTTTTTGACGTACTTGCGTCTTAAAGGTAAGTACACATCTTTCTTCTTTTCTAACAATTTTAGTAGTAACTTGAAGTGTCTATTTATGCAGAGCACAAAGCACTTCTATTAACATTGAACTCAGGTGGGGCTGCCAGCAAGATTGTAGTGATAATGGGACCACTGATTATGGAAGTATCAGTGTATTGGGAAGGAAATCCCAAAACTTACAGAAGTGCCTGTGGCGGCAATGGGGACCTGATAAGGCAAAAAGGCTCTGCTGCATAACCCAGGATGGATTGGATGAATATAGAAAATAGGTGGTGGGATGGAAGAATGGAACAAGGGCATACTGAACAGGAACATTCCCCACTTAAAAATTCTGTTGCTGATCCCTTTATTCTTGAAAATACCTTATCTGGTTTACCTGAAAGTCAACACTTGCAATGCAGTCTTGTGCAGTCAGAGATAAGCTTCAGTGTATTTAGTGAGACTTAAAGTATAGAGCTGCTGAAGATGCCAACACCACCTCTACCTCCCACCCCAAATGGTATGTTTCTTTGAGCATACATCATTCATTGTTCTGCATCATAGCCTATAACAGCCAGGATTACCTTCATGGATATGAGACCCATAAAGAGCTTAGCAGCGTGTTCAGGAGGAGAGTGACATGGTCTTGTTGAGTTTCCAGCCAGGCAGACACAGGCACAGAGCAATATGATGGCCATAGCTTGCAAGGAAAATCTTGTGTGTTCAGATATTCCCACGTAATCGATATACTGGGGAAACTGGAAGAAGAGGGGCAGTCTGCTGTAGTTAGCAGAAGTGGGACACACAGCTCTCCTGTGATTGCGATGGCCACTGTATTGCAGTGGTGCATGCACTCCTAGCTGAGGGTCAGTTTGGAACAAGAAGAAAGAGCAAAGAGCTATTGAGCCCTATGGTGATCTCCTCTTATGCCTGCAGATGTGTCCATAGTGGAATAAATCACATGATAATTCATTTTAGTTTTGGCCCATCATCCTGAAATTCTGAAGTACAGTAGTACAATCTTCTCAGCCAACCTTCACTGAAATTGCAACTACTGTGCCCAAGCAGAGAATATCATGTTCACTGACCAACAGGAAGCCAGTCCATCATCTGTACAGCTTGTGCTTGTTGAATTTCCATAATGGCCTTAAAGGGCAGCTTTATTTAGGGACTTCGGCAGAGCTCCTGAAGATTGGATTATTATGGCCAGGAGCACGTTACCTCAACTTCTGCTTCTCACTTGGAATCAGGATATTCAAATTACCCACTCTCTTTACTTGCCACCACTAGTAGAGGGATATTTGGCTAGGATGTAAGACAAGGCATTTTTGATGTGTCACCCTGACTCTAGAACCTCAGCTTTCATTAAAGAGCCCTAGTTATTCCACCATACCTTAGACTTGTTTATTTCCCTTCACCCCATGCTGTTCGTTCTTTAGCTTTGTTACAATACTCTGTTTTTATTTTTGGGTGGTTTTTTTTGTATCATACAGTTTTAATGTTGAAGCCACATTGTTGGGGTGGGTGGGCTTAGAAGTCCAAATATAGGATACAAATGGATTATTAAAATAAACAATTACACGTAACTAAAAAAAACCAACCCACATCGCCAATCTTAAAATTTTATCTATAACAATAATAAGTATCTCTTCAGATTCTAATAGGATGATTATAAATGGATTATTTAGTATAAAAAGCTCAAGACAGAAGTGTTTTCAAACACCACTGTTTTCTAATAATTAATAGTTATTAGAGGGAAATTATGCTAATGAAATAAATTGGTTTCCGGGAATTCCAACATTTCTTTAAAGATTTTTGGACAATATGGTTTGCTCCCCTCTTTACACATGTGGTTCATAGACTGTACTAGAAGCTGTTTTTACAATGAAAGGCTATTAACAGCTAGATGAAAGGCGGGTTCGGTAATTGCAAGCCCCGTTTTATACCTCTTATCATTGAGGCAACCTGTGAGTCAAAGCTAGCCAAAATCTGAGAAGTATCTCCTCTCCAAAAGATATTAGCAGCACAAAAGCTGAGAGACAATGAGGCTCTTCATAGACGGGCACGCCTTGTGCAGTTGCATGTAGGAAGGGAGGCATAGTCAGTGCTTTGCTATCTCTTGTCAGTCAGGAGCATTCTTTATCTAACCCCATTCTGTTCCTCAGCTAGAGCTTGCAAGGATTACTTTTTTCAGGCTGTATGTCCCAGAATCCTCTTAACAAGGAAGTGCCACGGAGGCAACCTTTTCAGGCTCTAGCCTGAGCATTGTCTGATTGTGTACTTATGAAATCAAATGTACAGGAAAGGAATTTGAATGGCAAAAGGCAATACTGCATTGTGTGCCTTGGATTTCTGTGAAACAAAATGACAGGATGCTTTGCCTTGTATCACATTCCACAAATCGGTGTGGTTTGTTGCTTTATTGTCTCTGAGCACTTTTCCGTTGTCTTTCTACACACACACACACTTGATATATTAGATTTTAAAATGTTTTTTTTATTTTTTGCAGAAGCTGGAGCCCTTGATAACATATCTGCAACAGTGTCTTCAGAAGAAACGGATCAGTCTTGAAAGAAAACATCTCTGTCTTAAAAATGAAGACACTGAATCTGAACTTTGAATAAAAGAAAATGATGGTTTATTGTTTACATTTATCTGATAAACTGTCACCCATGGTCAACTTCCCTTTTGTCTTTGCCTTCCCTGTGATGTCACATTGTAAGGTTTTTCCTCGATTTAAAAACAGAATTATTATTGAAAAAATGACAAAATAAAATGAAACAGCAGCTGCATCTTGTTTCACTTCTGTTTTATTTCACAAAACATGGGAAACTTATCCTGGACTGTGGACAAGGACTACCCTGCTTCTTAGGGCGTGTATACACGACCCCTAAACTCCGCCGCAAATGGCTGCAAGCTCCGGAGCTTAAAAATGTTTCCCCACCAGCTCCGGAGTTTGTAGACAATTAAGTGCGACCCCGCCCACCTAAGCGCGTCCCAGTACACCTTTCAGGTACCTGCTCTTAGAGGGTGAAAGATCTTGATCCGGATCTGCCGGGCTCTCCTTGCTTCTTTTTGTTGTTTTTTGCCTCCCGCCCCTTTAAGAGCAGGAATTTAGGGGTCGTGTAAAAAAGCCCTGCAGGAATCATGACACGACGGGGCTGGAAGCAGCTTCCACCGGCACTGAGGTAAGGCTGCGTTCTTTTGTTCCTTTTTCTCTCTCCGGAGGGGGTGGGGACGCAGCAACAGCAACAACCCCGAAGATCTCTGGTCCGGATTTAAGGGACCAGTGGATCTTAGGGGTCATGTAAAAAGGCCCTTAGAAATCCATTCTCATTGAAGGGTCGAGGGGGAAATTATAGCAGTAGTTCTCTATCCTGAACCAGACAAAACAAAGGCATGTGTAGAAATAAAACTTTATGTTCACATGAAGGGGAATAATTTCTGGATATCTTTTTGGCTTGATCCAGTGGTCCACAACCTGTTCTCCTGACTGAGGCTGCTTTTAGATCATCTCCTATTCACCAAGACAGGATTCCCCTTCTCTGGGTGATCTTAATCAAGATCATTAGGATGGGCATGACATTTACACAAACCAGGCATGGACATACGGTAGACAGTATATGTATGCTATCCCCATTCCACCCAGACAGAAAATGAAATGTCGGTGACAGGCAGCTTTTATAGGCAATAAGCAGGCCCCCACAGGGGAGCATGATGCTCCCTGAGCCTTTTGACTTAGACCAAAATCTTGGCAAGAAATTATTGAAATTCTCCACAAAGGGAAAATTGTATCCTCCACTGCTTTTTCTTTGTGAGGCAAGCAAAATTAATTCTTCATCTTCTCCTGAGGAAAGATGCTTACTTGAACTAGTTCGGCCATCCAAAATCAAGCAAGGAGCAAACCAAGATGGCCATATTGGATGATTCAGAGCAAATAAAACAAGCACCTTTGAGAAAGTAATAATGTGAAATCTATTAACTTACATGAAGATAAGGGAAGCACACCAAGCAGTGTTAGTTGGAGTTTCTCTCTAGGGACTTAGAAAAAGTGACTGCAAAAAAGGCTACACAGAAGAAACAACAGCAGAACCTATTTTGAATTCTTAGTTCTTTGTGTGGAATACTTGTTCTCTACTGCTCTGTCAGGTAGTAGTGACGCCAGAGGGTGCTTTTTTTGTTTTTTGTTTTTTGTTTGTTTTTACTAAAGCAACAGCCAAGTTGCATTCTTTTTAAAGATTGTTCTGGGGCAGGGTGCAGCAGGAAAGGTGGAAATAAGAACATAAAACATAAGAACATAACATAAGAAGAGCCATGCTGGATCAGGCTAGATCAGGCCAAATAAGGGGATAGGATGCTCGTTTTCTTCTAAAAACATAGATACAGAGCCTATTCAGCCTTTCAGAAAAAGGTTGATCTGAGCAAGAAAAGAGTTTTAACCCCATCCCTTGTTTGTCAGTTTCTCCATATAAGGAAAGACAATGTGAAGAGAAGACAACTACTGTGGCTTTCCCTCACATGTGGAGGCTTTCCTGTCAGACAACCCCTCACCCTGTGGAGACAGCAAGAGGTGGTGCCAGAACTCTCCTCGCTCATACATTCAGATGGAACCTTGGGGTTTCTCATCCAGTAGAGCATGTACCCGTGAGGTCTGTGGCATCCGCACAGGCAAGTGCTCCCACAATCATGAAAGTGAGATGGCAATGGAAGGAACATGGACCACTTCATTGTGAATGAAATCCACTGCTGTGAAGCAGCCCAGTTGTCTGCTTTTGGGGACAGTGTGTGTGTGTGTGTGGGGGGGGTAAGTCGCACATTGTTCATGTTGTCCTAGAACGTTGCTTCAGCAGAATGTTAAGAATTAACAATGCCTAAAAATTACACTTCTTGATTTCTGTGTGTGTGTGTGTGTGTTGTGTTGTTACAGTTGGAGTTTTCTTGGCAGGAGTACTGGAGTGGCTTGCCAGTGATTTCTAGCCTTGTTTAAATTCTTCAAGAAGAACAAGACCTGGTATGCCAGCAACAGATAGTACAGAACTTTCCCATGTTCCTCTGAAGGCTCAGGCATTCTAAATCAAGCTACTTAAAATTTCACAGTCACCTCCACTGGTTAACCCAGCCAAATCTCATGCTGCCTGGTGTGCTCTTGCTAGTCAGCTTTTTCCATCTCCGCAGGATCGCCCAGATCCAACCATACCTCGATGAGTCCTCCCTGAGGACAGTTGTGCAGGCCCTCGTGATCTCGAGAATCGATTACTGCAACGCCCTCTACGTGGGGTTGCCCTTGACATTGTGGAATCATCTTCTTAGTGAGCTGTGCCTAGCACAGTCCCTGCCCGCCTTCAAAAAGGCTCTGAAAACCTTGCTCTTCAGGGAGGCTTTTGGCAACCCTTTTAATTTACTTTAACTTTAATTTAATTTTTTTTTTGCCCACGATGCCTCTTGCTGAGGGCCTTTCCCTCTTTTTATTAGTCTTTCATCTGTTATTTGCTCTTGTTTTTATTTGTGTTTGTAAACCGCCCAGAGTTCCTATTGGAAGATGGGCGGTATAAAAATGCAATAAATGCAATAAATAAATAAACAAACAAACAAACAAATAAATAAATAAATAGTCTGTGTGCAAAGGGAGAAATGGAGAGGGGAGATAAGTCAGCTGCTTGGCCTTTCTCCAGAGGATGAGGAATAAAGGAAAGAAATAAAAAAATACTTTTTTAGCCTTAAAAAGAACAAATTAAACCGCATTTTCAGATGTGGACCAAAATACCCGCAAAAAACCTTGCACCGAACATATGAAGACAAATGTAACATTACATGAATTGCAGGAAAAATACTGGTATGATGGTACAGTGCTGAGAACAAATGCAGTGCCTGGAAGAGCCCTAAAACCTTTGTTGTGTGGTTTAAATCTCCCTTAAGATAAGTGCCAGGCCTATGAAGAAGGCAAATGAAGCAGGTTAACATGTGGATGTTGGAAGGAATTTCAGCAGCTGCTCCCCCTTTGACCATAATCCACCTCTGGGCAAACAATAGACCATTTGCTACCCTCTTCCAACGACCAAGTGCCTTGAGCAAGGCCTGGACATAGCATTCTTGGGTTCACAGCTTCTGAAATCCCTTCCAACATCCACATGTTAACCTGATCACCCGTCTTGAGCCTAAAGGTGTCCATCTTGTATTCATCTCGGGTCTCATGTACAAGTGCAATGCCATTATCAACCTGTACTTGGACCAAGAGGAACTTGCTTAAGTTCTCAGTGAGAATGCAGAAGATTTAAACTTACCTCTTACCCTCAGGGATCATTTCCAATCTCAGAAAAGACCCACTGCCTCTTGATTTTCCCAGATGTATTTTCCCCACTGTCATTTTCTCCTCCTTGTGGACTATCATCTGTGCCTTCTTTTTCAAGAAATCAACATACAAGCCTGCACCTTTCTGTTTTTCTACCTAAGAGTACATGTTGTATTTGGGATGTTTTAAAGACCCAATTCCTCATATGTCAGCCCTATATTTCAAGTACAGAGACAAGCCAGTGTTATTTCCAAGAGCTTCAGGGAAACCCACCATCCCATTTTAGGTGGAGCTCCCCCCCCCCCCGCAAGACCATGGACTATCTATCTATGTCTTCTTCATGGTGTACCTGTACCACCTCTGTCCCAGCACATCCACACAAGAAAGTTAATAGTAAATGTCTTATTGCAATACACATACTATAGGGTACAAGGCCTAGAGAATGTTTTCCAAGAAGTAAAAAGTACTTCATGCACTGTTTTCTTTACTTGATTCCATTATATTAAAGGTGGCTATAAGGAGATTGTTGCCCAGTGTGATGTACTTGATAGACTGATGGACTAGGACTCATGAGACTAGGGTTTGAATCTTTACTTACCCATGAATACTCAAGGGTGGAACTAACAAAACTGGTCCTTAAATATCTCACCTTGACAGCCTCGTTAGGCTCACTATGCCTGTAAGTCAGTTCTGACTTAACAGCACCCATCACACACATAAAGTTGTTAGCTCTTAGTTCACACCTTAGTTCACACCTCTGGCAAGGACAACATGGCCATGCAGTGGAGAGAACAAGGGCCCATTTGCTTGTGATCTTGGCCCCTGCTTCGCCCATCACCAGCATATCACCCACAGCTTATGACACTTGAAGGATCCTGCCCTCATTAACATCAAGAACAGCAGGTCAATGTGACATATAGCAGCTTCACTTTTCTGGTAGGCTTTGTTTACATAGCTCCTTTGAACGAGTCATGTTCAACATCTTTATTTTATTGACATTTTATTTTATTTAATAGACATTTTACTATTGTATAGAGGTAATTACATCTCTAATTATTTGATAGGATAAGTAGTGCATCTGTTTTCTCGGATCCAATACCCAGTAGGCCTTAATGAACTGGTTCCTGTGCAATCTTAACATTTATGTTTCCATTTGTTTTTTCTTTCTTTCACCATGCTGCAGAACTGGGAGGACCAGGGCAACCTTGAGAGGGTGGGAGAAGAAAATGCTGTGTAACCAACAGGTTACTATATTTCCAAGATTCAGGATACAGTGGTACCTTGTATAAAGGAATTAATTTGTTCCAAATGAAATTATGTTAAGCAAATTTTCCTTGATACACATTTCCCATAGGAATGCATTGAAAACAGAGTAATCCCTAATCGTGACTTTTTTATCTTGTATGGATTTGCCCCATAGATGATTCTGTTAAACAAATTTCCCCTATCTCTGGAATTTTTTATGTTGTACAAATTTTATGTTATACAAACCGTTTGTTATACGAGGGTCCACTGTATTGAAGTGTTACATTGGGACATCTCCCCATGTGGGCATGAGATTTGCCCTCTTAAGGAAATGCTGGATTGAATAACTGCTTCTCAGATGAAAGCATATAGAAAAATCCTTCCTATCACATAGGTCAACTGAATAAAAAAATGAAATGGTACTTTATGGGATAGGAAAACAAAATGAAACAGAGTGGGTTGCTTTAAAAATGCAAGCTCTAATAGCTTGGGTTCCTAATTCATCATGTTAAATATATCATTGAAGAGGAAAATTGAGGGTCAACATGGAAGAGGGAAAAGGCAAGTTTCTTGAGTGAAGAACATCACGGACTTGCTGAGATTTAATAGAGAATAACTAATCCACACAGTGAGAGCTAGATGGGCCAACCTCACCCACTAAGGTGAGGTAAGGATAGTGAGGGTGAGAGGAAAGGAGGAAGAGAGGGAGAGTGCACAAATACATTTCATGCTTAGAGTAGCAAGCAGGGCAGTGCCCATTCTATTGCTGCCTAAGGCAGGGACTGGAGCGCCGCCACCACCTACATTGCAAAGAGACCACCACTTACTCCAGTTGTGCCATTGTATGCGGGAGATTTGGGAGACATGCTTCCCATGATGCTTTAGCTCCAAGGACTGCTAGCTGTGTGGAACAGCCAGTCTATGGAAGTGGGACAGAGCAATGTAATCCGTCCAGTTCCTGCAGTGGTACCCCTGGTGGCAGACTGCTTTCTATGTACCTTCCTCTGTATTTCCTGCATGAGTTGAATACCTCCCCAACGACTAATGGCAGGCCTCACCCTGGTGTTTGAGAGTGCTGACATATAGATCCAGGTTTTTATATTAGATCCCAGTGTTGGTTTTTATGCCTATGAGTCCAGGGAGAAATAAAATCCCTACCGCTTGGTTCCAGTGTACAAAAGAAATAAGGCGTTCCATTAAAACCTCCGATGTTGAGTCACCAAAGAGGTGATTGGCACATTATCCCATGTACAAAGGCAAAATAAAGGTCACCCAGCTATTGTCCGCTGTAGAAAACAGGATAAAGATTTGGAGCATCTGGTGAGCTTGGCCTTTCATCAGTAGGCGCCAGCAATCATTACTATACCTGTAACTTAATTATCAGTTTTAATGGTTTTGGGTGGGGGAAAAACCTTCCCCCTCCACCTCTTTCTTTCTTTCTTTCTTTCTTTCTTTCTTTCTTTCTTTCTTTCT
>JAHTLZ010000016.1:76374123-76387709 GCA_023846285.1 Phrynocephalus versicolor
TCTTTCTTTCTTTCTTTCTTTCTTTCTTTCTTTCTTTCTTTCTTTCTTTCTTTCTTTCTTTCTTTCTTTCTTTCTTTCATCAGAACACTGCAGTTAGATGACAAAGCACTTCTGAACAAACATACTCAGAAGATGTATTTCAGGCCACTGCCAACCTGGATTAATGTCACATAAATGAATGTCACATAAATTGCAGCATATTGGTGTGTAGGGGGAATCTTTCTTTATCTCATTTCATAATGAAAGACACAGAAGAAATGATATCAAAATGGAATAAACTGAATGTGGTAATGGCGAGGAGAATGCTCTATTGCTACGTTACAGTAGTCAGTCACCATAAGATCCAATGCTTTAGGGGAGGGGGGGATGCACCCTTCAAGATTCAATCAGCATATTTGGATGGATTGTCTGAAGGTCATGCAGAAATTGAGAATGAACATATGAAGACACAAAGAGAGTTACAGTGCTGATCCTCTCTGGCTTAGAACAACACCCACATATGGTGCAACCTGTATTATCTCCTCTCTGCTCCCCTGATGCTCTCGTGGATGGGGTACTAGAATATTATTTTTTGGAGTTTGGAGGGCACTGTGTGCTTCCATCCAGCCTGCCATGTGATGCCATGTGCTGTAAAATAATCACGCTTCACGGAGTGTACTTCCTCAGCACAGAGAGGAAGAACTAGGAGCAACTGAGAGAAGCAAATGCCTTCCATTTCCCACTTGCTTGTGAACTAGGAAGAGGAACAAAGAGGGACAGCTGGATATTATTAATCCATATGCTGACCAGTCTGTGTGCAGATGCAGTGGTCCTGGTGGGAAGGATTGTCACCAGCTCTCAGAACGATAGGGCCAATCTGTGTTAGATGTGCAACAGCAAACAGGTTAATGTTGATGGTTTTAATAGCAATTGGGGGGATGTTATTATGTGAAAAAATACATATCCAGCTGTTTCCAGGGTGAAGCTGACCTGGTTATCTACTGTCAATATTGTGATATCTAGAGTGATGTTCAATTGCTTGCTTGATGAAATACAAAGCCCTTGGATCAGGGCATCATAGAACATACAAGAATAGACCTCTTGTAGGTACCAATGGCCTTCTAAGTCGTCAAATACAGAACTATACCAGGTGATACTTTTAGGCGACTAGTAAAATCACAATAAGTAGTCAAAAGAGCCCATGAGCATCAGAACCACGGACAGAGGACTTGAATAGCCAGGAAGCTGTCCAGAAAACAGTGAGTGACTGAAGGCCAAACCATATACTGTACAGTATTAGAGATGCCATGACATTAGAAACTGGAATCATATTTGTATCCCAGCAGATCCTCATGTCTGAGAAATGTTTACATCCTAAAGACCAATCATAAAACAAAGCAAGCTAACAGGCAAACTGTGGGAGGCATGAAAAGCCCCTGCTGGGACAATCAAATACTTTGAGTATTTCAGGAACCTCTTATATTGGGGGGGGGCTCCCTGTAACATATTACAGTATTACTATTTAATCTTGAATGCTTATTCAAAATAAGTATTGAGGTCTGGGCAAGCAGCACCACTGTCCTGCAGAATCCAGGTTGCTGGTGCCAAGTCCATAAGTTCGGGTAATGCCCAGTAAGTGGTACAAAGGAGCCTTTTCACTTAAAGAAAAGAAAAGAAAATATTTGAGACACAGGAATGCACAGGGGCCGGTGTAGCTCTCTCAGGTCCATGGGTTAGGATATTGGATTCATTCATCACTGGCATCCTTCAGTCTCGAAATACTATGGTATCATGCCTGGAGTAGAGATCCTAAAAACAACATGTAGTGTGACTAAATAGACCAATTCGGGAATGGCAGTCTCTACCACACTGGGGGCAGATGTATTCTGTTTCTTGCCCGGTCCTTGAGTTTCATTCTTTCCGTGCCTGCCTCTTTTCCTCTGCCTGTTGGACAAATGCCTCTTCAAATTTATGTAGTCCATGCTGTATCTCTTGCCTCCAGACAGTGCGATCAGAGGTCAGGTTTTCCCAACTGTTGAGGTCCATTCCCAAGGCCTGCACAGTTCCCTGTCGATGACAGCTGTCTTTCGTATAGTGTCCATTTCTTGGAGATAGTCTGAACAGATAGGATTCATTGTCCTAACATTCCATGTGCCCAACTTTAGGCTCGAGATTTTTTTCTTTTTATTGCATGGTGCGGAGTCAACAATTTGTTTGTTGGTTTCCATCCTGATCCGCCTACATCCAAGTAGCTGCCGCTTCCTGTGTTGTTCCCCCAGTATTTGCTGCAAATGGTCCTCTCCAGGGCACAAGGGCTGGGTAATTCAATATGGAGATTAGGCTGTTACCCAGGCAACGGAAACCCCCCTCTCCATGTTGCTGGAGTGGTCCAATGGAATGGCAAAGCCGATACGATTAGTTCCAGCTGCGTCGCAGGAGTTGCCAGAACATGATTGTATACAGTCATGAACTGTCTCCGGGACTCCAGCTCCGGATTTTTCCTCGAGGTTGACTCCTGAAGCCTTTTCTAATGATGAATATAGCCACAAGGCAGTGGAGGTTTGAAAGAGTTTCCTTCTCCTAAGGGTGGTTCTTCCGCTTTTTCTGTCATTGGGTGATGAGAGCCCTCTTCCGCCTTCAAAACCGTTGACCGTCCTCTCCTGTAACCCCAGATGGGGGCCCTTACAAGGTACTACCAGCCGGGCCAGCTGGACCAAGTTTTTTTAAGGAGGTATTACTCCTCCAGTTTTCTTCTTGTTCCTTGGAATCCTGCCCAAGGTTGCCCATTCCCCTAAGAGCAAGTTCTACAAAGTCATATTGGATTAGGATTTAGGAAACATGCTTTCAGAGCTCTACCTGTCCATGAAACTAGTTATATGAACTTGAGTTACACATTCTCAGACTCAACTGTTTCTGTGGTTTGGGGATGCAGCAGGCAGGAGTTAGATATGCCCCTTTGAGCTCTTTGCGGAATAGATGCAAATAAATAAATTAGCAAGGGTAAACAATCATGTGGACTGACAAGAATTACATGGGACAGGGCCACATAGCCCATCGACCCACCCATCCCATGTTCCACACTGGCTGGCAACATCCAGCCAAGTTACTTTCCAGTTGTCTCTGGAGATTCTCTGGACTGGATGAGACGCCTCTGCCAAGCCAACCAAGTATTCTAGAACAAATCCAGGGCCTATCCCTTTCATTCCACATTGCCCCTTTGCCCCTGACATGCTTGCTGTTTTCTAAAGTGATGGAACAGAAACACAGACAGACAGACACGCACACACAGCACTGAAGGGTTTGCACAGTTACACAAAAGCATAGGAACCTCAATTAGAAGATTTTTTTTTAAAAAAAAGAAGTTGACACTTGTTGAAAGGAAAAAGGACAGAACAAAAACCTAAGCCAACATACATGTAATGGAAACTATGTTGGTTGAAGAAAGGAAGAATTGGGACTTATCCTGTCAGAGAAGAAAACTGCACAGACTCTGTTTCCACATCTGAAATTGTTAAGGACTTACTGTACTTTGATCCCTTTCTCTATCCTTCAAATGGGAACATTATGCCAAGCAAAGAAAATTGTTGTTGTGGTGGTGGTGGGGTGTTGAAGGGAATTGCTTACGTCTACATAGATTTAACCACAATGTTCCCACTTGCCATCTCAGAATAACGTGACAACTACTGACAATTAAAGTGCTGCATTTTAGCAACATGATTACAGAGAAAATGTTAGCAAGATTTGCCTGTAAGTCTCTCAGAGGAGTCAGGCTGTCCTGGGAGACAGTATCATGGAATGAAGTATTCTGGGTCAGGTAGCATTGGGTGGGACAGCTCGACTTAAGATGGAAATGCTATGGGCATGTTTTAGAAGAGGCTGTGGGTTTTTAAATGCCTTCACAAATGGGCATGAGGCAAGTGGCATGTTGCCTGACTGGCTGAATAAATTTGATTTATTGAAATAAATTGCACTGGAAACTTGGTTCTAACGGGGTATATTTTATAGCGAAAGTACTCAAAGGACCTTAGGCCCATGATGGCTCAGCTACCTCCTTCCCCACAGCAGCACCTTATGCCTCCCCCCCAAAAAAAATCTCCTGAGGTTTATGGACTTTCTTGAATAATAACTCAGAAACATGGAGGGGTTATAGTTGGTAGGGGCAGCTAACAATAATAATGCCTTCTGGGATCTTCAGATAATTATTCTAATGTGTTGGGGATCTGTTTCAACCCCTTCCTAGCTGGTCCTTCCCCTCTACCCTCTCACTATGTTACCTGGTATTAATATGTGCAATTATTATCTTCTCTATCTCTGGAAGTTGAACTGGACTTCTTTTCTTGAGAGATTGAAATGTTTCACTGCTCATCCAAACAGCTTCGCCAGTTTGGATCATGTTTGGATGAGCAGCGAAACATTTCAATCTCTCAAGAAAAAAAGTCCAGTTGCCATGACTCAACTTCCAGATAAATTCACCTGGATGACTGAGAATCTTCACAGAGATAGCTTCTCTATATGTTGATCAAATTTCTTGGTGTTTGTAATTATTATTTTTTCCAAAGTGCCTTCCCCTATTGTATAAAGTCCTCAGCATCTGGGTCCTTACATTTTCAAGTCCAAAGTACATTACTAATTGTGTAATGTTTTTCATGTGTGTGTGTGTGTTACAGTCATGACCGACTCTTCATGACCCTATGTCCATGGAGTTTTGTTGGCAGGAATACTGGAGTGGTTTGCCAGTTCCTACTACAGGCACCTATAGCACCTGGTATTCCCTGGTGGCCTCCCATCCAGTTACTAACCAGGGCCGACCCTGCTTAGCTTTCAAAATCAGGTGAGATCTGATCAGATATGCTTAAGGCATCTAGGCAGCTATGTAATTAATGATTTGGCAGGACTCGGTGACCCTTGGGATCCATTCCAGCTCTCCAATTCTATGACACTACGTATAATGTATATGATTAATATAATGTCATAAGCAATGGCAAGTATCACAAAATAGCAGCTAATTCTTCCAGAATGCAACTGTCCAAAGTGCACCAAGCCAAACCTTGTATAACAATCCAAAGCCAATAGAAAAATCAAGGCACACAATGGCTGAAATCTGGTAGTAAGTTGCAATTAGAGTAGGCTGTGAGGATTCAGTGAGCCAACTTCTATGTAAGTCTCATTGATTTAATAGGATAATTCCAGTTGCAATTTATTTCAGGCATTTTCACAAAAAAAGATAGAGAATTTATATCGTACAATAAAATTTCTGGGGTTAACTATGCCCCCCCCCAAAAAAAAACACATTTAGAAACTTCCTAATTTTTTTTAGGAGTACTAGAAGGTAAATTGAGCTGCCTAGATGCCCTAAGCACATCCGATCTTGCCTGATTTCAGAAACTAAGCAGGGTCAGCCCTGGTTAGTACTTGGATGGGAGACCACCAGGGATAACCAGGTGCTGTAGGCGACTGGAGTAGGAACTGGCAAGCCACTCCAGTATTCCTGCCAAGAAAACTCCATGGACATGGAGTCATGAAGGGTCGGTCACGACTGTAACGACACAACACAACACAACACAGAAAGTACATTAATGTTTCAAAAGTACATTAGAGTTGTTAATATATTGTTTATTTTGGTTTATTTATTTGCTTGTGACACATACATACCATCTATCTTTCACTGAGCTCAAGTCTTCCCTCCTCCCTATGTTATCTTTCAACAACCCTGAGAGGGGAGGCAAGCTGAAAAAGTATGACTGGCCTAAGATCATTCTGTGAATTTAATGTCTAGTGGGAATCTGAGCTCGGAACCTCTCAGGCCAACATTTTAACCATGACATCACATTGTTTCCTCCCAGAATTTCGAGTATAATTTATTAACTCCACTGCACCATTAAAATATAAATGCTTCAGCTCAGTGTACTTCAGCCCATGCAGGCATCTACGTACAAAACAGTACTTTTTATGTCAGCTGTTTCTCTCTGTATTCTTGTTCTATAGTGTTTCTTTTCCAGAATATCAACTTTCATATCTTCTGCATGTATTGTGGGTTTTGATTGATTGATTCTTTAAGGTAGAGACAGTCTTGTTGGTCCTAGGTAGAGTGCAGAGGGGCACTGTTGGCAAAAGGTGGCATAGATCACATTAGCTGAGGAAGAAGTGAAGGTGCCCTTGCATAACATTGTTAGGTCCTGTAATTGTGCTGCCAGAATAGATGTGGGGGCAGAGTTGGCATCTGGCTCTGTGGCAGGGTTTAGTCCTCATGTCTGTGTTAGGGTTGAACAGCCCATTGTGTGTTTGTAGTTTGAGATTGGTGGAGGTGGTGGTGGTGGGTTCTCTGTAGGCAAGTATATGTCACCAAAGGCTTGAGAGACTAAAGTACCATCATCAAAGATGGGTTAGAAAAATGTATATAGCCAACCTATTTTTGGTGTTCATCTGCCTTATCTGTTTATCACCCCAGGCGAATAAGTTCCGGGAAAATATGAAGTAAACAGGACTTTCTTTTGTCCTACAGCTGTCTTCCCCTACCTGACATGTCCAACAGTGGCCACACAACTGTTCCTATCATTCACCAGCCAGCATAGCCATTTGGGTTGGGAATAATAAGTCTGTAGTTCCTGATGTGGGCTTGGAATGACGGGGTTCATAGTCACACTTGGAAGGTGCCTTGAGTCAGTCTTTCCATCTAATGTTGGCATTCCCATAGCAGACTCCAACAGAGCCCAAGGTCATGAATTAAAATTCTCCCAATTTGATACACATCAAAAAGGCTTGATGCAAATGTTACCTCTCTTTTACATCTATGTTGAGATGGCCAAAAGCCAAAAGCCATATAAAGAGGATCTGTTTTAGAAAAAAGTACAGTAAAATGGGGGGGAATAAAAACCAACAGTTTGTTTATCTACCACAAAACATGTTACCTACAGATGGACTGTCTTCCACAAGTGAGGTGCTGTAGCATGCTATTGTTCTCTCTCCCCTTCCCAGCACAAGTAGCCAACTAGGGATTTTTTCAGCTGGCACTAAGATGGCATATACCAGTGAGGATAAGAATTAGACAGTGAGACAATGGTTCAGAGAAAAATTTCTTTCTTTCCCTCAGCAGATAAAGGGTAGCCAGTCCTTCAGTTAATTTTTCATTGATATTTATTGAAGGACACAACACCTGCATTAGCTGGAAGTAGAAGTACTCTGAAACATGGCAACCCCTGGGCCAGGAAAGCTAGTGATTTAATTTCATAACACACTAGGCAAAAAGGGTCCATTGAGTTCAAATGAAAGCTGTTGGTGGTTAAAGGAGGTGCAATGAAGTCCTTCTTACGTGGTGGATAGTTTCCATGCTCTGTGCATAGCACCGACAGGGCTATTTGTTGGTGTTTGCCACAACAACACAAAAAAGGACAGTCACACAGTCTATGCACAAAGTCCATTTGTGCCTACTAGCAAATTACTACTACTGCTCACACTCTGAGTTCTTATTTTTTAGGTAAGAGAGGGACATCATACAAAGACTCACTTTTCCTTCCCTGCCTCTTCTTGGCCTCCTCTAGCATCTTCACAGTTTTTTTCAGAGAACATTTGCTGAGCAAGTGATGAGCTCTAGGGGCCCACACATCTCCTCTAAAAGCAATAGGAATGAGACGTTTGAAACCGACAATTTCACCAGAGGATCAAGGCCCAACAATGAAGGCTCTGGCATGGATTTCGTTTTCTAAAGCACTAGAATAAAAACCCTCAGAGAAGCACAATTGGTAAAGTATAAGATGGGGCCAGCCCTACTGCTTAGGATGGTGGGGGACTCTCCACCTGGCCCTTACTTTCTGATCTAATTACTAGAAGGCATCCCTAGACTGTGAAAAAAGAGAGGCTGGGCACTAAATTAGATGTAATGGGTTCTGCTTCTGGTGACCCCACCAGTCCCAGTGGGCATCAACCAGCACTGCTTCTAGCCGTTACATAACGCTTGGGAAATTATCCTATTATTTCATAAGGTTTTGGAAAAATAATCATGAATTTGACATTATAAATTTATTGTGTATTTTTATATTATATAGGCTACACACTGGAACAATTATCCATTCTTTTATTGGGTGCTGAAAGAGATCTGGGAAGGGGAAGAACTAACCAACATTGTACATTTATACTATATATATGCATGTGGGCATCTCTCCCCCTCTCTCCCTTGTATTGAGTCCTCTCTTTTTGTGATAAAGGGTTCCAAACAATGCATGAACAACACGATACAATAATGCACAAAGGGGGCAATGTTGGCAAGAGTAGGTTGTGAGACTACAACTAAACACCTTTGGAATGATTCACCTCCTGCTTACAGAATGATTTCTATGGGTAATTTACAGAGGGGAAAGGGGAACTTTAATCTGCTAATTATTCATCAGATGAAAACAACATCACACAGATAATAATGCAAATAACCAAAGTAAAACTGGAAAAGTGTAATTTATAAATGCCTGTATTTCCAAAGGACAACACAATTATCCTCCACTAGGGCATGCCACAAATGAGTTCCTATTTGGAACAGCAACAGCAGTAACAAAAAGCATATAATTTAGGGTGGAAATTGTAGATAGAGCTATTTGTATATATTGTTCAGTGGAACTTTGGAAGGCACACCATTATCATTGAATTTCATTATTATCTCTGGCACATTGTTACTCTTTGGCACATATATTGAGAAGATACACTTTTCCACACCCTTTCTGAAACCTGTTTCAACTCAAGTCTTTGTGCTGAGAAAAGAATAAATGAGCCTGTAGGTGGCACTATGACCTAAAATATTTAGTTTTCAAAAATCCATGTTTGTTTGGAAAATGGAACACAAGTTAAATGTTTAACTTTTGGGGATGCAACTTTACAGTATTATTGAGGGGAATATGATTATCTAGCTAGCTAGCTAGCTAGCTATTATTCAAATCCAATTTTAATTCTTTGTTGCATGTTACATTCTTTCTCTTAAAGAAGTGCTCTTACAGACGTTTTTCCCGGCTGTCTCAATTCTGACCTTTTTCTCATGGCTATTGGTCAACATTTTCTTTTTATTATTATTTTTAAGTGCATTCCTTGTTTTTCGTAGGGCAGTTAACAAATAATAACAATTAGCGAAGACGATCACAGAGCTAAACCAGAGCATGGCAATAGTGTAAAGGAACCTGAAAAACTCTAAGATCTGTAGCCTAGTACTGAAAAGAGATTCCAGGTGATACCTAAGAAACCTCTTGGGTGATAGTCTTCTGTGTGCCGGCCACCCCTGCTCAAAAGGACTCTCTTGTAACTCCCATGACAATGGCACTCACAGGAGAGACTCAGCCGATGGTTTCAAGGCACAGGTAGGAAGGAACATCAGGAGAAGCAGCCAGCCCTCAGATACTGTGTCTCCGCTCAGTTATGTGCATGAGGTAGGGACACATCTCCTCTTGTCTCTTGACAGGGGAGGCGAACTATCTACACATGTGTGGCCACTTGTGGACAAGTACCACTGCCACTTGTTTTTCTTTATATTATACTAATAGTGTTTCATCCTTTCCCCCTGATGCATTGGGGCCAATAATGTCATATGATCATTCTGGGGTACCCCAAAATGTTTTGTTTGTGTTATAGCCACAACGCACCTGCAGCATTATGAACTTTACAAGCCATCGATCCCATTAACATAAGATCTTCATGGGGGTGGGAGTTCTGATAACAGTCCAGTTTCTTCCCATGGGGAACAAAATAAAGACCGGCAAAATGCAGGACATACTTTAACATAGCTCATAAACAGCCACAGGGTTTTGCAAAGAAGTAACTGTGTTAATCTTCACCCTTGATCACTGCCAGGATGTCGTGTTGGAATGGGCCAGGTCTAACCCCAAGAAGACTGAGGTTCTGTTCTTCAGGGAGAGGCCAGATGGGTACACTGGTCCTCTTCCCAGTTTGTGGGGGGGGGGGTCCTGCCCTCCAGCTAGTTGAAAGAGCGAAGAGTCTGGCTGTTGTCTTGGACCTGGCTTTGTCCCTGCAGTCCCAGGCGGCTGCTGTGCCCATCAGCCTTTTACCAGTTTAGGCTTATCACCCAGATTTGCCTGTACCTTGATAGCGACTCCCTGTGGACAATTGTGCAAGCGCTGGTCATATTGAGAATTGATTACTGCAACGCTCTTTACATGGGGCTTCCCTTGACTCTTGTCCGGCGATTGCAGTGGGTGCAGAGTGCAGCAGCCAGATTAGTGGTTGTTGTGGGTTGCTTTGACCACATCACACCAATTCTGGCCCACTTACACTGGCTACCCATTGCCTCCTGGATAAATTTCAAGGTACTGGTTTTGGTTTACAAAACCTTCCATGACTTGGGGCCTGAGTATCTGGCAGAGTGGATCTCCCAAAGGCCAAAATCGGCCCGAACCACCAGAGCATCTTTGGTGCTCTCGCTCTGCATGGCCTCCCCTCAGGAGGCCCGTAAGTTTGTCACCCATAATCGGGACCTCTCGATGGCTGGTCCCGCGATGTGGAACAAACTATTTGCGAATTGCACCAAATTGAGTCCCTAATGACCTCTTAAAAAGCTTTAAAGACCTGGCTTTTTAGGGAAGCATTCAGAGATTGGTAATGTAATGTTGTGTTGCCCCTTTGTCTTGTTATATTTCCCTCTCTTGACGGGCTTTTGTATGCCACTGTCTGTCTAGTTTTATATCTTGTTTATTGATTTGTTTGTCCTTAATTGTTTATTATTTATCTGTCTTTTGTGTGCACCACCTAGAGTCCCTGCTAGGAAATCAGGTGGTCTAGAAATGCAAAGATAAATAAATAAATAAATAAATAAATAAATAAATAAATAAATAAATAAATAAATAAATCTGTGCATTATTTATATCCACATAAAAACAAAAACAAAAAAATAAGAAACAAATGTTATGGCATCTTAAAGGCTGTTATACTTCAGTGCAAGCTTTTCCCTTTTTTAACTAAAGCTATGTATGCATGGTGTCTATATATTAAATTAGTGTTTGCGTAGCTGTAAACCAAATGAACACTAGAGTATACAATAGTAATTGTCAACATCTGGACCAGAAGCAGCACATCCCCCACTCCATTTAGTGCCTGAATGGATTAATTTAATGTCAGAATCTGAACTTTGTAAAATTACTTTTTCGGATTGCAACGCCGACAGCTCCCTACATGGCATGGCCACTTCATTTTGGTCTGGAACACGAGTCTTCCATAGTCCCAGAAGATGCCTTGACTTGCTATATTATAAACAAGCTGCCAAACATTGTTTGCACTTGGACCGTCTTGCTGGCTGCTTTTCCTGGTATGTGGTCAAGTCCCTTTGGCTTGCATTAAAACTGGTTGTGAAGCAGAATTTATTTATTTATTTATTTATTTATTTATTTAGAATACTTTGTACCTCACCTTTCTCCTTGGAAAAGGACCCAAGCTGCCTTACAATAATGAGGGGCAATATCCAGCCCAGAATATTTAAAACATATTCAAGTTAAGAACAGGGAATTAGAAGAGGTGTCTTAGAACACTAAAAGGTAACAGTAAAGCTATAAAGAGCACGTAAAAAAGGGGAAAAATTATGTGGAGTGGAGACTAAAATGGAAAACACTGCTGTTCTTATGAAATCAGTCAATGTAATCATGCACGGTAATCCATATAAAAGTCACATATAGTAAGTAGTCCCTCATTCAGGGAAAGCTTGCCTGAAGAGGAAGGTCTTTGCCTGCTTCGGGAAAGACAGCAGAGATGGGGCAGTCCTTGACAAACAGCATCCATTCCGTCCTGTTTCATGTTCTTTACCTGCAGTCTCTAGTTCTCAAAAGGAGCCTCTGATGAACAACTCCATTGCGTGCCTAGAAATCAGATGCAGCAGAAAAAGAGAGGATCTTTTATTCTGAACCAAAGCAGGCAAAATAATTAACATCAATTGCCCAAAGAGAATGGAATCCTTTAGTTATATGAGTGTTCCCTTATATCTCATTATCAAACAGCAATAAATGAGTTTTTTTTAAAAAAACTTTATTACCCCAAAGACCCCCCTCCCAAAAAATAACAATAAGCCAATAAGCATATTATAGTTTATTCCATTTTACCTAGTATATTAGTCTTCTCAGCAAAGGTGTTGATTCAGTGAAGAAGGAGTTGTGCAAATAACTTTCATTTAGAACATGGTTTCCCAAACTGGGGTTTGTGATCTCTCAAGGGGTTGTGAAATGTTTTCTTGGGGCTGCGTGCGTGTACGTGTGTGCGTGCATGCACGTCTGTATGTGTGTGTCTGTCTGTCTGTCTGTCTTTCTGTCTGTCTGTCCATCTGCCTGCCTGCCTGCCTGTCTCTCTGTTTGTGTCTGTGTCTGTGTCTGTGTGTGTGTCACAATTAGTTGCAAATGCAATGATTTTGAGTTGTAAATTATTTTTATACTTTTAATATTAAAATATGGTGTCCACAATGCTGCTTTGTTTTAATTCTCTTGGCCCGCTGATAGATAAATGTAATTGGAACTGAAATTTCAGGCAAACTAGAGTTCTTGTTGATTTCTGTATCCCTTTGGGCAGATTTCCTTCCCCCTCAGAAAGAGCCTGCTCTTCCTTGTTTCTCTCTGCTCTTTCACATATGCCTTTGGAGGAACGACATCTGCACTTTGGACCTGAGTCTTAGCCTGGCTCACAGAGGACTAAATGAGGTGAGCATGCACTTCATGCTGGAAATGGTAGCACCTGAGATGGTGGCAGGATCGCAAGGTGGTTGCTGCTCAAACTTAACCCCGGGAAGACTGAGGTTCTGTTCCTCAGGGGATCCACAGATGGGTACTGTGGCCCTCTCCCCAGTTTGGAGGGATTGACCCTCCAGCTGGAGGACCAAGTGAGGAGTCTGGGCATCGTCCTAGATCCAGCTTTGTCCCTGGCAACTGTTTCCAGTGCGGCCTTTTACCAAATTAGGCTTATCCACCAGATTCGCCAGTACCTGGATGTGGATTCCCTAACAATCGTTTTGCAGGCGCTGGTGATTTTGAGGATAGATTACTGTAACACTCTCTACATGGGGTTTCCCTTGACCCTTGTTCAGCGACTGCAGTGGGTGCAGAATGTGGCAGCCAGGCTGGTGGTTGGTGCGGGCAGGTATGACTGCATCACCCCCATCCTGGCTTGCCTGCATTGGTTTCCCATTGCCTCCCGAATAAGGTTCAGGTATTGGTTTTGGTTTACAAAACCCTCCATGGCTTGGGACCTGTCTATCTGGTGGAGTGGATCTTCCAGAGATCAGATTCGTCCCGACCGACCAGAGCTTTGCTCTCCCCCTCACTCTGGGTGGCCACACCTAGGGAGGCCCGAAGGTTTTCTACCTGGAATCGGGCCTTCTCGTTGACCACCCCAACACATTGGAACAAACTGCCAATGGAGATTAGGCTGGCAGATTCGCTGTCAGCCTTCAGGAGGGCATTAAAGACCTGGCTCTTTAGGGAATGCTTTGGGTGACCATCGAGTGCACAGTGGTTTGATGTCAGTTGTTTGTCTGCTGGTCCCAGCCCTTTCTTGCCGGACCCTGTTTATATTATATGGCTGCTGATGTTTCATGTCTATTGATGATGATGATGATGATGATGATGATGATGATGATGATGATGATG
>JAHTLZ010000016.1:76393469-76414514 GCA_023846285.1 Phrynocephalus versicolor
TTTTTTGTGCTGCCCAGTAGCCAGTAGATATTTGCAATACAATCTCAAGTGCTTCTTTCTTTTCAGAATCCAGCTTGAACATCAGGCATTTCTCACTCCATATAAGTTGAAAGCCTTTGTTGCAGCACCTTGAACATCTCGTTGCTTGCATGGGAAATTAAAGCAGTGATGAGCTGCTTTCACATCTTTTTCTTAGAATTGCAGGTTCTTCATCAAAGGATTCCTTTTCAAAGGAACCTGCCATGCTTTATCTCGGCTATATAGATCTTCAGTACTGTATCCTGCTTCTGTCTTTTTATTTTATCCTGGTCTGTCAGTGTGCTTCTCTGTTGGTCACTCAGCATTCCTAATCTAGCCACCTTTGGTCCATTTGGGGAGAAAGGCGGGATAGAAATATTTTAAATAAATAAATAAAATAAAACGAATAGGCTTGATTTTCCCTTTAATTTCCAAGACCTTCTAAAAGATATCTCTTGTTTGCCCCCCCCCCCGGGTGATTCTCATTAGAGATGGGCACGACTCAGAAAAATTGTTCGTTTTCGTTTTCGTTTTCGTCTAGGGGTCCGTTTCGGCTCGTTTCCGTTTCCGTGAGCTAATTTTCAAAATTTTTCGTTTTGTTACGTAACGAAAACAAAAACGAAAACAAAACAAAAAATTTTTCGTTTCTTCCCATTTAACTCCATTAAGTGCTTTTCCAGTAACGAAAAACGAAAATTGGCTCAAAATTAGTCGTTTCGTTTCCGTTTTCGGTCCATTTTTGAACCGTTTTTCGTTTTCGTTTCGTTACGTAACGAAAACGAAAAAACGAAAACGGAAACGAAAATTCCGCTAAGTCGTGCCCATCTCTAATTCTCATCTATCTCTTTGTCTTGGCTTTTATAATAGTTTTCTTTGCTTCTTTGTGACAGTCACTGGAAAACTGCATTTAAGGTTCTGGCCCTACTTCTGCCATCTTTTCCTTTTCCTTTTCAATATGTCCCTTGCCCTACTGTTGCAACTGTTGTGCTAATTGTGTCAATAAACTTTTCTATCATTTTCATCATCAAGTACATTGGGACAAGGTGGAGCATGTGATGTGCTTTGCGGCATCAAGTTACACAGAATCTAACCAAATCCTGTTACTTTATTAGAAAGCTCTCATTAAGTTCTGCTGAATGTAGTTTACATATATGTATCCTGTATATGCCAATAAAGGTTTGATTGACTGATTAATATGTTCTTTGCAATTTTAAGTGTTTTTCTGTCATCCATCGTGGGCTTTCATTTTTTTAAAACTGCAGGAATTGTGTTTTTGCTTTCTTCCCTGATAATATCTCTGGTTTCACTCCACAGTTCCTCTGGTTTATGGTAAATTGAGTTTAGTAATATAAAACTATTCTTTATGTGAACTTTAAATTTGTCAGGAATATTGGTTGGATTATTTTATAGTACTATGATTCTTTAATAACTCATCCTTTAAATTATTAGGGTAGGGTTTAGATGTGATTTAAATAATATGTACTACAATACTAATACAGTGGACCCTTGTATAACAAACAGTTTGTATAACATAAAATTTGGACAACATAAAATATTCTGGAGATAGGGGAAATCTGTTTAACATAATCGCCTATGGGGAAAATCTGTACAACATAAAAATGGGATCACTCTGTTTTCAATGGATTCCTATGGGAAATTTGTATAAAGGAAAACTTGTTTAACATAATTTCATGTGGAACGAATTAATTCCTTTATACAAGGTACCACTGTACTAAACCTACATCATTATCATAAATTTCATCTTTTCTGATGCAGGTTATAAACACTCAGTACCACTGAAATTCTTGAACTCCAGGAGACGATGAATAACTCAAAACATGGACATCAACTATGTGGACTAACAATTTGCAAATGCTGCATAGTTTTAAAAATGACTCATTATTGCCTTTTCCTGTTTGTGCTTCTGTGAAATGCTGTATTCAATATTGATTATTTCAGGTCAGTTTAATATGCATAATTGCTTCACCTTAATAAATGTGACTCTGAAAGATTTGAATGCCATGAAATTCACAGTGTTAATAATTATGGGTCTTGCTGATTAAAGTAAATTCCAAAATAGGATCCACAGCTTTGTAAAATCAGCTCGAGGTAGGGTATATGGAAGGAGCCTTCCCAAAGAGCAGAAAAGCACTGTGAGTTCATTCGAGTGTCCCCTGGGCAAGGACACACAGCTAGCAAATCCTCCACATCCAGAAGCATTTCATTGGAAGAGCCTTCAGCCCCTTCATACTCCAGGCACTCACCCCCTGGATGATGGATGGAGTCAAGACATTTCTGCACACCTCTCCAGCTCTGACCACTTCTGGTCAAAAATAGACTGGTTGCCTTGACATTTCACTTGCTTTTGATTTTGCCTATATTTTGTGTGTGACCATGATTTTGAATTGTACAACACTCTGATACAAGTCATTTTATTTAAAAAAGAAAGCTAGAAGTAACAGATTTGAGGATTGACTTTCTGCTGTTCTGGAATGGCCAGCCTGACGGAAAGTCCTGCAGGATATGTAAGCTTGCCTACTGACATTTGGGTGGTCTAATAAAAGTAAGTCTCACTGATTGTGTGCAAGAACCACATCATTTTCTTTCTTTCTTTCTTTCCTGACTCTTTATGGAGCATCTTACAAACACAAGTTAAATCTCTCTTTCTTATTCATTACCAGTTCTGAAATATTGCCTCAGTCAGCGTATATGAGAGGTTAAGAAAGTTTTCACCCAGTGTGGATGAATTTATATATACTTACACTAAACCCTGTCTGACATTTGTTACTACACTTGTGCTAGATTTTTTAGAAGGAAATAATCATTATGACTTAAATATCATCTTTGTCTTTGAAAACGTGCCATATTTTAATCCCAGCATATGTGCCACATGCACATTATTTTTCATTATAAAAACAAAACTAAAAATCCCTTCCCTGGAAAAGTGCATGAAAATTATTAAAGATGCTAAGCCACTTAGTAGTAGAGTGACACATTTATGGGAATATTGATGGGACTTCGCATCAAAATTCTGTTGAATATTTATGCGAAGAGTAGAATTCTGACGTGTTTATATCTAACCGATTATATTTTCCACAGCTAAAATTAGGTGCTTAATGTTGCAATCAACAGCTGTATACTCACCTTTGTAAAACATGCTGAATAATGTATCAGAATTGCAGCTTGAATGCATTGAATGCCATTATCATAATGAAAATTAATGGCTGCTAATACTCCCCACCTCAGCAAAAGCTGAGTGCATTGCTGCTGAAGCCAAATAACCCCAATGGAACCAGTTTCCAATTATTTGCCAGAGTCTTTCATAAAATGCAGAGTATTGTAATAGATTATCAATGCAAAATATTATTAAGAACTGTAACTAGGAAATGACATTATTGGGGTTTGAACACCCTGCTTTCATTTACAAAGGAAATATGTCCCTTTGCATTTTAAAACTCTTAAAAAGATTTGGAATAATAGAGAGAATGTAGATTGGTCAAAATATTTGCATATTCTTATAATTTAAGTCATGTTGACTTCAAGGCGATCTTTAATATATACTGTGCTGTCAAGTCAGCTATGACTAGAAATGGGCACAAAACGAACAATTTTTTGTTTCCGTTTCTGTTTTTCGTTTCATTATACAACAAAATGACAAACGAATTTTGTCTCAAAAATGAAACGAAACGAACAGAAACACCAGAAATTTTGTTGTGCGTTTCGTTTCCGTTACTGCAATATGAGTGAATTGCTTAAAATCCTAAAAAAACCACAAAAATGGTAACGAAATGGTAACGAAACAAACGAAAATGAAAACGAATTTTTGCAAAAATTCACGAAAAACAGAAATGAACCGAAACAGACCCTCCAAATGACAAACGACAAACAAAATGCCATTTTTTTTATTCGTGCCCATCTCTAGTTATGACTTACAGCATCCCTTTCTAGGGGTTTCAAGGTAGATATGGTTTACCATTCCCTTCTTCTGGGGATATCTCTAGGACTATGCCCTTTGTCCATGACTTCCATGCAGGAAGCACAGTGAGAACTCAAACTCCCAACCTCTGTCTTCACAGTCAGATACCTAAACCACTGAGCTCTCCAGCCAGCTGCTGTATATGTTCATTACCATTCTCAACTCACTAGAAATATGATAATTTAGCACTTATGTATTATCTTCATCCATTTGAAAAACTTTGCTAAATAAGAGGGAAAGTATTATAAAACTTGTGTATGAAGACCTTTCTGAGCTGATACCTGCACACATAAACACACATTCCAGCATTCTCTATTCTTTTTGAGGAAATCCAATAAAAGTTCAATAATGTGAAGAAAATTAGTATATATTTGAGTGGAATCAGGGGTTGGGGGATGGAGCTGATTGTGGAAGGGGGGAAAACACAGAAGACATCTCAGTGAATACTTGAGTAAAGTAAAACATTATCATCCCAGTATTTAACAACCAATTCAAGATGAGTTATTGTTTCTTCTCATAACTACCTATAGAGCACGTTGGGCAGTGTGAGAACACTCAACAAATTATTTTGCACTTATCTGTAAGGCAATCTCCTTATACAGCATGATCTCTCAAGATTTGTTAGTTGCCACTTGATCAGCAGTAGCTGGTTTATAAATTGAAGACTATGGCAACTGATTACCAATAGAACAAACAAAATTTAGCATGTTTTCGTACCTCTATTTAGGTGACAGGACAACAGGATTTTCAACTACTTCATGTATTAATAAATTGAGCTGATATACTTGAAGACCAGATGGAGTTGATAGGAAACCCCCCTTCACCTTCCTAAGTTACATCATCTCTCCTTACAGCAAACTATGGATAGACACAGGCACACATCTCTACTGGTAGGAATACTTGACAAAAGGAGATAGACAAGAAGCATAGGCTCTGACCAGAGAATCATGATGGTGGATTACACTCATGACTAGAAAGTAGGCAATAAGGGAATGGAGCTGCTGAATGAATGGGAACCAGTTACTTACCTGTAAAGGTGGTTCTTTGAGTGGACCTTCATGAAGCCACACAGATGGGTTTCCCGATGTACATGTGCGAGGCTCTGGACCTTCCTAGCAATGGAAAGATAATTAGTCTCCTCCCCCTCCCACTGTGCATGAGCAGGAAGCTTCCCACTCAAACCCCTCAGTTCCCTCCCAGTGTGTAAGGTAAGTACCAGACAGTGTGATGACTAGAGGGGAGGAGGTGGGTGCTGTGTGGCTTCACGAATGTCCACTCGAAGAACCACCTTTACAGGTAAGTAACTGGTTCTTCTTTGTGGCCTTCATGAAGCCACACAGATGGGTGATTGCAAGCATGCTCACAGATTGGTGGGCAGTCACGCTGTCACAAAGGAAAGGACAGCATTTCCAAAAGCCATTGCAGACCTCATGTGGGCATCCATCCTGTGGTGCTTCACGAAGGTAAGTGGTTGCGACCAGGTTGCCAAATTACAGATGTCTTCCAAGGGAATGCCTCTTAAAAATGCAGCTGAAGAAGAGACTGCTCTAGTAGAATGTGCTTTAATAGGACAAGGTAAGTCCTTCTTAGCCAATTTGTAACACGGTTCAATAGTAGAAACAACACAGCGAGAAAACCTCTTGGAAGGAACAGGTGACCCCTTGCAACTAGGGTGATAACAAATAAACTGCTGCTGGGTTGAACGAATAGTTTGTGTCCTTGAGACATAAAAAGCCAGAGCTCTCATACATCCAATGAATGGAAGTCCCTTTCTATTGGAGTGGAAGGATTTGGAAAGTAAGTTGGCAAACAAATAGGCTGAGAGGTATGAAAAGTAGAAACAACTTTAGGTAAAAACAAAACATCTGGATAAGCTACCACCTTATCTTTGTAAAACTGAAGATAAAGGAGATCGCACCTGAGTGCACAAAGTTCAGACAACCTTCTTGCTGAAGTAATGGCAATGAAAAAGACCATTTTAAAGGACAGAAGTGTAAGGTTGCAGGTAGCCATAGGCTCAAATGGAGGGCGCATCAAGTTTTGAAGAACAAGGGCAAGGGACCACGGATGTTTGAGTCTAGGGTGACGAAAAAAGGTAGAAGCCGGAGAGTTATCTGGCTGATGAGCAACAATAGCTGAAAGATGCACCTTTAAAGAAGACGTTGTGAGTCCAGGTGTTTTGAGGTGAAGCAAATATTGAAGAATGTTAAGTAGAGAAGGAGAATTTGGTGAAAACCCGTTATCCAGGGTGTAGGATGCAAAACTGCAATTTGTACGAAAACAACCGTAAAGTAGATGGCTTACTGGCAGCAGCAAGGATATTGTCAATCATCTGGGAATTTTCCATGCCATCAGATGTAGCTAGTATAAATCTGGATGGAGAATTTGACCCTCCCTCTGGGAGAGTAGATTCGGCCAAGGTGGCAGCTCAAAATGGTCCAAAGCCATGTTCAACAGAGGTGCGAACCATGGTTGTCAAGGCCACCAGGGAGCTATTAAGATGGTATTGGCCCTGTCATGGTGAATCTTGGTAATGACTTTCAGGAGCAGGGGAACCAGGGGAAAGGCATAAAGAAGATGCCATCTCCACCAGAACATGAACGGATCTCCCCTTCATTAGGACTCACCATCGGCGAAGTACCATCTGAAAGGCATCTTGGTGAAGTTCCCACTCGTGGGATGTTGATGACGTCCTGCTGAGATGATCGGCAATGACATTTTCCAATGACAATGACATTTTCACAATGGGAAAAATGTGATGCTGCATGCACCATTCCCAGAATTCAACAGCGAACAGCAGGAGATGTTGTGAGTGAATGCCACCCTGTTCGTTGATGTGGTATGTTGTGGTCATATTGTCAGTGACCACCTGCACTACATTGCCAGAGAGGAGACAGAGGAATGCCTTGAACACCCTTAACACTGCTAGGAGTTTCAACTGGTTGATATGTAGCAATTTCTCCCCAGCTGACCATGAGTTATTGATGTTAAGGTGTTGACAAACGGCTCCCCAGCCTTCTAAACTTGCATCCACAGTAGGTCGAGGGAGGCAAAATAGTTGACCCATGAGTAGATTTTGCTTGTTGCTCCACCATTTTAGTTGTTCTGCCAGTTCTGGAGTAACTTGTATTCGCTTGGAAGGGTGGTTTGTCAGGGGGTCAAAGAGGGAAAGAAACCATGCTTGTAGAGAATGTAGCTTTAATCAGGCATGTGGGAGGGCCAAGGTGGTTGAAGCCATTAGCCCCAACAGCCATTGAGCTGTTTGAGCTGGACTTGGACTGCAATGTCCTCAGCTTTTGAAGTCAAACCCAAAGGAACAAACTGAACTTTCAAAGAAGTCATGGGCTTCGAAGGCAGAATAGCAGTACCCGTAGCAACAGGAGGTGTAACTTTCTTCAGTACCAAAGTCATCGGATGGGCAATGGAGAGCGAGTAGTCTTTGAACCCAATGATTTTCCCAGAGTTGACTTATGCTCGTGTCTGTGAGATCTATGTTTCTTTGGCTTTGAGCCTTCAGTGGTCCCTGATTTGAGATGAGAATGCTTGATACCAACATCCTCATCCCCATCTCTCTTTTTTGCCTTCCAGGCAGGTGGTAGAAGCAGCAAGGACTGCTGCATGGGTTCGGTGGTTTGTGACACGGTAGCAGACGGAACTTCCCTTGGTCCCCACCTCCCTCCCTCCCTCCCTTGGTCCCCACCTTCCTTCCTGTGGGTGGGGTTGCAAGGGGCCAGTGGGTGGGGCTTATGGGTCGGTGGGTGAGGCTTGCAGTGGGGTGGCAGGGTCGGGGAGCAACCAGCCCCTGACACATTCTCAGCCACCAAATCTGGCCCTCCTTACAAAAAGTTTGGGCACCCCTGATGTAATGGCTCCACCAGACAAATTTATTCTATGGACATTTCTTGATCTAGCTCAATGTTTCTTTAGATCCAACATGTATTCTTCTGAATATGTTATAAATCGTTTTAATATTTCCAATAAACTTTAAAAGAGAAGAGAAAACATTTTAATTAGATGTACCTATGTTTTTCCTTCTGCTTCATATCTTACTCTTTTCCAGACTTGGCAAAACTTAGTATAATTTCACCATAGTGCTCTTTTGCTTTAAAGACCTTGAACTAGTTTTCTTATTAGACTGTAATACAGACAGATGTGTTTCTAGCAGTAGTAATTACCTTAATTTCATAGGAACATAAGACTGCTGTGTAATCAGCTATTACTAATGTAATTACTGCTTCACAAAGAGACAGTGTGAGGGTTGTTCTTACATCAGTACTGATTGTACTAATTTAATAGTGAGTCATATTTGTCTCTGAAGTGGATAATATGGGGTAACAAAAATCCACATTATAATTAAGATTTATGAAAAGCATTATTTTGAGAGGCACTTACAGAGCAGCTTTGGGTTTTCAAGACTAATCTGCATCTCTGTCATTGTACGATAACACTAGTATTTGAATTACAGTAGTGTCACTTAAATTCAAGACATATGCTAGCATTGTACAAATATTCAAGAGAAAAGCTATCTGTCTGGCTGATATTTTAAGCAGTCACACATCAGCTTCACAGATGATAAAACTGCACAGCAGAAGTGATCACTAGCAGTGGATAATGTAACTAGTCATGACAAAAAAAAGGTTTACAGCAGTGGTGGCCAAACTTCAGCCCTCCAGATGTTTTAGACCACAACTCCCAGAATTACAAGCCATTATTGCCAATGACAAAGGACTGTGGGATTTGTGCTCCAAAACATCTGGAGGACTGAAGTTTGGCCACCACTGGTTTACAAGTTTCATGGTGCTGGCTGAAGTCTCAGAAATGCTATGTTTCTCTTGATTCCTCCACAGGGAGACATGTATTGGGGCAAGCAGTACTGGAGGAGTACAATGTGGGCATGCATCTACTGTATGTTCCTTCATAACTGGTACAAGGGTTTACTTTTGTATGTGATTATGCTTGCACACCAAAAATCCAAGAGCGAGAAGAGACGGCTTGTGAGAAAGCATGCGGCTGCCTGCAGTTGCACTGATACACCATTTGGAGCAAGACAACAGGGAGTACAGCATCCTGTGCCCTTTTCCAGAATCAACTAGTTTAGAATGAGTTCTGTCTTCCACTTTTACCTGTTCTTTCTGGAACCACATATGGTCTCAGGTTTTAGCTCTGAAATATTAAAGAATGGAATATCGCTAAATTGGCAAAACTAGGCAAAGATACTTGTTGTATGTTCAGGATACCCAGTGCCACCTATTAGCTATAATCAGACTTGTATACGATGGGTCACGGTATTACAGATCTTGCAAATAACTTGTGACTTACAAACAGGTATGCGATGTCGTGGCCTACAGGGGCAAGTGACAAACTCAGGAGTCCTGGGTTTGAACTCCTGCTCAGCTATGGAAATTTTCTCTCTCTCTCTCTCTCTCTGTGTGTGTGTGTGTATGTATGTGTAACTGATAAAACTGATCCTTAAATATCTCATCTACTCTGAAAGCAGTTAGGGTATTCTGGAACTTATTCCTAGAATTAATCATTTTTAAAAACACAAATCATTTTAATACATTAAAACAATACATTAATAACATATTATGATGTTATTAATGCTATTATGACATATTATTATGACATCAACTTGTTGTCTTATAAGCTTTGTTAGGCTTATAAATGGGGACACATTCTTACTTTTGTGTCCCGCTTGATCAATGAGGCTACAGAATACAACAGGCTGTGCTGTGCTTCTATCATTGTAAGGCCAATTACACTGGTGACAATGAGGCCTGTAATAGGACTTCCTGGGGTAGGAACTGGCAAACCACTCCAGTATCCCTGCCAAGAAAATTCCATGGACAGAAACAAAAGGATAAAAGACATGACGCTAGAAGATGAGCCCCTCAGGTCGCAAGGCGTCCAACATGCTACTTAGGAAGAGTGGAGGACAGGTACAAGTAGCTCCAGAGCTAATGAAGTGGCTGGGCCAAAGCCGAAAGGACACCCAGCTGCAGACATGTCTGGAAGAGAAGGGAAAAGTCCAATGCTGCAAAGAAATATACTGCATAGAAACCTAGAATGTGAGATATATGAACCAAGGTATGCTGGATGTGGTCAAAGGTGAGATGGCAAGAATAAACATTAACATCTTGGGCATCCGCAAACTTAGGACAGGAATATTGGGTGAATTCAGACTATCATCTACTACTGTGGGCAGGAATTCCATTGAAGAAATTGAGTAGCTCTCATAGTCAAAGATAGAGTGGGAAAAGCTGTGCTGAGATACCAAAGGTGCAAAAGAGAGCGACTAAAATGATTACTGGGCTGGGGCACCTCCCTTATGAGGAAAGGCTAAAACATCTGGGTCTCTTTAGTCTGGAAAAAAGGCACCTGAGGGGGGATATGATTGAGACGTACAAAATAATGCAGGGCATGAGTAAAGTGGATAGAGGGAAGCTCTTCTCCCTCTCACAAAATACCAGAACTAGGGGACATCCACTCAAATTGTGGGCTGGGGGAGTAAGAACAGACAAAAGAAAATATTTTTTCACCCAGCGCGTTGTTAGTCTGTGGAACTCCCTGCCACAGGATGTGGTGATGGCATCTGGCCTGGATGCCTTCAAAAGGGGATTGGACAGATTCCTTGAGGAAAAGTCCATCACAGGTTACAAACCATGAGGGAGATGTGTAATCTCCAGGCTTAAAACTGGGGTACTTCAAGGGCCAGATGCAGGAGAGTGCTATCAGGAGACAGATATATAGTTTCATGCACTCCCAAACGCATCTGGTGGGGCCACTGTGAGATACAGGAAGCTGGACTAGATGAGCCTTTTGCCTGATCCAGCATAGCTCTTCTTATGTTCTTATGTTCTAACCTCAAAAATGATATAATGATTTCAGTACGATTCCAAGACAGCCCTTTCAACATCACAGTAATCCAACTTATGCACCAAGTACCGGAGCTGAAGAGTCTGAGATTGAGCAATTCTATGAAGACTTACAACTCCTTCTAGAACTGACACCAAAGAAAGATGTTTTCTCATCATAGGAGATTGAAATGCTAAAGTAGGGATAAAAGGATAACTGGCAACTTTGGCCTTGGAGTTCCAAATGAAGCAGGGCAAAGGCTAATCGGGTTTTGTCAAGAGAACAAGCTGGTCATTGCAAACACTCTTTTCCAACAGCACAAAGGGACACAAAATGCAAGGGAGAAAGGGAATGATACAGAAAATTGAATGCAGATTTCTAAAGAATAGCAAGGAGAGACAGGACGGCCTTCTTGAACAGTGCCTACCACACTCATCCTGCAATAGATACTTAGACCACCATCAATTACTTTTAAGTCCCCAAACCACAACAACCCTCATTTTCCTCACTTGCTCCCCCTGAAAAAATCACTTTAATTTTCAAGCCAGATTCCAGTAAGAAATCCCTCGTTTCTTTCTGAATCTGACAAACCAGCCTTCCTCCAAATGAAGCCATCGTATCGCCCCCCCCGCCTCAGTTGCATCGTGAGTTTGGGCAGCCGCCTCCCCCCCCCCCACAGGAGCTTTCCGGTGTCGATCTGGTGCCTCTGTGTCTACTAGCATGGCACTTTTCCCTTTGGGTGCCACAGAAGTCTCAGGAGAGTGGGGGTGGGGAGGAAGAGGTGGAGGCAGGGCGTGGGGTCAGGAGGGAGGGAGGGGAGGGAGGAAGGCAACAAAATGGAGTGAATATCAGAGGGGGTGGGTGAGTGGGGGGAGGCCAATGTGTTTGAAGAGCATGGAATTATGCAAAGAGGAGAGCCCTGACCCCAGGATCAGCGGCTAGTCAAGCCTATTTACAATCACTGGGCAGGAAAGAGGGGAAGAATGGAGGCTAGGGAGTGGGGTGGGTTGAGAGAGGGGGACAGAGAGACCCCAATGCTCAAGGCTGCCTCCCGTGGCTGAGGTGCTGCCAGGGTAGCCTCTGCTGGCAAGAGGGCGCATGACTTCCTCCTCCTCCTTCCCCTCCAGTTGCCCCCAGATTGCTGTGCAGAGTCTGCACCTGGCGCAAGTGCACCCTCCCCCCCCCCGATATGCCCCTGTCCTGAGAAATCTATATGTGGGACAAGCAGCAACAGTCAGAACTGGATATGGAATAACTGACTGGTTTAAGATTGGGAAAGGTGTACGACAGGGCTATATACTGTCACCCTGCCTATTTAATTTATATGCAGAGTACATGATGTGAAAGTCAGGACTGGATGAATCACAAGCCAGAATTAAGATTGCCAGAAGAAATACCAACAACCTCAGATATGCAGATGATACTACTCTGATAGCAGAAAGTGAGGAGGAATTAAAGAACCTCTTAATGAGGGTGAAAGATGAGAGTGAAAAAAATGGGCTGAAGCTTAACATCAAAAAAACTAAGATCATGGCCACTGGTCCCATCACCTCATGGCAATTTTCTTAGGCTCCTTGATCGCAGCAGATGGCAACGGCAGCAATGAAATTAAAGGACGCCTGCTTCTTGGGAGGAAAGCAATGGCAAACCTAGGCAGCACCTTAAAGAGCAGAGACATCACTTTGCTGACAAAGGTCCAAATAGTCAAAGCTATGTTTTTTCCAGTAGTGATGTATGGAAGTGAGAGCTCGACTATTTTTATTTTATTTATTTATTTGACTTTTATACCGCTCATATAGCCCTAGGGCTACTCTGGGTGGTTTACAACGCAAAATCTCAACAATAACAAGAGAATTACATAAGGAAAATACAAGCAACATAATGTGTGTGTTGTGTCATTACAGTCGTGACCGACTCTTTGTGACCCCCACATCCATGGAGTTTTCTTGGCAGGAATACTGGAGTGGTTTGCCAGTTCCTACTCCAGGCGCCTACAGCACCTGGTATTCCCTGGTGGTCTCCCATCCAAGTACTAACCAGGGCTGACCCTGCTTAGCTTCCGAAATCAGGCGAGATTGGATGTGCTTAGTGCATCTAGGCAGGGCTAAGCAACATAATACTGTATAAGAAATTATAACCAAATAAATCAACAACAATAAACTAAAATAAAAAGAGGAAAAATGAAGTGATTAATCAAACATATATATTTGAGCCAGTCCATCAGTCAAGTATAAGATTACAAAGAAGTCTGATTGCCTCAGAATCAATGCTTTTGAGCTGTGGTGCTGGAGGAGAGTCTTGAGAATCTCCTGGGCAGCAAGGAGATCAAACCTATCAATCCTGAAAGAAATCAACCCCAGATGTTCACTGGAAGGACAGATTTTTGAAGCTGAGGCTCCAGTACTTTGGCCACCTCATCATGAGGAGAGAAGACTCCTTGGAAAAGTCCTTGATGTTGGGAAAGATTGACGGCAAAAGGAAAAGGGACGGCAGAGAATGAGATGGTTGCATGGTGTCATCGATGCAACAAATATGGATTTGACCAAATTCTGGAAGGCAGTGGAGGACAGGAAGGCCTGGCGAGTTCTGGTCCATGGGGTCAGGAAGAGTCGGACACAACTGAATGACTGAACAACAATGCATTATTCCTCAAATAGAGACTCGTGTTAATATGTTTTATTTAAAAGTAATAGCTAATACTAAAACAATTTTATTGCTAGCAAGCATTTCTAAACTTTGAATTTGCAGAAATTATCAGAAACAGGAGGTATCAAAATCATCCCTCTTTTGGAGGCAATGTGTACCCTGCATCATTACTTCTAAACCGCCCAGAGAGTGCTTTATATGTCATGGGGTGGTATATAAGCAGTGTGCTTGGCTTGGCTTTTTGTAACAAATAGTTCAATGTATCCACATATCTGGAATGAATCATTACAGTAAGTATCTCTGTATCACTGTTACTAGCACATAGTCTGTTCAGGGAGAAAGGATAAAACTCACAGAATAAAGACAATAGATCAAGAAACGTGTTAAATGAAATGGATATGGATATGCTATAGCAAAGAACCTCAATATTAGATTGCTATTTTTAGCAGCAGTCCCATATTTCTAATAACATGCAGTTCATAAAATAAATAGGGCTAGGAATTAATAATGACAGAGAAATGGGTTGCCTTAATAAGAAGCATTGGACTGCAGGGCTGGAAGGAACTCTGAGGATGGAGTCCATTCCCCTCTTATTGGGGAACTGATTCCCAACCTCTGGCTCCACAGCCAGTGATTAAAGCCACTGAGCAATCCAGTAGAATTGTTTTCTTCTCTAAGGTAACCGATGAATCTTGCAGTCATTTTAATGAAGTGCCTTATTATTATTGCTTTGCTGGACTAATAAGGTAAAACAAGTTCTGAAAATCTTACATGTAATCTATGAAGATAAAAGAACATTCTGCCAAAATGAACAGAAATTGATGGAAGCAGCAGTGGAGGAGTGGGGAGAGAATGAAATATAATCACATAAAGCAGGGAATGCATGTACCCATTTTGTTGGAGTTCAAGTCTCACCAGTCTTAGCCAGAACTGCCAGTAGTAACAGATGAAAAAATATCTGTTGCAATATCTAGAGAGCTGTATGGAATGGATTCCATCTTATCCTCCAGCCCCCCCTTTCTCTAATACTGTATATACTTGAATATAAGCCTACTTTTTCAGCCCTAATTTTGGGCTGAAAAAGGGGGCCCTCGACTTATATGCGGGTCAATACTTTTAGCCACTGAGGCAAGTGCTTGGGTCAGTGGCTAAAACTCATTTTAAACATTGTGTGCCGCTTTTCATGACCCCCCTCTGCATCACAGGGGAGCGGCACATGATATTTAAAATGACTCTTAGCCACTGACCCAAGCACTTGCATCAGTGGCTAAAAGTCATTTTAAACATCAGACACCACTCCCCCAGCTCACAAAGGAGGAGCTGCCAGGACCTGCTGCATTTCCCACCCTAGACTTATACTCGAGTCAATACATTTCCCCAGTTTTGGGGGGTTAAATTAGGGGCCTCGACTTATACTCGGGTCGACTTATACTCGAGTATATACGGTATGTACTTTATGATAGCTCAGATACGCAGAGTTTGGGAGACAGGTATGTGCGGCATTGCAGAAGCAAGAAGAAGAAATCTACCATGTAAGCCACAATGTGAATTGTGCTGGTTGTAAGCTTATAGTCATTTATAGAAGAGGTATTAAAATGTGATGTGTTTAACTGAAACTGTTCTTATGTGAGAATCATTAAGCAGCTGTTCAAACAGCTGCTATATTAAAGGAAAATTTAAAGAAAACAGAAAATTTAAGGACAATAAGCATCAGTTTTATTGCAGGTTTTACTATTCAAAAGTGGAATTCATTTCAATTATAACTCAAATATAATTACCCCAATCTTTTCCTTTTCCTCTATTACATCCTTCTCCTTTTAGCACAAGAAAATTTCTAGCAAAGAGGTTCATTACTATTATATAACAGCTTTTGTTGTAAGAAAATTATCAGAGTACGATCAATGGAAAACAGTTCTAAAATCCTTACATTTCAATTATAAAGGCCGACAACATTTGAGGCACATTTAGCATAGAACTTTGAACTAAAGTATGTAAAATGATTAGATAATGATGCATTTCACTCAAACCAATTTTTTGTTACTCAAACATGTTTCCAATTTTTTTCAAATATTAGGCTTGCATTTGGAATTACTTAATTTGGACTAACTGGGGAGCAATGCGTATATGAATCACAAACAAATTGTGTGAACTTTTAAACATAAGCAGTCTAGTCCTATTTTGCTTGTTAATTTTAAGCTATTGGAACAGAAGTCTTAGAAACTGAATGTAAATATTCATATAATTAAGTGCACTTGTTTTTGACTGTTATTAATTTTCACCCAAAAATGATTAGCTATAACATAAACTATAATATTGTAGAAATGAAAAAATTAATCATGATCTGCCAGCAACAAATAGAATAAGATTAAAAGCAATATCAAACAGCACTTGGGGTCATTCTACATCTGTAACTGAGGCACCATATTCAACTTTCAGTCCTTTGGATTTAAATTCAGAGTGCAATATCTGTGATAAGCATCTTCCAAATTCTTCCAAGATCATTTGTTTTGCTCGGCAAACAGAGTAAGCTTCCTTTTCTGCCTCTTCAGCTTGTGCAAGGAGGCAAGCGCATGTTGCCTCAACCACTTCCCATGTTATACATGTACTGAATTGCCTAATGGAGGGGAGAAAAAAAACAAAACAAAAAGTAAACAAATTGTAGACAGACAGACCAATAAAGTGCTTATGGTACTTGAACCACTAAAAGATTTAACTGACACACGTTTCTGGATTGCAGCCCAATACATACAAAGGAAAGATAATGCCAAAGATGCATGACTGAGTGTGCTCAGCTGTGAGAATACTCTCAGCCACAACTGAACTAGGTGTGTGGTGGTTCATCTGAGCAGATAGTAAGTGGCAGAGGGTAGTTTGTACTGGAACACCAAGGATAAAGTGATTCACCCTGCATCTGACTATACATTTCTCCCTGCAAGCTCCTTCTCCCTGATATTCTTTTCTTAATTGGAAGTCTACCAGGAAAGTCTGGAGGTTCAAGGAAAGTAGTTGGAATCTGATGAATTAAAACACACTTCCCATTCCTGCAACTCCACTGCAAAGCATGCTTTCCTTTTGCTATAATTTTTCAACTATATGTTGAAGACTTGCACCTGGATTAAAAGTCAAATGTCTAATTCAGGAATCAGACAGGTCATCAGACAAATCATCTGTAAATGAAGTGTTAAGAATGCAAAGCCTTAAATGATTTTTACATATAAATAGACGTGTTTCACATAGCAAGCATTATTTCTGAACGGCACTGTCTACTGCCACAGGAGAAACAGATTAAAACTCTTAAAAAGCTCTTTCCTGGTTGATGCACTTCTCACTGACAGATGAAATCTCTTTTTTTTAAAAGTCCGCTTCTTCTATACAATGTAGTTTGGGAAGACTTCGCTGTGAACCCAGTGATTTGTTATAATTTAAGAATCCTTTAAGTTCTTTACATTAGACTGACATCCTGGATTCAAAGATATTCCTGTGACCACTGGGGATTGTGTGTTGCTACATTAGTAAGAATTTTTGGCTGAGCTCTAAAGAAATCAATGCCAGGGAGGAGAGAGAAGAGCCAGACCAAGTCCCCCCCCCCACCTTATGATAAGCAGCAATGGGATGAAGATCAGGGAAGTGAAAAGCACCTTGAAGTCCCAATAAAGGTGAATTGAATTGAATTGAAAAGTCTCCCAACACATTGCCACACACAACTATGTAAAGGGTTTCAGGCTGGATATGAACAGGGTGGCTAAGCAAGCAGCCACTGGGCTGGTGGGCCCAGAGAATGCACAGGAGGCTTGCAGTACAATTGTAGAATAGATCAAAAGCAAGAAATGACTGCCTAGAACTAGAATGACTAGCTATTGCTCAGAAGTTGGGTAGTAAGGTTTCCTTCTGTCCTATGGTGAGAAGTGAGGTATACTCTGGTGAAATAAGGAAAACTGGTGTGGACACAACATTTCACAAGAGCCATTGGGCTGAGAATTAAAGAAACCAAAGAAGTTTATGAAGGTGAAGTCACAGAATTAGCTCTACATGAGACTCAGAATCCTATGGGAGGATATGGCAAAATCATTAGTCATGTTGTTACTGGTCTAAAAACTGCAAAAGCAATCAAAGAGTTTAAGTTAGACCCTTGTATATTTGAAAGTCTGCAAAAGAAAAAGGTAGAAGTTGGTTATGTGATTCAGTGTACAGTACATTGAAGAAAATAGTGCAGCTGTTATCTTAACAGGCAGGTGTGATATCTGTACCAGAGAAATTGACCTTGAGCTGACAAGTATGTTCCCTTACCCCAAGGTAATATAGACTAAAAGAAAGAAATATTCCAGGAAGGTAGATTGCAGGACTTGAATGTGGCCAATGCTAGGCCCTAGGGTGGGCAGAACATCCTTTTCATGACAGGACAGCTGATGAAGCCATAGATAAACTTCCAGGAGAGATCAACATTTATCAAGACATTGCAGAGTTGATGCTTGTAGTGCTATTTGTGGATGACGTTCACATGCTAGATACTGAGTATTTCGCATATTTACACCAAGTGATGGAATCTTCAGCAGTTCCAATTGTCATCTTTACTTCCAATTGAAAACACTGTGTGATCAGAGGAACAGAAGATACAATATCTCCTTATGGGATACCTTTGGATATACTGGACATGGTGATGATAATTAGAAAAATGCTATATACTCATCAGAAAACTTAGAGCCTAGACAGAGAGTATTAATATTACTAAAGAGCCATTCAATCACCTTGGGGAAATTAGCACTAAACTTACATTAAGGTGCTATGTGCAGTTATTTACTCCAGCCAATCTTCTAGCCAAAAGAAATGTGTTATGCTTAGCCAAGATCAATGGGAAAGACAGCATTGAAAAGGAGCACGTTGAAGAAATAAATGAACCCTTCTGTGATACCAAATCCTCAGCAAAAATCCAGTGATCAGCAGGAGAAATACATGAAGAAGATTTTTGCCTTTGTAGTCTTTAGAGACTTGTTTTAACTTAATTCATGTTAACATGTTAAAGAAGGTTGGTAACACATTAATGTCTGTTGGAAAGGAAAGGTTCTTGACTATAAAAACCTGAAGTTATATATACTATATTTTTTCTGTCTATAAGATGTTCCCATGTATAAGATGCCCACCAGACTTTCCCAACCCAAAATTACAGTTTCACAACCATGAGGTTCTCTCCTCGGCTTACTTCCGTGTATAAATCAACCCTCAATTTTTAGCCTAACAATTTTAGACAAAAATATAGTGTTGTACATGGAAAAAAACTGTATTGCAAAATGCAGCTGAAAAATGTTATCTTGGTCTGGCAGAGTACCTCTGAATAAGCAGGGGTATATAAGTAAGAAAATCAGAGTTATGAAGGAACAAAGAACCAGCCTCAAAAGTTCTGTGTACAAGGTTATTACATTTATAACATCTATACTAATGAATATTAACATCCTGTTATTTCAAGATACATGTCTCAGAAAAATATAGCTATTGCATAGATATAATCTGTAATGTTTACCTGTCTTTTCTGGGTTTTGACAATAACTCCAGGTTAGAAAATGACAAAGAGTCACTTTTAATTTCCATATGGCTAGGCATATCGATTAGTGTTTTCCGATCTGGGCTCCCTTCATAATTTTTGCAACCAACACATTTGCAGATAGATGAACACATAATTTTAGCCTAGAAAATACAGGTTTGATCTTATTATGAATAAATAATACAATAGGAAAAAACTGAGATGTCTATTGTACAATATAAGGTTATCTTACTGTTTCAACTTTTTAAAGCCTTGGGATTGCCCATCAAGATGTTGGACAGTCATAGATACAAAGATTGCCTGTCAATTAGCTAGATTTTGCATGATAATACTTCAACTACGGAAGCCAAATGCTAACCATGTAGCAGACGTGTATGCTTGCTAACATGTTTTTAATATAATGCAGTGGTTCCTAACCTGGGGGTTGGGACCCCTTTGGGGGTTGAACGACCATTTTGCAGGGGTCACCATGAGCCAGTGAAGAAAAAGGCACAAATGGCTTGGGTCTTGAGGGGGGGGGAGGAAGGGAGGAACAAGTGAGTTACAGCTTGATAAGTTGGAGGGGATTTCATTCAATGGTACTGAAGGCTATGATTCACTGAGGGTGCCTGTAAAGGGGAGTTCTCTATGGCACCTGTGGCAGTGGCTTGCCAAAGGGGGCTTGTGGCCTCTTCCAAGCAGGGCAAGGGGTCGACACAAAACGAGGAACTGTATTAAAGGGTCACAGCATTAGGAAGGTTGAGAACCACTGATATAATGGATTGCTTGTAATATGGAAATTATAAGGTTTTATGATTGTATTTGTGTGAGACTGGTCTAAGGACTCTAAATAAATAAATAAATGTTGGACAGTCTCATATATAGAAATTAATATGTACTGAGAAAGCTATTACAGTACTTCAAAACAGAATAAACACAGAAAACGTATAGTAGGAGCCCTTTATCCATGATATCTATATCCACTAATTCACTTATCCATGGCCAGAAAATATTTAAAATATTAAAAGAAAAAACTGCAGAAAAAGCAGACTTATATGTATTACCATAACTGAACACTAGAGGAAGCAAAGACCATGCTACAATTACTTGTTGTTAGTGAAGAATACCATAAAAGACGTTCCCATGTATAAGATGACCCCCACTTTTCCTACCCAAAATTATAATGATAAAGTACTGGAACTCAAAAGCGGTTCTCCTCCTTTAGAAAGGGTGGTGGAGGTAACTCAGTCTTTGTTCTCACTCATATGATATAAAATCATCATCCTCTAACCATTTTTGCAAAATAATGTAATCAAGAATCAGCGACACAGAGGGAGGGTGATATTTAAAAATATATCCCTCCCTGACTCTTTCCATGCCGCCTCCGCCCCATGTCTTGCCTATACGTGCTCCATCCAATGCATCCCATCCACAAATGATCCTCCCTGCCTTCTTGCCCTGGACCTGGAGGACAGCGGTGGCAGTAGTGGTGGCATGGGCTCCTCGTTCTCTGCGTCAGTGTGAAGGGTTGGGCTGCCACTGCCCACCAGGTACAAGGCAAGAACATGGGAAGAATCCACTGTAGACGGGATGCATGGGGCAGAGCATGCATGAGCCTAACCCTTCACACTGAAGCTGAGGAAGAGCAGCCCATGCCGCTGCCCACCAGTTCCAGGGCAAGAAGACGCGGAGGATCTATCACAGATGGGATGTGTGGGGCAGGGAGTGTACAAGTGAGATGGCTCATGCACGCATGAAAAACATGGGGCAGAGGCAAAATATGGTATGTTTTGGACCACAATTCCCACAGTCCTTTGTCATTGGCAACACAGGCTTGGAATTTTGGGAACTCTGATCCAGAACATCTGGACTGTCAAAGGTTTGCCACCACTGATATATAGGATAGTTTCTGCTGCCATCTATTGGCCTGTTCTGGAGATGCATGTGAATTTTTTTCCGGGTCATCCTCCCCCCACCATTTTACCATGCTATCTATCTATCTATCTATCTATCTATCTATCTATCTATCTATCTA
>JAHTLZ010000016.1:76414524-76477480 GCA_023846285.1 Phrynocephalus versicolor
CTATCTATCTATCTATCTATCTATCTATCTATCTATCTATCTATCTATCTATCTATCTATCTATCTATCTATCTATCTATCTATCTATCTCTGTCCAGTATAATGGCTGCTTTGTTGACCACTATCCTTCCATTCCTGTATTTGTCCTAATACAGAGATCACATTAAACTCCTATTAAAGCAGCTCAACTTGCTACCAATCAGCTATCAGGCACAATTTAAAGTGCTAACCTTAACCTACAAAACATTATACGACCTGGGTCCTAGCTACCTCAAAGATAAAATCTCACAGTATGAACCAGCTTGGGTGGTAAGGTCATCAGGAGAGGGCTTTCTCTCCATCCTGCCATCCTCACAGGTACGTTTCGTGGGAACACATGCAAGAGCCTTCTTGGGTGCTTCACCCAGACTCTGGAACTCCCTCCCACTAGAGGCCAAGACTGCTCGATCTCTGCTGTCTTTCCAGAAACAGGCAAAGACCTTTCTCTCCAGGCAAGCTTTCCCTGAATGATGGACTACCATACATGGCTACAGAGACTTGTGTTCATAACCACTTATAAATTTGTGTTTGTAGCTCTCCTTGTGTGATTACATTGACACTATGTTATCAAGTGTTAGTTTCCATTCCTCATAACTTTTAGATGGTCTATCGTACATGAGTACATGGAATTTATACTCTTCTTAACTGCTCATGGTCTCTTTTAGCTTTAATGTTGCTTTCTAATGCTGTAAGATACCCTTCAATTCCCTGTTCCTAAACTCGAATATGTCTTATTTGTACTGGGCTGTATATTGTCCTCATTATTGTAAGCCACCTTGGGTCCTTTTCCAAGGAGAAAGGCATGGTAAAAATACTAATAAATAAATAAATAAATAAATAAATAAATAAATAAATAAATAAATAATCCCCAAGATATTATTACACTAGTGGATGAGGACATGTCCTTTAATTTGTGTTTTTCACCTCATCGACTTTCCAACTGGGTTGGAGTCTTATACGTCTCTGTAATTTGATCCAGCTTTTCCTGAGCAGCACATTGATGGTAGTTCCTTTAGATTAACATCCTTGTTCCTTGTTTGAGGGGGATGTGCACCCCTCTAACAAGGCTTTGCAAAGCTGAATAAGAAAACGTAACTCAACAAACCTCAAAGCATTCACAGTAATTCTTTAGGCATCCTGAACGCTTACAGTTACATCCTTTGTTATGCCTGGGTTTGATGTCTCCTACTTTTCCTTTCCCAATCTTTGGCAGGAAAGCTTCTGGGTTTCTGTCAAGACAAGTCTAAAATAAAACATTTTATTTCCATGTACAATAAGAACTCTAGTTCAAACTGAAACAAAAAAAAATTAAAGCCCACTTCTAAAATATAGCCTTCTTAAAATATATTATGCATAATTATTTTGGCAGTTTACAGTGACTAAGGTTACTGATGGCTACATGGCTTATCTCTTGATTTTGTTGTTATGTGCTGTCCCCCCCCCCCGTTCTCTTCTATTTCTTTGCAAAGGTTTCTATAGTAGTTGCCTTTCTCTCTACATGACGGTCGCTTAAAAATTGGGGGTTCTGATCCTGTTTTTATCACCTTTTAATTTTGTTCTTTGCCTGTCCTTAACAATTTAAAATGTTTCTCTCATCATCCTTTTATGTTTTTCTTTTCTTTTTGCTACAGGAATTGTCTTTTTGTTTTCACTCCTAATAGTATCTCTGGTTTCAACCCACATTTCTTCTGATTCATAGAAAACTGGGTTTAATCGTGCAAATCTGTTCCTTATGTGGACTTCAAGTTCATTGGGGTATTGTTTGAATTATATTTTGGCACTTCAGTTCTTTTAGCATTATTTTTCAGATATACAGTACTCTAATGTTGTACAGTATATTAACAGTTCATGATCAGTATCACAAACTACTTCTGGTCTTGCTTTGTCAGAGTCAATACAGCTTCTCAATCTCTTACTTCCAGTTACATAGTCTATTTGATTTCTGCATTAACCTTCAGCTGATGTTCACATATACAACAGCCTATCTGGTTGCTTGAAGTATTTATTTCCAATAAACAGACTGAGGGCTTCACAGAACTGTGAGTCATTCTCCTGTTACATTTCACTCCCCACAGGCCACATTTTCTATAACATTTGGTTCTGCTTTGTTCTCTACTTTTTTTGTGTTCCAGTCATCTATGATTTCAGGCAGCTGATCAATTCCCTCCTGGATGTCTGCATAAAAGCTTCACGTTTCATCGTCTTCAGCATCAGTAGTTTGAGCATAGACTTGAATGGTGGTTATGTTGATAGGCTTTCCACAGAGTTAGACAGATATTATCCAGTTAGACCTTGTATTATAGCCCCTAACTGCGTATGCTACATCTTGCCTCAGCATTTGAGACACTCATCCCCCCCGCCCCGGATTTGTCATTTCTATTTTGTAGTTGTCTGACTAAAAAAATTATTCCATCCTAGTTTACTTCAGTTCATTGACACCAAGCACTGCAATATTTATACACTTATCCCTTGAATTGCATGGGTTTGAGTTGCATGGTTTTGGTTATACATGGATTTTTTCAATAAATAACTAAATATTAATAAATAATGTTCAATAACTTAATATTCAAGAAATAATGTGTCCATGGCCACACTATGGAAGAGGATCCAGCAAGAGAGTTAGCTGCAAAGTTGATATTTGCTCTTCCCCAACAGCTGATTGAGTGCTTCCCAACCTGGGAGTCTCATTTCCCAGCACTATCTCTTGTTTCAATTTGGACTGCCTCAACTGAGGATTTTCATGGTGAAGGCAGTTCAGCGGGGTTTATAATTCCCACCCTCTACAGAGTATTAACAAAAAGTTAGCTTGAGTGTCATTGCTATTGCCTCCTCCATCAAGGTCACCTTTAGCTATTCCTACTGCCCAGTAAGCACCTTGAAGAGAGTAGAAGTGACTTACTCTAGTCTCATCTGTGACCATTTCACTTGGGTGACCCTGCTAGGAGTACAGATGTAGTGCAGTCTGGCCTCCTGACAGCAGTGCTCACAGCTTCAGGGATGTGTACAAAGCCGTTCACCATGCTGAGGTGTGCGTACAATGAGGGATGCTGATCTCTTATATACAGCAAGTATGCTTATTCCAGTGACTCTGATATAAGTGCATGCTGTAGCTATATATTTTAAATGTATATACATCATATCACTTTTCTTTGATCTGAACCACTAAAAATAAAATGAAGAGGTTTGGCATATTTCATCTGATATTAAAAATATTCCTACTATTTTGTTGAAATGGATTGTCTGTTCATTAGTTGTACAAAATGAAATCAGCCACAATTTGGCTTCACATATGTATTAAGTGACAGACATGAATATGAAGCTATTTTATTTAAGTTTTATAACTGTACCAGAGGATGAATGCCCTGGAAGAGTAACTGAAGATTTGTGGAGAAAAATATATATTGATTCTGGATATAACAAAAATGTGTTTCATTGGTGGCAGAACAACTGAGATATTAGGCATGGGTATATTGTATTTGATCATTTATTTACATTTCTTCTTTTTTTGTTTTCCTTTTTAAGTAGAACAACTTTTTATTGTTGACACTTGTCCTTTTGAATTAAAAACTATTAAAAACTATTAATCAAGTGTGCCTTTGAGAAACTTACATTATTCTACAAGATACCTAGAGATGTTCTCTCTAAAACAATAGTTTAACTGCACAACATTTTCTCCTGTTTGCAATATTCACCTAGTTAACATCCACTACTGAGCAACCAGTAACTTGGACATTCATAGAGAGTAACAACTTCACTTGAGATAACCAAACATAGATCTTTTAGTAAGTTGCAGTCATCAGGCTTGCTTTTTTGTTGCTAATTACACCTGTAATTATTTACTCAGACCTAATATAGCACTGTTTGAAAAACCAGAACCAGTTACTTACCTGTAAAGGTGGTTCTTTGAGTGGACCTTCGTGAAGCCACACAGATGGGTTTCCCAGAGCGCACCCGTGAGGCTCAGATTTCGCTAGTAATAGGAAGGTTTGTTAGTCTCCGCCCCTTTGCACTGAGCATGTGCGAGAGGCTTCCCACCCAAACGCCTCAGTTCCCTCACAACCACCAGCATGACCGTTAAGTACCAAATACAGTGTGACAGACTGAGGGGAGGAGGGCGGGTGCTGTGTGGCTTCACAAAGGTCCAGTCAAAGAACCACCTTTACAGGTAACTGGTTGTTCTTCATCATGGCTTTTGTAAAGCCTCACAGGATGGAGGGAAGGCTATGTGCATAACCTCTGAAGATGAGGGAGGTGGGTGCTTCTCCATTTTTGAATCAGGAGTGGCTACATACTAGGTAGAGTTCTCCTTAGTTTCTACATAATTACAGAAGAGGTATTAGATGCAGAGTCAGAAGTCTTTCGTTGATGGGCAGTCATTGAAATTGTGTCTGATTGTATCACCCATTGGGATCAATCAAAATGTAAGGAAAAAGTTGGAATTTGTGGCAGAGGCATCGACACCAAGGACGCAGCAGCTGGGGGCAGGTTGAGGGAGAGCCCGAGACTGTGGCTGTGCAGGAATTGATGGCACCACCACTGAAAAGCAAGTAGAAGTCTGTAATGCCAAAATTTTTCATTTTCCAATAAAGGAACATGTAAAGTCGAGGCCAGGACCAAAACCAGAAGATGAGTCAGTAGGATTGTCAAGGTCGGAGCCAGTATCGGCAGCAGGACAGTCGATGTTGGCAAATGGTTGGTCAAATTCAAATGCATGGTCAAATTCAACGATGTCAGAGAATTGAGTACTGGAGGCGGAACATTTGACGGAATGGAGGTGTCATTCTGCCTTGGTGTAGGAATAGTGGATGGGATGGAGACCACTTCCTGAATCGATTTTGTAAGCATCGGTGCTTGAATGAAGAGGTCCGACATCAAGTAAATGTGAGGAGGGACCTCGACTTCTGAATCCTCGGAGTCGGATGACGAAGACGAGGACTCTGAAGGGAAGAATGTCCTGGATGAACAGCCAAAGACCGATAAGAGTAGGAATGTTGATCAGTATCGAGGATGATGACATCTGGAAGCTTTGATACCGATACTGAAGCTGACAGCTTAGAAGGTTTGTTGAGCAAAGGAAGCCTCCTTTTAGGGTCCCATTTTGAGATTGAGGTTGATTTCGAATGCTTCTTCGACTTCAAAAGAGTTGCCGAGGAAGCTTGAAAGGAAGAACTATTTTCTATTGGACCTAGACGAAGCAACTTTTCCAGGATAAAACTGTTCAATCTCAACCAACAGTTCTTCAAAGTTTGAGTGCCAAAATTCTTGTAGATATTACAAGAAGCGGGCTGGTGAGACTCACCAAGGCAATAAACGCACTTTGGGTGACCATCCGAGTGTGGTATTTTTCCATTTCAGGAAACACAGCTCTTGAATGGTAGCAAAAATGCCATAAAATTGACGAAAACTGATGAGTTATAATAAGAAAAAAGAAAGTATTGAAGGAGACTAACAAAGGGACTTTTCACATGACCCCTAAACTCCACGGCAAATGGCTCCCAGCTCCGGAGCTTAAAATTGTTTCCCCACCAGCTCCAGAGTTTACAGAAAATTAAGTGCGACCACGCCCACCTAAGTGCGTCCCAGCGCACTTTTCAGGTACCTGCTCTCTGGAGTTGAAAATCCCTGATGCGGATGTAACCTAGTGAATGCCGGGCTCTCCTCGCTTCTGTTTGTTGTTTTTTTGCCCCCCGCCCCTTTAAGAGACAGGAATCAGGATGACGACGGGGGGCGGGGCGGCTTCGACCGGCAGACGGAGGTGAGCCTGCATTCTTTTCTCCCTTTTTTTCTCCCTCCCCTCACGCAGACAGGAGCAAGGAAGTGCGGAGGGTGGGAACACAGGAAGAGCAACGAACCCCCAAGATCTCTGGTCCAAATTTAAGTGGCCAGCGGATCTTAGGGGTCGTGTGAAAAGGCTCAATGTGTTACCTCTTAGCACAGTGGTACAAGGGAACTGAGGCGTTTGGACCGGAACCCTTTCACACATGCTCAGTGCGAGGGGGGAAACTAATGAACTTTCTTATTGCTAGGGAAGTCTGAGCTGTGCAAGTGCACACTGGGAAACCCATCTGTGTGGCTTCACAAAGGCCATGATGAAGAAGCTCTAACTTATGAAAAAGAATGAATGAAAATGTTTAATAAGAATATGTGTAATGAATCATTCAAGAAATGTTTGACAGTAGTAGTACATGTGTGATTTTAAAAAAATACAGTAGCATAACAAATCTAAAGTAAATAATGAGCTGTGTATTTTATAGGTTTTTTAAAAAATACAATATAGTTGAATTACCTTAATTGCCTTAAACCGTTCCATGTCGTGTTGTGGATTATTGCAACAATTATTGCAGTTACAGTTATTGCAGAAATCGCCATTGGCAAAACAATCACAATATCTGTAATTAACACAAGTAACACATTAAATATATTTTATAACTCATAACTTGAGGCATTGTTGATTCTTATCTACAGAATATGTGGGAATCCCTGAGCCAAGAATTTTATCTTTCCCCAGCTATTCAAAAAGAAAAGTGAACATTTAAAAGACTGACACTACATGTACACGTCTTGCAGACCACATCTCCTGAAAAATGGCTCTGAGATTAGATGTGTCATATGTAGCACAGAACTACATATAATCTTGTTAGGGTTTTTTAAAAAGAAGAAGAAAATATTTTGATACAATGTGCCATTTTTTTAAAAAAATATTTGCTCATTTATTTATTAATATCCCTTCTCTCTCTGAATGTGGGGATCGAACAGAGCTTACATGAATCATTTTTAAAAACCCACATGTACGTTTATGATAAGAAAATTAAATTAAACATACTAGAGTAATAAAAGGTCACTAATAGCTCAGTGAGTTTGAGCACTTTGCCTTTTAAAAGAAGAGCTGGATTATTGGTCTTGGATATACAACCCAGTCCCACAGTACTCCTAAAAGATAGGAATGCTAAATTATTTGTTAAGTGCTCTTCTAGAAAAACCTGGAATGAGTTATTGTAAGACAACGCAATACATTCAGAGGTCATTTTGGCAGACAATTAAAATCCTTTAGACAGTACATGCAACCATCTATGTTGGGTCCAGTGGGTGCTTCCAGTATTCTTTGGCTACAGCTTGGAGGCAGTCCCATATGTGCCCACGAGAAGGGCCTTCCCTGAAGATAAAAAATCATGGAATTATCACTAGGTAGGTACATTTTAGCTCCGTCTTAGATGGATGCCTGTGTTACAGTGGTGTGCAAATTATGCATACTAAAAATAAGCTGAACTGTGCTATGGAGAAATATGAACAATTGTGTACTTTATTAAGTCTTTTCATACAATGTTATTTTCCAACATGTGTTTTTCAGAAGTAAATTCAGAAAGAAAGAAAGAAAGAAAGAAAGAAAGAAAGAAAGAAAGAAAGAAAGAAAATGGAGATTCAGAGGTAGCAAATATGTTTGTATTTCTTCTAATGTCAAAGTTCCATTTAGTACAATGCTTCTAGGCTAATAGTAGGAATAAATGAATTATATATAGAATATTCTTACACTTACAATTTAAGACACTGTGATTTTGTGCAGTTGCAAGGCTTTTTTGATTTTATATCCCAGGAATCACAAGGTAACCTAAATGATGGGAGAGGAAAAAGATGTAATATGTACTATAATTTAATAGATTCCCATTTAGGGTGCATATAGCCAGGCTTCCCTACTTCCTCCCAAAGGGATCCTTCCACCTCCCTGAAAATTATATATAAGAGGGTCATGAGACCCTCTGTAGTAAGGGGAGGAGAATAACCCCCTAAGGAACTTTCCTAAGTGGAACTTTTCTATCCATGGAAGATAGATTCTTCATATTATCTCATTTAACAGTATTTATGTATAATGCTTATTAGAAACTCTCCCTCCATCTCTCTATATCCATAAATGCTCCTTTTCTATTCAAGTTTCCACTTTTATGCCTGCGTGAGTAATGAGATGCTCAGTTAAAATCTTTCAGTTTTCTATTATGTGGATGAAACAACCATTGCAAGGATCCTAATGTAAGTTATCTTAAGAAAGTTTACAGAAGGAATGTTTCCCATTTGTTAATATGCATAGTTCAGGGAAGTCTCTTACAGATGCTGTTCAGTAGATGCACATGGTCAAATGTGTAGCCTGCACACTGTAATTAAATTTGTAAACCGCCCAGGGACTACTTAAAGTGGTATGGGGCGGTATATAAGCAGAACACTTTGCTTTCAAAGGGGAGAGGGAAATGGTGACATTTCCTTTCACTAAGTTCATTTTATTAATTTATCTCAGGACCCAATCCAGTGTATTTATTTATAGCTTCTATTCCTATTTTAATATACTGGTAGTTTAACACTCCACTTAGTTTAAATCAGTAAATTAGTGTGTAACTTGACAACCTAACAGGAACAAATGGTTTGTACAATGCTAAGTTTTGTCAAGGATGTGTCCAGTTGTTCATATTATTTGATCATAGAGATAAAGTGAGCTATCAGAAACAATCTAAGGTATGATCAAAATTCATCATCATCATCATATATTAGAACTTCAGTAGAATTCATGGTAAAAACACCATATATTTATATTAACGTTTCAGTATTTTGAAGATTACTAGTATATATGTGCATGTCTTATAATAAATAACAAAGCTGCTGATAGCTATATGTTTTCCTTACCCAACTAAAGTCAGTTTCATTGGCTCTTGAGGATTTGGGTCTGAATGGCATGTGTGAATAGATCCATTATCAAGTTGCTTAAAATAAAAATGAGAAATTCCATTTGAATTGTGCTGTAAATGTATACGGTTTTTATAAATAAAAAAGAATCCATTACAAAAATTAGGTTTAAATGATATTGACACCAACTTATAGCAATTTGTATATACTGTACTTCAAAACACTGGTACTGTATTACTTATTCAGATTGATGATTAGGGTCAGATATGTGCACCATAGATTCCCTAGGATTATTTGGTGTTTTGTGCTGTAACAGACCGAAAACAAGGAACAGACTGAAAACAAGGAAAGAACTATCAATAGGCATCTGTTTGGGGAAGACCAAACAGAATGAAAAAGTGTATGGGTAGAAAAACAATAATGGAAGAAAAATGAGAGAGAATTTGAACAGAAGAGAATGAAGAGGGAATAAAATGACAAGCATATAAGTCACAAAGAGGAAAAATTATAATATTGAGATATACTTTTCAAAATGTTCAGTGAATGATGAGGAAATGTGAAATGGAAGAGAAAGGAAAGGATTAAAAGAAGGGAGAGAAGGGAATAGGCAGGAAACAGGAAACTGAAGACCAGGGAATGAAAGAAAACAAGTGAGAACATCAGGAGCATTGAAATAAAGTCTGAAGAAGACTTCTCCACTAAAGCTCACATTAAAGCAGTTTGTCTTTAAGGTGTCACAACATTGTCTTTTTCATTTTTTATTTTGTTTTTCTCTGACATTCAGAAGGGATACTACACAGTTGGATGAATAAATAGATCTAATATAGCTCAGTGGGTGCCTAGCTGCAGAGCCAGTGCTTAGGATCTAGGAGCTCAAACCCTTACTTTACCATCTGCTAGAGAGAGATTAGTCAAGATCACCAAAATATCTAATGGAGTTTTGTGCCCTGTTACTTATGCAAGCCTTATGTTCCCAGGAAAGACTGGCAAACTACTTCTGAGTATTTTATTTCTAGAAAAGCCAATGAGAGTTGCTGTAAGTCAGACTTGATGACACAAATTTTTATATGATCAAATAGTCTGATATGATATAACGAAGATTTTTATGCTTCCATGAAAAAATAGTCAAGCAAACAAGTGGAGGGATGAGGAGTGACAAGAATTGAAGAAAGATAAGAAAGATTGAGAGAAAGAGAAAGAGGATGAAAGAGGCAAGCCAGAAGATGAAAGGCAGGGGCATTATGTCTGGGGATTGGCCAGAAGTAAAAATGAAGCAATAGACAATTTGAAAGAGGACAGGGGCCAGAATGAAGGAACAGGGATAGACATTGGTACAGTTGAATGACTGTACCCCAAAACAAACACACACTGCATAACTTTAAAGTTCCCTTGCACACACAGAACTAATCATAATGTTCTTTGGTGTTGCCATCATAAACAACAGTCAGATATTACCCATGTCTTCTGGGTTTTTTTTGAGGTGTCAAATTTTAGAAGTCTGACACAGAAATAATTAAAATGAAACATCATAAAGGATTTCCTTTGCAACTTAGTTGTCTTTGTTGCATTCGTTTTTCATAAAGTCAAAATATATTTTGCTTTGGGTTTTTGGTGATTTATGTTTCATCAAAGATCTAAAAACAAACTGCCTTATGTAATAAAATCTTACTATTCTGATCCAAATCTTTCTATTGAAAGGGAACACATGTCATCAGCCCCACCCATATGGCTGGGCATACCCTGGACCTGGTATTTTCCTCCACGTCTGTGGACTATAATCTGGGGGTTGGGAACTTGTGTTCCCAGCCTGTGACATGGTCAGTTCATAATTTACTGACTTTTCCCCTGGCAATTGCCACCCTTACCCACCGGGAGCTTACCCCTTCCATCTGGGGCCGCCCCTGCAGACTTCTGGATCCTTGGTGGTTTTTGGAGGTCTTTGGGGCTTTCCGGACAGACTGGCTGACAACCCGGTTGACTCCCTGGTTGATAGGCCACTGCTGGGGCTGTCGACTGGATTGCCCCCAAGTGCCTCATCTGATCCCTGGTTTACGGCAGAATTGCGGGTGATGAAGCAAGAGGCTTGAGAGCAGATGGAGGAAGGATCAGACAGCACTTAATCGGGCTGTGGTTTGTGTGATGACCAGACGCTATGTGCAAGCGATCAGGGACACTAAACGATCTTTTGTCTCCCTGAGAATTGATGGGAACTCGAACTGCCAGGCGGAGTTGTTCCAGGTGGTCTGAGACCTCACCAATCCTAATCCACCTGGGCCTCCTCCTAGTGATTTCACTAGATAGTCTTTTGCAGCCTTTTAAAAGTCTAAAATAGAGGCCGTCTGTGCCAACCTGGAACAAACTGCCATGTGAAATGTGCCAAGCCAAATGGAGTCCCTGACAGCTTTTTAAATGAAACGAAACAAAATGAAACGAAATGAATGAATGAATGAACAAATAAATAAATGTAAGCTATCTTGCGTCCTTTTTTAGGAGAGAGGCAGGGTAAAATCATTTGAAACACATAAAAAATAGAAAGGTTATCTAGTAAATTAATCATTCTACTGAAGAAATAATGTGTAGAGATTATGCTCCCTCCCTATTCCAGAGTGAGTGGCTCTGTGGGTGGCAGCAGACACTGGGAGTGCCATGTGTAGAAAGCTGAAGGTTAGGAAGCCAGAGAGTTGAGCTGCAAGTGCCAAGTGAGCAAAACAACTGTGTGCCATAATAATTAATGGTAATTAACTGACGATGATGATAATGGATGTGATAATATAAAGTAATGCCATGTCATCCTACATAGGTCTGATGATGTTCATGATGTGGATTGACTTCCCTTTCTCATCTGCATTGCTTCCAGGTAATGAATTGAAGCTGAGGAGAGTGATGTGATCAGATAATGACAATGATGAATGTGAACATCAAAGTACTTAATTCCCGCATAGATCTGATGATGATTGAGTTATCTTTGTCATGTACTGTTTCCTACTTCTACAGGCAATAGATTGGTGGTCCGTTACTTTATCCAGCTTTATTGGAATGGCTTCTAACAATTCTATAGGACTTAATTTGGCCTAGCACCAGAAGCATGAATGGCGGGGGGAACTAGACAGAAGATACTGGAACAGTTGGTCTCTTTTGTCTTTAACAAAAGAACTAGTAAAGAAAAGGATGGAAAACAAATAGTGTAACCCCTCATAAGAAGCAGGATAAACGTTATCATCATTCACATCCCTATTGTTAACATGCTCCCTGACCTTCCACCCCCCAAAAAACTTTATCTTAAAAAATCAGGTCCTACTGTTGAATAATTTCACTACATAAAAGAGAGAATATCATTAATCAAACAAGTGAAGATTCTCAGTCATCCAGGTGAGTTTATCTGGAAGTTGAGTCATGGCAACTGGAGTTCTTTTTCTTGAAATACTTTCTCTCAAGAAAAAGAAGTCCAGTTGCCATGACACAACTTCCAGATCATTAATTAAGTGATTAAGTGATAAAACATAAATGCTGGGGGTAGTGTAGCTTCGTGACACTGCTTGAAGAGAGTGTAGGATTCTGAGAATTAGAATATGTCTGTGAAGATTCTCAGTCATCCAGGTGAGGTTGTCATGACACAACTTCCAGAGAATAAGAATAGCTCAGCCAGGATGTTTTTTACAGTACATTTTTAACTGGGAGTTAACTCCAAATGATTCTGTTGTATCACACAAAGAGATACTTTTGACATATTTATTTAAAACATATGCTTATTTCAGTGAAGACACATGCATTGCATGTACAGTACTGTACTTACATTGTAAAATGCATAACATCCAGAAAGCTAGTAAGAAATTAAATGTGCAGATCAATATTGCTGATAACTCAAGTAAAAGAAATTGGAAAAACAATGAGAGAAGAAGTACTTATGGGCTGAAAGGCTTTAGGGTTTGGTTGGGAAGAAACATGAGATCGTTGCCTAGCACTGCTGCTTACAATGTCAGAATAGCTGCAGTGATGTTTATCTACTACCAGAAGAGGAAGACAAGGATGAAGAGGAAAGGAACATTAATTCAGGAAACCTAATGATATTCCACAATTTCTGGAATACTTTGATAATAAAATCCAACTAGCATAATGTCTGGTAGCTTTTACAACTTGAGTCTAAATCCAGGGAATAGATATCCACCAACAGAACTGCTTCCACCATGGCAGAACCTGGAATGGGGGCAATGAATTCATATCCTCAGTATAGCCACTCTAGGAACCTGGGACGTTTGAAAGCCACGGAGCGCTCCAGAGGAAAAGGGAGGGGCAGAAAAGTTATCTATGTTGCCATTGCAGTGCATGAAATTCAAGTTTTGTACATTTAGGACAGGCTATTATTCACATATATTTCTGGCACCTTTATATTTAGTAGCACAAATGATACACTCCCAGTATTACTGGGATAAGTGTCGCCCATTGTTTCTGTTTAGTGTCTTTTCCTTTGCAGCTAATTACTTAATTTACTTTCAGGTAGTACCAGCCTGTGTGCCTTGGGTAAGCTGCACAATTCCAAGGCTACCCCAGAAAAATGGGAATGGAAAGCCACTTCTGTAAAACTCTGAAAAATTCTGAAAAGGGTCACCATAAACCAGGATTAACTTGAAGGCACTTGAGATGGTATTTATGTTATCTTCTGTAACTTAAGAATTTGTTAAGCAGTTCCATGAATCTTGAATATACAGTGGTACCTTGTATAAAGGAATTAATTCATTCCAAATGAAATTATGTTAAGCAAATTTTATACAAATTTCCCATAGGAATGCAGTGAAAACAGAGTGATCCCATTTTTATGTTGTACAGATTTGCCCCATAGGCGATTCTCTTAAGCAAATTTCCCCTATCTCCGGAATTTTTTACGTTGTACAAATTTTATGTTATACAAGCTGTTTGTTATGCAGGGGTCCACTGTATATGGACATGAAGTGATAGCACAAAAATATGAGAAAATACAACTCAGGAGACCATGGCTGGCTGATAAAAAGGTAGTACCTTGCATAACCCTTTGCAGAAGGCAAAAAAGCCATAAACATGTGTTGTGAGATTGCCAAATAGGAAACACTTGCCTGAAGCAAAAGGAAAAGAGAAACACACTTACCTCTTGTGTACAAACATTCAGTTTATTCACAACTGGAAAAAACTGTCCCAGTACTGATGTTATGGAGTCAGCTGCATCTAATAAAAATGCTTAATGAACTGATAGCACTCTAATACATAGCTTAAACAAATGAATATTTAGATGAATAAGATGTACATGTCTATGAAAATTGGTGTACTGTACAGTCAATACCTTCTTGCTACAGAAATAGGCCAGTAATGAGCTTTATATTTTTTCCATAATTTGTATGTACAAACAAAATATGACAATGTATCACATATTAACACAAAAAATGAAGAATGTCGGAGAAAAAAATACACCAAAGCTCCAAAGCTCGTATAGTATAGGACAGTAGCTCAGCAGCAAACCATTTTGTTTGCATAGTAAACATACAAGGCATGGAATTTCTAGGCAGGGTTGTTGGAAAGACTCCTCTGTAAAACCATGGACAGTCGCTGCCAGTCAATGTACACATTCAGTACTGAGCTAGATGGACTAGTGGTTGGAGTTAGTATAATACAACTTCCTATGTTTTCCTGGTAGGACTAGCACCACCTTGGACTTTCAGCCTCTGAGGTAGTGTCTAAAATAGCTAATATTGTAAGCTGTCTCAAATATACCTTTACACATATCATACGTATCTTGAAATGCATAAAGGATGGGCATTGGTTTTATTTAATATGTCCAAATTTAACTCTCTTTGTCAAAGATTAGATGCAGTGTTTAAAACTGCACACACATACACCAGGGAAATTTTGTCTTGTGAAAGGAATTCTTATCGAAATGCTGCCTCTCTACTAACCTAAGAAAACTATACCTTTGAGGCATCAGGTGCCTTTATCATTGATAAAACATTGACATCTGGTGGGAGGTTTTGGTAAATGCAAGTAGACAAATTATTTTATACTGGCATAATTAAAGGGCAAAATTTAGAAAAGCAAGCAAGCAAAAAAAGCAAAATACTGTGGCAATTTAAAGACTACGAGGTTTATTTTGATGTAGCTTTTATTGATCAAAATACACTACTTTTGTGGTTCCCCACCATTTCAACATTATTGCACAATATTTTCATGTATGTGAGTATTTGTTACTATACTATTACATTAAGCCTAGACAACTTAATCCAGGCTAATACAGTATTTTTTGTTACTGGAATATATTTTCCCAACATTGAATGTACCATATTTCTAATTTTAAAAATGTGATACATTTCTTTTTGAATTGTAATGGCTTTATTCAGTATTAAAAGCAACAAAGTTTTGTGGCTCATAGAACCTAACAGCTTTTGTTTGGCCAAGGCTACTCCTCAGGCAGCAGGAAATGCAAACCAGATGGCTTCAGCTCAGAACTAATATGCCCATTATGTACTCAGATTCAAACACTTCTCATTCCTTTCTTTTCCTACTCTGTATTCCTATCTCATATTACCTGAACTAAACAAATAGGGCAGTGAAGCCCTAAATGTTGAAGTTACTAGTCACTTACATGTTGCTTATGATAAAACTTGCTAAAATATATACACAGGATCTATGATTCAAAAATAATGATAGAAGGCATTGAGCATGCCACATTTCATGGTAACACTATATCTCTCTTAATAGACAGGAAACAGGTCATGAATGTGATCGTCAGTAGAATTATAGTAGCCATACAACTCTCATCATGCTCAAAGAGAAAAATATACTCCTAGTAGCCCTGTCTCCTAAGTGTGGTATCTGAACAGCCTACCCATTTCAGTTTTTCACAAACAGCTTTGTTTCCTCACAATTAAAATTCTTCATGTCTCTGTATTTCTACTTAGTTTTCTGATTCTATGTTACTTCATTTTCTCTTGACTACTTTTGTTTTTTTATTTATTTCACATTCTCCAGTTGACTATTTTGAACAAAGCTTTCAATAATATATAAACAAACAATAATGCTTTAGCAACAATATATAATTATATAAAGTATAAAATGTTATAACTAGCTATTTACATAGATTACATAAAGATGGGAAAGTGCAAGAACACTGACCCTCATGCATGATAACAGTTATTGCTTTTTGATAGGCATGTATGGGAGTTTCTTCTTATAAGCCAAGTTAAACTTAAAGAATAATTGTTTGAATATAAATAACAGGTATTCATGGCTTTGAATCCCACTGGTGTTTATGCAAGATTTACATAACATGTGATGGATAATGGATGAGTTATTGGAGCACATCGCAGCTGCAAAACTAAGTACAGTACATGTGCAGGCATGTTGGCAAGAAGCACCCTGCCATCTTGTCAGTCATCCATAGCAAGTTATACAAACCTTATATGAACAACTTGAAAAAACAAGTTCTCTGAAATCGTTTACATTAAAGGAAAACTTCCAACAGCACTAGTAGGTCTGTGCAAGCATGACCCTAGTAGAAAAATCAACTGAGTTTTCCTCACGAAGACACTGGAGAATGATTGTCACACACTCACTACTAACTTTCCATTTCTTGCCCTTCCTTGCCTTGACCACAGAAAAGGCAAGTGGCAGAGACAATAATAATGCTTGCAAGATATTGCTTAATCACTAAGGATTTAGGATTCTCAGCATTTCAGCCTGGATGCTTCTTTCTGTGAGCACTGTGAATAAATTTCATTACATTCCTAGAAACTATGTTCTGATTTGGGAGTTGTATTTAAGACTCTATATTCAAAGAGAAAAATACCTGATGAAATTTTAAATGTAGTGAAGAGAGTCTTTTCCCAAAGCACTACTATTCCTACTTTACATAAGAAATCAACGAATCCCATCCAAGGCAGTGAGAAAGAATCAAAAACTGCTTACATTGTGGTTCTTGGAGTGATCACATATGTACTATGTGAACTCACATACATGGGTCTTTGCACCTGCACTGAGCCTCCTTTCAGAAACATCTAGAAGATACAGCTTTCTCAGTGGTATTGCCCCCTCCCTTGTGCTTATATGGGCATGTTCCTCACTCCAGCTTTCAGACGTGCTTGACATGATGTCTTTATATGCCCAAGTACATCACTTCATCCTGCCTTTGTGTGACAACTCTATGGGATCTCATTTGGTGGCTCTACTGTGAGTGAAGAACCTGCTGGTGGAATAAGGACAGATGCCTTAGTAGGGGCATCAGAGGCCCTATCCTTCTTTAGGAGCTTTTTTTTCTGATTAAACTAGTCTTTTTGCTTTTTAGCCACATCACTTGGCTCTAATTGTGTCAATTGATGATGCTGAGAATATGCAATATTCTCCCAATATTGAGTCTCCAGAGTCCCTAAATACCACTGGTATTGTATTAGTTCTACTGGGCTCAAGACAGCCCATCAAAACAGTTCTTGATGGAGTATTGCAGACTGAGACAAGTGGGCCTGGAAGTTTGGGTGAATCTGAGTTGGTTGCATGGAGGGATTTCTCCCCAAAAAAGAGTGTGAGTTTGGAGATGCATGGTAGTTGTGAAGGTCTACTTTAGTAAAATCTTGTTAGAAGAGGGAGAGGCTGATCTTTTGTTGTTTGCCCAGGCAACAACAGCATTTGGTATTGTAACAAATTTTAGAAGTAGTGAAGCTACTTCTAAGAGGTGAGCTGATGACGAAGCTTTGTGAGTTAATGGGAACACAACAACAGTTCAGCATTGTGTACCACACACAATCTCATGGCGCCGTGGACAGATTACAACAAATTTGTTCAAGATGTTGAAAGCTTTCATTCAAGAACACTAGAAGACATTGTCTGATGCTTACAGAACTTCTCCCCATGAGTCTTTAGGATGGTATACTGCAAGTGATGTCATCCTAGGAAGAAATTTGAGAGGTCCATTGGAGTTATTCAGAGCTCAGTGACAAAGTCCAGTACCAGACACTTCAATCCCAGTGGCTAAGTACATCAGAGACTTGCAAAAGAGGTTGCAAGATATTCAAGACATCACAGCCAAACATCTTCAAGAAGCCCAGAAGAAATATAAAGCCTATCATGATGCTAAAACAAGACCACGTTCATTTCAAGTGGGAGACTCAGTGTTAGTTTTGGATCCAATAAGACACAACAAGCTGCAAGTGCATTGGTTAGGTCCAAGAGTCATTGAACAGAAATTTGGAAATGTCAACTATGTGGTCAGAATGTCCAAACATGAGAAGAAGCCAAAAGTCTACCATGCCAATAGATTGAAGCCTTATGTGAAGAGACAAGCTCATTTGTTGAGAGTGAAATTGACTTCACCTGAAACTCTAGAAAACACCAACCCTGATTTGCTTCAAGAATTCAAGGAAGCAGGATATTTGTCTGAAGTTTACTTAGATTCTGATATTCCTGCATATCAACAAGGAATGTATGAAGTCCTGAAAGAGAAAGCTTCTATTTTTGTCAACACCCCTGGAAGAACTGGCAGTAGTCAAGCAAAAAATCAACGTGAAGGATGACACACCTATCAAGTTTTCACCATATAGAGCCATTGGTGAACACGCTAAGCAAATTGAAGAAAACATTCAAGATATATGGATTTGGGAGTAATTCAGCCTAGTGAATCGCTTTGGGCTAGTCCAGTGGTTATTGTGCTGAAGAAGACACCAGATGGTCAGATACTACCTAAAATTTGGTTTTGTATTGATTACTGGAACCTGAATCAAGTCACAGTCTCAGATCGTTATCCAATGCCCAGAGGGGAAGATTTAATTGCGAGGATAGCAAAGAAAAGTTTCTTATCTTGCCTAAATCTTTCTTCAGGTTACTGGCAAACTGAGCTTGACCCTGAGTCACACAAGAAAAGTGCCTTCATCACTCATAAAGGAACTTTTGAATTCCTCAGAATGCCTTTTGGGTTATGTAATGCGGGCACTACATTTCAGAGGCTAATGGATATTGTTCTCCAAGGACTACTATTTGCTCATGCTTATCTCAACGACATTGTGATTTTCTCAGACCCCTTTGAAGATCACCTGGAACATGTCAGAATTGTGCTACAGCGTTTACAAGATGCAGGGTTAACTGTTAAAGCTTCAAAATGTCAATGGTTAAGAGGGAAAGTTGGTATTTGGGTCATTGGGTTGGTAGTGGAACAAGTGAACCTTTTCAAGTTAAAATTGAAAGTGTTAAAGATTGGCCAATTCCTGAGAACAAAAAGCAAATTCAATCATTTCTTGGTTTGGTTGGTTATTACACAAATTTCATTCCTCATTTCAGTCATGTGGCCACCCCATTGACTGAACTGACTCATAAGAGAATGCCTGTTAAAGTAGTTTGGACACCTGAATGTCAATATGCTTTTGATGCTTTGAAAAATTGTCTGATCCAATATCCTATATTAATTCCACCTGATTCTGATAAGCCTTTTGTTGTGCAAACTGACGCTTCAGAGTTTGGTCTAGGTTATGTTTTGTTACATAAAAAAGAAGATCTAATTCATCCAGTATCTTTCTTCAGCAAGAAGCTCCTGCCAAGAGAAAGAAATTACTCAGTTCCTGAAAAACACTACCTGAGCATTGTATGGACTCTGAACAAGTTACAACCATATCTTTGGGGAAGAAACTGCATTCTACAAACAGATAATCAAACTTTAAAATGGTTTAACTGTCTGAAAGCAAGCAAGCAACGTCTTCTTAGGTAGATTTTAGTGCTATAAGATTTTGTGTTTGAGGTTCAATATATTCCAGGGTCTCAAAATGTTCTAACTGATAGCCTTTTTAGAATGTATTATGGCACTGAAAATTCATTTGAAGAGAAAGATATTCTTGAACCAGAGTAGAGTTATTGTTTTCTGTTAAGTCTGTTATTCAGTATAACAATTGTGTTTCTTATTGGTATGCATTTGTGATAAATACTAATTTTTCTCTGTATTTGTTTTTCAGAAGTTCCAAGCCTGCATGCATACATGTTATCCAGTATTATTGCTATATCTATATTGTAGAGTGCATATATTCATTTATTAGTACTACCTCTTATAACTGCTTTCTATTGCACATCCTATAATTTCTTTTGCACTTTGATTCTCATATACCTCTTTCTTATTATTAAGTAATATAGTTTACATTTATTCTCGTTGTAGTTTGTAATCTAAAAAATTCTAGATTGTAATCTAGGATTTTAAATTCAAGGGTGGGGGGGCATGTAATGGATTTTAGAAGTAGTGAAGCCTGTTAGTTTAGGCCAAATGTAAACATGCAATATTAAGAAGCTTTCAGGCTTGTAGTTTCCTTGTTAACTCGGTATCTGTGTAAACAAGAGCCAGTCAAGATACCAGCAAGGAAACAAGTGAAATCTGGTTGGTATGTAAGCAACATATGACTGTCATTTCCCGTGCTTATACACAGTCTGAGGAAAAGTGAAAGGACTTTTCAAAGAAGGATTTCATGGCTGTGCAATTAAGACAAGCTTAGAAATGTAGTTTAGAAATCAGATAGTGAGGCTTCTGCAATAATTCAGCTGCAGTTGATCAGCAGGGGAGACCCTGTAGAGGCTAGAAATTAACCCGATTCCAGAGGCTGAGGTCCTGGGATCCCATACAGGTATGGTCATCAGAATGGGATATTCTTCTGTTTCACATTAGACATTTCTTTTAAAGGCCCCCAGAGGGGAGAAGGAGGGGACGTCAATTTAGAAGATCATCAGAATGGTGCTGGTATAGCAGAACTGAGAACAAGACCAAGTAGGATGTCTATAGAAATATGAGAAAGAGAGTAGACCCATTGTGAAAGCTTTATATTCTAGAACAGTGATGGCGAACCTATCGCATGGGTGCCAAAGGTGGCACTTGGAGCCCTTTCTGTGGGCACCGACATTGCCCCTTCATAGCCACCTGTATACAGGTTAAATTACTGTATTGACACTTTGCAAAAAAAAAAATAGTGGGTTTTGAATTGCAGTTTGGGCACTCAATCTCTAAAAGGTTCGCCATCACTGTTCTAGAAGGTTCCAAAGCGAGTCCAACCACAGGTTCAAAGATCCATGTATGTGAATAAGAGTAAGTTACTTAATTGTAAGTACCACTTTAAACCCCCTCTCCATCTTGATTTTTCTTCACAAAAAAGTGATCATAGCACAATTTAATTTAAGAAAGGTGATCATCATGTCAAATTGTCTCATCACCTGTACAACTTTATCACATAAAATAGTGTAATCTAAACAGATTTGCACTGTGATTTGCAATATGTTTAGACTTTGGTCAGAAACAACATATAGCTGCATTCTTTATATTGTCTACATTTTCAATACCTGGCTGAAGAACCTCTTCCTGTTGTTGCTTTGGAGGGAGCAAATGAACTGCTTTCAGTTCTCTTGTGTCAGCATTGTTTATACAGAATATATGAGTACCACTCTTCAACTGGCAGATTATCTGCAATGCATAACCAAGCATTATTTTTCAATGGCTTTCATTTGGAAATCTGCAAAATTATTTATGTGAATAAGTTCTGACATGAAAGCTTAATATTCTTAAAGCCAGTGTTATTTTCAAAGGTAATATAATTTGTACATTTTATATACCTGTCAAAGTAGCACATCATAATACATTCCAAATAAATGTACTTTCAGTACAGAATTATATGCTATTTGATTTTAAAATACAACAGGTGGAGAAGAAGGATAGAAAGAAATTGCAATATATGGGAAGATAATAAAGGCATGGGCCTGATTCATCATTCATTTCAGTTTTTGTGGCAGTTGTGTGGGAAAACTTGGCATATTCAAGAAAACTATGGCGGTTACTTCATGTCCGTTTTGTCTCTGTTAGTGTTGCACTTAGGAGCAGTACAAAAAATGTTACTTCACATCCGACGCGCAACTACTGAAATTTGTCTCGACCACATCCCCGGAATGGGTGATAACTGAGTGCAACAACACTGTACCTGGTGCTGGGGTAGGGTTTTCCCTTGTGATTCTTTGTTCCCGCTTTCTGTTCCGAGACAAGACACCGTGTAGTAATGACTGTCATGCAACAAAACATTCGTTTCTCTCAAAAAACTGTGTCTGGTTTTTTGTTTGTTTTTGTTTTGTTTTGTTTTGTTTTGTTTGACTTTTCAGAAGCGAAATATCAAAAAAGAAAATTTTTAGCCCAAAAAAAGGAAAAAGGAAGCTAGACAAATTCAGTGTTTGTCACGATACAAGACTGTGAGGTAACACTTGTCATGAGACAAGTTATCACAACCATGGGAACACTGAAACAGGGACAAAACCACATGATCACAACCAGCACTGTCTTGGTACAAAACTAGTTGTGGAACAAAGAAGGACATGAAATAACCACCTATATGGCAGTCATTGTTTTCTTATTGTCTGTGTGGCACCACATTCTACGAAATATATTTTAATTTTATTCTAATTAAAAATAGGCAAATACAGAGTTTTCTTCTGTATCTGTATGCTGATACAGTATAACCAGTAGGAAATAGTACCACTTGAGGACTGGAATAGTTCTCGTGTGAACAGGTGGGTCCTTCCACTGCATTCTGTGAAACAGCTGGTTTGTGGCTGGTTTCTTCATTGTTTGAATTTTGATAAACTTCTTCTTCTGAGATATTAGCTGTAATGCTAACAACGGCATCTCTCACTTCAGCCTGAAATGTAAATAGTACCTTTTTAAAAAGAAGTACAAACTTCACTGCAATATTAAGAAATCTGTAGTGAAAAAGGTATCCTTGCTTAAATATTATACAGTATTTGATAAGAAACATTATACTCACACAAATATGTAGATCAAGCAATTCAGTTTTGTTTGAATATTTATAGTAAATATTCAATTTACTTGTAAAGAATAAAAAGAGGGGGGGTTGAAATAATTTAATTTCCAAATTGCCTTGAAGAATTTAAATAATAAAAGTGTCCATTAATTTAAAAATTCATGACATGATTATACATTTTATCTCTATTGAGTCTAAGGTTTCCATGTAAGTATTAAAGCTTGTATGTAACATCTGTATTAGTATCCTGGAAACAGTATTTGTTTCTGCTCACATAAAAAGAAACTTACTTAATTGGCCCCATACTACATTTAATTTAGCACTCTGATTCTTGTAATTGCATGACAGACCAGATAGTCTCGAAACTTTAGATTTTTACAGATTATTATAAAAAAGCTTAGTCATGCTATCATCCTTATCAACAACTTATCTTTAGTAATATTTCTGTTTTGCTTGGGAAGGTGAATGAACCAGCAACTCCAGAAGGCAGCCAAGGCTATGTGTGTGTCCTGATTTCTATGTGTGCTTTTTTCCTTACTGTCTAGTTTGTTCTCTCTGTCAAGTTTCTTTTTCATTGCCTTTCCTTTTCTCTCTTGTACCTCTCTCTCTTTTCTCTCTCCCCCCCATGGTACTTCCATCCTTCATTGGCTATTCTCATTCTCTTTTGTGTCTTCTTTATAGCTCCTTCCCCTCCACCTGCCCTCATAGTTAAATGAGGCATGCTCGTTTATCTCCATGTCTATTCCTTTAGATCAATGGGAATCCAAGGAATGACAGAATGGCCTGAGAAAAAGCAAGAGGAAGGAAATACAATTTTTGTATTCCACTTTAACTGGAAAAAGGAAGAATGATACAAGAAAAAGACTGTTGAGTGGGGAGATGCTTCCCACCAAAAACCCTGTTGGCCCAAATAATTTTGGCAATGGCAAACTCTTCCTCCACCATTTTTTTCACCAGGGCAGTTTTCTTCTCATAAGTAAATGAACTGAGAAATTGCTCTATTCCCTTACAGATCAGAAAAATAATTTTGGGTGCCTAAGTCTGGCCTTGTGGGAAGAGTGACATCTATAGACACTACACTAGTGGTGATCAAATATGAAGGTAAGGTAATTATTACAGGGGTATTAATCCTGTTTTTTGTTTGCTGTGCAGACACTCTGATTCACTCCTTTTGCTAGCAAAAAGACTGTGTGCCAGTGCAAACTAGTCTCCAGCTTTCCTACCCATACTTTTCTGCCTCCCTGTCAAGGGCTACCGTGTTTAGGTGCGGGTAGTATTACTCCATTTTGGTTTGTTTCCAGCATTTGTGATTGCTGGGATCAAACCAAAATAGAGATTTCTGTTTTTAAAATTTCCCTTCCACATTTAATTTCCCAGCATCATTAAGTGGCTTAAGAAGACAGCTTAGACACTTCACAATAATATATTAGGAAAGTGAAAGCTTCCTCTTGTCCTTCATGAAGGGGCTGGGGAAGAAAAGGGGTTTCTTAAAAGAGCCTATTGTGGCAGTGCTGATCCACCATACATTTTAAGGATTTTTTTTTTAAAATAACTTCCTTCGAGAAGATGGAGGAGGGGTTGTTTTTCTATATATTTGTTTTCTTCATTTTCTTAAGAGAGATGGGCAAAGAAGGTTGTTGCATGTAGATGCAAGGCTTCCAAAAATCTTTCAGCAAAAGCCCCTTACCAAAGAAGCATGAGTTAATTTATTAGATAAAGTGGAAGGTGATAGCTATTGTTTCCTTGTCTTTCCCTTTGCTCACATGCTTTGATATTTCTATCTATTCGTTCAATCAAAAATGCTCAAGGTAACTTCATAACAAGAACACATAATAAATATAGTAACATAGAATACATTTTACGCTGCATGTGCTCCCAAAGGGAGGTGGAATCTATGGTGCATATGTTTTTTTGTTGCCCTCTTCACAACCTTTATAGAAAGAGATTCATTCACCCATGCTTAGAGAGACTTACAGTAGACCCAAACGAGATGGGTCTGGAAAGACTTTTAAGTGATGAAAATTCTTTTATTACCAAACAAATAGCCAAATTTTGCTTATACCTGATTAAATTCCATTCTAAGATGGCGGGCTAGTTTTAACTAGAAAATTCTCTACTTTCTTTTACTGGTTTAGTTTCCTCTTGCGTTTTAATATTTCTATGTATATCGTTATATCCACACTGTTTTTGTAACTTTACAATTTTGCTACCATGTTTTAATGATTTTAATGATTTTTATGGTTTTATACCGCAATAAAAACCTGACTGACTGACTGACTGGCTGAATACATTTTTGGCAACAACTGGGGTACAGTTCCCCTATGAAATTACAAATCAAATATATACTTACAAGTTCATCAGAAACAAGAGGAGCATCCTGAGATGAAATACTGATACCATTGCAAGATTCTATTATACAAAGATGAAGAAAAATTATGCAGATAGTATTAAGAATTATTATTTATTTGAAGCTTGACTGTAACCAATGGGGACCAAAAGCAAAACAGAATGGGAAATATAACTTGCTTTGGCCCAATTCTCTTCTCCTTATTTAGACAGGAATTCACCATTCAATGGAGTTTCAAACTTTCCCCCTAACAGATCTAAAATAATGCAGTGAAAGTCTGAAGATCTTGAGGATATGATTTCATTGCTGCCAGAACTTGATAGCAACAAGAAGCATAATAGCCACTACTACCAGCAGTAGTGGCTGTGTGGTAAAAGACAAAGGGATCACAACATTTAAAGGGCTGCATGTTGCAGTGGGATAATTGAACACAAAAACAGCTAAAATCCCAAAATACAGTAATACCTCTTAAGATGAAGGCCCAATAAGACGAAAAACTAGCAAGATGAAATAAATTTCCAGGAATTGGGATGCTTCGCATAACAAATACTTCCTATGGGATGAATATTGACCCCCTCTATTTTATTGGATCCTTGTATTTATTGTTCTGATTTTTGGTTTTCTTTTATTGTGGTTTTGTATTCTGTTAGCTGTCCAGAGTTCCGATCCGGAAGATGGGCAAGATATAAGTACAATAAACAAACAAACAAACAAACAAACAAACGAATGAATAAATAATGCTTCACAAGATGAAAATCAGTTCCACATTTTGTAACAAGGGTACCCAGGATGCATTGCACCCCCGTAGTTTGTGGAGCAGTGGGAGGAGCTTTCATCAAATTTTGGAGCCATCCTGGACATTTTTACAGCAGCTTTTGGATTTTTAAAACTTGGAAAGGTAAGGCTCTGAAGTGTTCTTGCTTTCTTTTGTGCTTTTGCATTGATTTTGATTACACTTTTTGCAGGAATGACCAGGGGTTTGTCTTGGTGCTTTCTTTTGTCCATCTTTGCATTGCTTTCCATTGTTCTGCAGGCAGGAATGTGCTGGGTTTGTCCTGCTCCTTGATTTTGCCCATGTTTGCATTTTTTTGCCATTCCACTTTTGGCAGGAGCAGGCTGGGGTTTGTCTTGCTGCTTTATTTTGTCTGTATTTGCATTGCACTGTGTGTGTGTGTATTCCGGCTCTGCATGCCTTTAAAGTATATTTTATAAAGAGGTTTGGGGGAAAAAACATAGTTTGGGGGCTTTTTTCCAACCTCCGGAACAGATTAATTGGCTTCCCATTCATTCCTATGGGAAACCACACTTGGCAAAATGAAATTTTCATAAAACAAAGTGACCCATAGAACAAATTAAATTCATTTTAAGAGGTACCACTGTAATGAGATTGCTAGTGATAAAAATTAAGACATAGTTCTATTTTGGTAAGTTCTGGACAGTAATCAAGATCTGGTAGAAATTTTAGAAAAATGTCAAAGCATTCAAGAAGAAAAACATTTTGAATCCAACATTATATTTGCTATGCATCATCCTAGCCAAACTACCTAGCAAGAAGTGGGACTGTTCTCTGAAATGGGGCACGAATCTCATCCTTGAATGGGAATCTGACAAGTTGGACCTCCGAAAGATTATTCAGTAAAATAAAATTTGCCTCTGTTGCTGAGGTGGGAAATAATTTTGAAAGATAAATAGATTCTGGCTTCCATTTTAATAAGGAAGATCAATATAAAAAAAAACCTGAAACATATTGTAGGCTAAGAAGCTATAGAAAGAATTTTGGAACCAAATTCATTGCCCCTAGATCCAAAGACTCTGTGAGTGCATGTCTGCTCTTAGAACGCTCCCAGCAGAAAGAATGGACTTTTACTATTTTGTCACTATGAACCTTGCCCTCATAGTGCTCTATATTCTCTGAAAAGCTACTCTGAGTAGTTTAAGGACCCCCCAGAACAGTGGGAGATATGTTATGAGCAGCTGGAGTGAGGAAGTAGAATCGGCCCAACTGCCTTTCTTCTTTTTCTAATACAGGAGTGTGCAAAGGCCTTAGGTCTTAGAGAGCATTTTTTAAGCTCCCAGAACTTTCTATGGGAAAGACTGCCAACATTATACACAGACATAGAAATCTGATGAGTTCAAAGTCTGCTACAGGGTTCTTTAAAGCCTTTTTGTGGGAAAGGCAAAACAAGAGGCAGGAGGGCCTGAGGGAAGTATGAACATAAGAACATAAGAACATAAGAAGGGCTATGCTGGATCAGGCCAAAGGCCCATCTAGTCCAGCTTCCTGTATCTCACAGTGGCCCCACCAGATGCGTTTGGGAGCGCATGAGACTAGATATCTGTCTCCTGATAGCACTCCCCTGCATCTGGTTCTTGAAGTACCCCGGTTTTAAGCCTGGAGATTACACATATCCATCCTGGTTTGTAACCTGTGATGGACTTTTCCTCCAGGAATCTGTCCAATCCCCTTTTGAAGGCATCCAGGCCAGATGCCATCACCACATCCTGTGGCAGGGAGTTCCACAGACTAACAACACGCGGGGCAAAAAAAATATTTTATTTTGTCTGTTCTTATTCTCCCAGCCCTCAGTTTGAGTGTATGTCCCCTAGTTCTGGTATTTTGTGAGAAGGAGAAGAGCTTCCCTCTATCCACTTGATTCATGCCCTGCATTATTTTGTACGTCTCAATCATATCCCCCCTCAGGCACTTTTTCCAGAATAAAGAGCCCCAAATGTTTTAGCCTTTCCTCATAAGGGAGGTGTCCCAGCCCAGTAATCATTTTAGTTGCTCTCTTCTGCACCTTTTCCAGTTCCGCTATGCATTTCTTGAGATGCGGTGACAAGAATTGTACACAATACTCCAGGCACGGCCTTACTAACATTTTGTACAATGGCATTATAATGTTGGCTGTTTTATTTTCAATCCCCTTTTTGATAATCCCTACTTCCCTAGCATGGAATTGGCCTTTTTCACCGCTGCCACACATTGTGTAGAAACCTTCATTGAGCTGTCCACCAACATATCAAGATCTCTTTCCTGATCTGTCATGGATAACTCAGAGCCCATGAGTTGATAGATAAAGTTGTAGATAGGCTAGATAGGCTGTAAGCCGGCTGTTCTAATGGAAGTGTCAGCTGGATCATAATGTCAAACTATGCATTTACTAATTTAATCTCATACAGGTTTCTATTTTAAAATTAGGGGTCCTCATGGAGTTAATAACCATTGGCATTAATGAAGAGCTTTCATTTTAAGCCTTTGGTTTAAATTGGCTTAGAATCATAGAATCATAGACTTGGAAGACACCTCAAGGGCCATTTAGTCCAACCCTCTGCCATGCAGGAACCCCTATCACAGGAGTCCCAACAGATGGCCATCCAGCCTCTGCTTAAAAACCTCCAAAGAAGGAGACTCACCACCCTCTCTGGAAGCATATTCCATTGCCGAACTGATCTAACTATCATGAAATTATTCCTGAAGTTTAAATGGAATCTCTTTTCCTGTAGTTTGAAACCATTGCCCCGTGTCCTACATCTCTGAAGCCATGGAAAACATACCAGTCCCTTCTTCAATGTGACATCCTTTCAAATATTTAAACACAGCTATCATATCCCCTTTCAGTCTTCTTTTTGTAAGGCTAAACATTCCCAGCTCCCTAAGCCGCTCCTCATAAGACATTTCCCCCAGACCTTCAATCATCCCGGTTGCCCTCCTCTGGACCCATTCAAGATTGTCAATATCCTTTTTAAATTGATGTGCACAGAACTGGATACAGTACTCCAGATGGAATCTGACCAGATCAGGATAGAGTGGTACTATCACTTCCCTTTATCTAGACACTATGCTATTGATGTAACCAAGAATTGTATTGGCATTCTTAGCCACCGCATCACACTGCTGACTCATGTTCAATTTGTGGTCCACCAAAACCCCCAGATCCCTTTCACAGGTACTATTTTCCAGCCAGGTGTCTCCTATCCTCTATCTGTGCAATTCATTCTTTTTACCTAGCATACTGAGGGAAGCTTGTGAAAGGACACTCAATCTAACCCAAATGCACAAGAATTTATATTCCAAAAACACTTACCACCAATGTAACCTAATAACTGTTGTGACATTGTAGCACTATTAATAACTCCTTTTATTTCATCACAGGAAACACAGTTATTTGCTGCTGCAGTTAATAATGGCCTTAATACCTAGAAAAGCAAACATACTGTTGAAACCTATGCAAATTATTTATTAATACTATAAAACATTTAGGGTTGAATTGAACTGTGGCTTTGCCTTTGTCACTAATTCTATAAATTAAATCTAAATATCCTTTATGCTAGATCCCATTTTATTCCAGAGGTTCTTGCACATTCAGAGGAACAGGGCCAGAGCAGTTATGTGAATTCTGAGAAAAACAAGAACCAAAGAGCCTGGCTGAAACAAATTCACCATTTTAAACAGCATAATTTAATATGAAGGGTTAAATAAATATCATTTAACGATGCTATAACAAAACTAACGATAATTAGATTTTTTTTAGTTTTTTCTAATTATGTCTTATTCTTTTTATGTAGGTATTAGACATCAAACATTATTAGACAAATAAACTATTGTTTTCTTTCTTACTACTGTTTTCTTTCTTAGTGTTCCATATATTTGCCATTGTTTTAAAAAACAATTGTAGAATTAAAATTTAACCAGAGAAATGAGAACAAATATTTATTCAATTCATTTAAAATTAAAATTACACCAGTAGCCAGCTGTTATGGCCGAAACCTGGAAGGCTAAATGAGTAGTGAGAATATAAACCTCACTCCTTATGTACTCACACCACTCATATATCAGCAAGATCTTCACGCTATTGTAAACCACCCAGAGTAGCCTAGTTGCCAGATGGACAGTACAGCAGCCTAATAAACAAATAATTTAAAATGTGCTTAATAAAAAAAGTTCACTATGGAGCTAAAAGCACATTTATTTCTGTGTGCTTAAATAGTTTTCCCATGATTGGGAGAGCTCCTAATCATGGAAACATTGTAGATCATGATGCTATCTGCATGAGTGATATAATAAAATTTGGAATTTTGCAATTAGAACCAAATTGATTTTTGAATTATAGTTTTTAAAAGGATAAATAGATTGAATGAAATATGGGATGAATTTATAAATGCTATATTGTGTAAAGGGAAAGGGAAAAATCTGGGTTGAGAGTATATACAGCATGTATTTCTGAGAGGGTTAATTGTGGACAGTTGAAAGATGGAATGAAGATTGCATATAAAGGAGGAAAATATGCAAGATATAATGGTCCCTAGGATAAAGGGAACACAAAGTGTTTGTATTATTATTTTTATATGATTTTTTTGTGGATGGTATGTGTAATTTTATCTTGCAATGTTGCGAACCTATGTATGGAAGAAGTGGAGAAGAAGGCACTCAACACCTTCCCAGGGACAACACCATCCCACTGGTTCGGGTATGTAGATGATACCTGGGTGAAACCAAGACTCAGAAAGTAAAGGCCTTTACAGACCACATCAATGTGGTGGAGCCTAATATTAAGTTCACTAGGGAAGACACCCAAGACAACAGGCTGGCTTTCCTGGATTGTGCAGTCATCATCAGACCTGACTATGGCCTGGAAGTAGAAGTTTAGAGGAAACCCACCCACACAATCAGTACTTACTGTTTGACTTCCACCATCCATTACAACACAAATTAGGAGTCATCAGGACCCTAAACCACAAAGCAGAGAGCATCCCAACCTCCACAGAAGCCAAGAAGAAGGAAGACAGGCACCTGAAGACAGTACTTAAGGCCTATGGATATCCAAAGTGGGCCTTCAGCAAAGCGTCAATTATACAGTATTAGAAATTTCTGGCATGCCCTTGTTGAGTTTTCCACTGTCAAAATTAAAAAGTATCCTGTACTTTAGTATTCCCTTTTTTGAGTGTTTCTACCTTCCAACAGCTATAACATGGGAGACTGACATGGTCTGCACTACATTCTGCTCCAATACCTCCATTGTGTTTGTTTATTTTTAAAAAACTTTATCTCATAATTCCTTTTTTTCAACTACTATATTGGTTTAGGGCAGACTTCAATGACACACATTTGGTGTCAGGAACAGTGGGATAGTGCTTTACTTTTCAGTAGCACATTGGTGATATTTTGACCTTTGGTCAGATGTTCAGTATATACAGTAATATCTTGGTTTATGAAACATGGTTTTCAAACATGTTTCATTCCAGAAACATGTTTGTAAACCAAACACTTTTATATCAAAGCAAATTTCCCCATAAGAAATAAAGGAAACTCAGATGATTCATTCTGGGGCCCCATAGATCACATACTGTACACATAAAATGCCAAAACTCACAAAAGAAGTGGGCTAGAAGTCCATGTTCACACCATGGTTTAGGTAACGTTGTAACGTGGGTTTAGTGATTTCAGCAAGTGATTTCAGCAAGTGATTTCAGCTCTTGACATAGCAGGCTGGAGACACCTTCTATTGTAACAACTCTTTATTCAGGGAGAGAACAAGACTGGGGACTGGGGAGAGGGAGTTACATTTATAGGCACCAGGACTGGCTAGGAATTGATACATTTTGGAGGGAACAATTACAGGCTGCCAATAGGCCTGTTCCCTTTGGAACAGGAAGGCAGTTACTTCAACAAGCAGTTACAGATAATAGGAATACAGATCAATACACAACACCCCTCCCCCCCGGTGGGCACAGCACACGTAGTCCTTTAGATATTGTGGGGCCCTGCGACTTCTAATTGATCTCCTGACTATGGGTGTTGCAGGGGCTTGAGCAGGCAGTGTCTGTGGTGGAGAGTCTACTGTAATAGCTTCGTCTGACACGGAAGGGGTTTCAGACAACTCAGTGTCCCTGATCTGTTCCTCGGCACCATGAGGACTTGCAGGAGCAGATTCATTTGCTGACGCCACTGGTACCTGCATTCCTGGGGCATCTCCGCCCTGGTCTTGCAGCTGTGGCTCATTAATGGGGGTAGTGTCACTCTCAGGCTGCAATTCTCTCCCACCTGTACCAACTCTACTGGGCGCTCTGCGCCTCAGTTGGTCCACGTGCCTACCCCAGACCCTGCCATCTTCAATGGTCACGTAATAAGAGACTGGCCCAGACGCTCTGGTGATCACCCCTGACACCCACAGGGGACCTCTGGCATAATTTCTCACCCAGACCAAATCTTCAGGAGCAAAATACCTTGTAGAGTCGCTCTCTGCCTGTGGAGGTGCTCTAGCATTGCGGTTTGGCATTTTGTCTGGGTGGACATAGTCCAGCACCGTTACCAGCCTTCTACCTAGGAGCAGCTCTGCTGGCGACTTGCCCGTAGTAGTACACAGCGTCGCATGCTGCAAGAACAACATTCGGGCAATGCGCGTTGACCAGTCACCCTCCATCAAGCGTGCAATAGATCCTTTGGCTGTCTGCACCATGCGCTCAGCCTGCCCATTGGATGAGGGATGAAAAGGAGCTGATGTGACCCCTCTTATGAAATTATCAGCCAGGAATGCCCTGAATTCTTGGGATACAAAGGCTGCTCCATTGTCTGACACAATGGTCTCGGGCAACCCGTTAAATTAAATAATTCAACGGGTTAAATTAAATAATTAAATAATTATTTAATTAAATAATTATTTAAATTAAATAATTCAACGGGTTAAATTAAATAACCCAATTAAATAATTCAGCAGCCACAAAGCAAGCTGTTGTCACAAATAGCATCTGTAGAGCAAGCTACTGTCTCAAAACAGCAGTCATAAAGTAAGCTACTGTCAGGAAACAGCAGTTTGGGGATGGGTGCGAAGGCGTTCTCTCTTATCCATGTTTTTCATTATCCACGGGAAGGCCTGGAACAAATCCCCAGTGGATACCGGGGTCCTACTGTAATAAAGTGCCATTTGTAGACCTATGCACACTTGACTAGATGCCCCATGACTGGAAATGGTTTGAAAAAATGAGAAAGAATGTTGAAAACAAGTTGAATATGAATATATAAAAAATAAAACCCTAATGTGGGCTCCCCTTTTAAAACATTCCTGGCTGGTGCAAGGGAAACCTCTGTCCCTCAATCCTTCCTCTGCTTTGGAGGCTGCCTGAGTCAGAACATTCCAGACAATCACCCACAATCCAGCAGGGAGAGGGAGGGAGAGTGACCATTGGCTCACTTGCGATCATGTGACCTGCCCCAGTGTTTGTATATCAAGATATTGCATTTTGATCAAGGCAAAAAATTCAAAGAAATGTTTGCTTGTCTTTCAAAATGCTTTTAAACCAAGTTACTCTTAAGTAAGGTACAGTCACCCCCCGCCATTTCCCGGTTCAGGTACCGCGGTCCCACTACATTGCGGGATCACAGTACCTGCACCGCTGGGGGGTGGGGGGCAATCGGATCGCTCCGCACCCCCTCCTCCAAAAAGCCTCGGAGCCATGCAGGGGGGCGGCTGGCGGGGCGATCGGGTCACTCCCGCAGCCGCCCCGGGCCCCTCCAAAAAGGCTTGGAGCCTGGTGGGGGGTGCGCCAGGGAGCAATCCGATCACTCCCCGCAGCCCCCCGCCCCTCCAAAAAGGCTTGGAACCACACAGGGGTGGTGGCGGGGAGCAATGCGATCGGCCTCCGCCGCCCCCCTGCACGGCTCTGAGGCTTCTGGAGGGGCAGGGGGAGGCGGGGGGTGATTGGGTCGCTCCGCGCTGCCCCCGGCCCCTCCGAGAAGTCTCGGGCCATGCGGGGGGCAGCGGGGGGTGGGGCACAATCTCCACTGAAATGCATTGTCAATGTATTTCAATGGAGAAATTTTCCCCATTGGAAAGCATTGAGCCAATGTTTTCCCATGGGGAAAATTTTCTCCATTGAAATGCAGTGCCAATGCATTTCAATTAAGACGGCACCGCAGCCCTCCCGGCCCCTCCAAAAAGGCTTGGAGCCAGGCGGGGGGCGCCGGGGAGCGATCGGATCGCTCTCCGCAGCCCCACCCCGCCCCTCCGAGAAGGCTTGGAGCCGCGCGGGCGGATGGCAGGGAGTGATGCGATCGACCTCCCGCTGCCCCCCTGCGCGGCTCCGAGGCTTCTAGAGGGGCGGCGGTGGGGGGGCGATCGGATCACTCCGCGCTGCCCCCCGTGCGCCTCCAGAAGTCTCGGGGCCGTGCGGGGGGTGGCGGGGGGGGCACAATCTCCTTTGAAATGCATTGTCAATGGATTTCAATGGAGAAATTTTTCCCATTGGAAAGCATTGAGCCAATGTTTTCCAATGGGAAAATTTTTCTCCATTATAATGCATTGGCAATGCATTTGAATGGGGACGGCCCCGGATGGGCAGCAGCACGAGGTCAGATCCCCCTTCCGCCATGCTGCGATCGCCCCACCACCACCAGGACCCCCCACCCGCTTCCGCATATCGCGGATTTTCATGGACCGCGGGTGGGGTGAGTCCCTAACTCCCACAATTGGCGGCGGGTTACTGTATTACTGTAAATCAAATAAGTAAATAAATATTTTTGCCTGCAGAATGTGCCAATGGCAAATAAAGAGCCTGATGCAATGAAGTGTCAAGGCTGTTGGCTATCAAGTACTTGGGAAGAAAGTAAAGCAAGAAATAAAGGTACACTTAAAGTAAACTGGACATTCCCATTCCTGTAGTAATAGAGAGGCACAAACAGTATTTTCCCTGTATGAGACTACATTTTTGTCTAAAAATGTTAGATTAAAAATTGTGGGTCATCTTATACATGGAGGTAAATTAAGGAGATAACAACCTCGTAAGATTTGAGTTTTGACCCTGCAGCAGAACAAGATATCCCGTTTTTGCACATCATCTGCTGTTACTAGAATGAATCTCATGTCTATTAAGGCTTTTAAAATTAATTAAAAATGTATTTGAGAAATGTAGTCATGGACAGAAAAAAGCTAAAAAATATCTAATTGTAAAGACATTATATAATACATTTTGACAAAACATATTTCTATATATATTAATCACTACTCCTAAATAGTCTTACATTTAATAAATGTAATACTAATTTAATAAAATTTGATACTAATTTTGTCTATTTTTTGTGAATTAGAATACAGTAATTTAAAGCACATATATTCTGATCATGGAATTTGATAACTGGTAAATAAAAGCCATTCTTACTGGTATCATTTCTACATTTGTTTTGACTGCTCCATCAGCAACGGTGGTGCCAGAGGACAACACAGAATTTCTATGTTGTGTCATTAAAGAAGATGGAACGTGGATATTGCACGAATGGAGTTGTAATTGTGGTAAATATGTGCATGTTTCTTCTCCCAAAGAATTTTCTGGAAGTCTCTGATATTTTCCAAGAACTTCATCAAAATAATATTGTGTACATGGCTGCATTTTTACTTCAAGCAATGAATTTTCATTTTCTGTATTAAGAGTATATTTCAAGGGATCAACTGTAGCTTTTCTCATAGATTTTAAGCAGGTGTCTTGACTGGAACAGAATCCATCCTCAATTGACTTATTTTTTAAGTCATTAATGCTAAGGTTTTCAGAGTTAAATGCATTCATAAGTCCATTATCCATTCTTGAAACGCTGCTAATAGTAATATGATTGTCCACAGACACTTTTAAACTTTCAGGTAGAATATGGTTGACTTCTGTGGAGGCATCTAATTGCCGTAAGTCCATTTTCATTGTAGTAGGTGTTCCAGCTTCAAAATAAACACAAATAAACAAGTAAATAGCAAACATAGAGTTTCTATCTCAAGTCTATGGTAATTTTACTTTTCACATATACCTACCCCTTTTTTGGTTTCATTCAAATACAAACTATCTTTTTTTATTTATCATATCGCCACTAAAAGAGATTATGGGTATGATCCGACAGGCATTTCGCCCCCTGTTTGAGGATGGGTTTTGCTTGCTTCTTTTTCCAGTTATCTCACAATATAATTCTTTAAGCAAACCAAACTAGAGTATTTTTGTCCACACCTTTCTGGGCCACTGTCAGTGGGTTCTACTTTTTGGGTGCAGGTAACAAAAATAAACAAGTAAATAGCGAACATAAGGGTTCAATCACAAGTTTAAGGTAATGGTTTGGTTCATTTTGAGCATATGTCATTGTTGGATACAAAACAAAAGTGAACCTTCTGGCTATCAAGGTTCCTTCCGGTGAGAATTTATGATATTATGAAATGGCTTAAGAACACATTCACTTCAGAATATTAGCAAATTAAACAGTACCTCTGCTTCTTGGTGGAAAAACAGAAGAAGTTTTAAAAAACCAAATAAAACATAAAACTCTTGTAGGGCAACAAAAATGCACTGCATTACATATAATCTTTTTGAAAAACATTTTTGTTGTCTTGTCTTAAAGTAGCATTCAATAAACTGTCTGCAGCTGGATCCACAATGACAGACCTAACTGTAGACAGATTTACAACTGTTCTTTAAAATAAGGCAAAGATAATATATTTTTAGAAAAGTGTAAGTGATGCAACAGGTTTCTGCTGCCCTACTATAGTCTCTCCCCATCCACCCCAGTTCCTTTGCCCCTCCACCAAGGATAAGAGCAAATGCTCCCTTCTTAAGCCTGCCCTTCTTGATAGTAATATCATACGAATGATAGTGTAATTGGTAATATCATTACCAATGATACTGTATTGGTAATTCTGACTCAAAGGATCTGGACCAAATACAGGTTTGTTTGTTTGTTTGTTTGCCCCCCCCCAGCTATGAGGCCACTCTAGTAGGTTCACAACAATTGCAATTAAATACTCAGAAACAGAAATCAATAAAACAATATAAATAAACAATTGCTAAAAGAGGCATGTGTATATAATCCCTTTTACTACATAGTAAGTTTATATGTGTGATGTTTTGATCCTGTCTAAGCCTTTGCAATACCATGAGTTAGATCTGGAGCCCCCAGTCCTTCTTCAAATAGAAGGGGCTCTTCTGTTTTCAAAAGCAACACGGATTCAGTGCACATAACCATGGGTAGAAAGGGAGAGATGACTTTCACCTCTGCACCACATTTCATGCCGTTCTCAGAATTCATTTTGAAAAATCTGCTAACCTCCAACTCTCTCAAGCAATGATCCCACTCTAGGAGAGCATTCATCTGATGTGAAAGTACATTACTCCAAGAAATATGTGCTTATTTCCATGCACAGTCAATAATTTGTTTAACTCGTCAACTCTCCTGGGTTGTAGCACTGATTTAAGCACCCCAATCCAAAATACATTAAACTGAAAATAACCTTCATTTATCTCACAGAAATAACTTCCAGGGAAATATATGCTATGTAAGATTGCATCGAAGGCTTTAAAAATTAGGCATTATTAATCTTTGTTGAACAGAGCTCTTTTATGCCACTGAAAGGAAAGGATTGTGAGGGGTTCATACTGTCTTACTAAAGGTACACTAGAGGACTAAGGAAGTCAGGGAACTCACTGTACTACTGAACTTAAAAATCAATACCACCATCTCAAAAGCCTCTCATGATGGGGGGGGGGGATAACAGTTAAAATTATCTGCTTACAGTTTAACAGAGGCATGCAATTGTTTTGGCGATCCAGGGAAATAAAGGACAAGTGTATTTGAACAATTTCGCAGCCAATGGGCATTAATAGTTTTTTGGGGGGCAGGTAGATTATTCATTCCATTTTGTTAGGATTTTGTTGTTCATTCACATTCCTGTCAAAGTGTTTGCCTGTAAGAATGCTGTCCTGTTTTATTTTAAATCTTTACGAAGACCACTATTGAACGGGAAATTTCCACTGGTGGAAGGTGGCAGAATTGTCCTCCCCTCCTTCTATACCAGTGATGGCAGAATACTGGATGTTTAAATAGTATAAATGGCACTGGGTGCCAGGTTGAGCATTGTGTTCTGCTGTATTATGTGGGAAACTGTGTTTTGATATTAGATGCTGGATATTTTTTTGCACTCAGGAGTTCTTTTTGCAGATAGTAAATATGCATTTCTCTCTGCTGTCTTGCTCTTCTGCTGAAAAATGTAAGTGCGCCCTTGTTCCCTCACCATCCCCTTCTTCGGATTCCCGCCTTTTCTCTTCCATCCTTATCGCCAGTCCCCCAAGCGCGCAGTTTTCCAAAGAAGCCGTTGGACTTGGGGCCGGGTTGGGCGAGGGGGGGGGGGAGGCTGCGGACTGGCAGCTGAGGCGGGAGCCTCAAAGGCACGCGCCGCCAGTTTTCTGTTAGAGAGCCTCTCTCCAGGAGCGCGAGGCAGCTGGAAGATTTTTTTTCTTCCCTCCTCGCAGCTCCTTCGCGCGCCAGGAGAGCGATAACGTTCCCTGACGGGGTGCAGCGGCGTCGCGGTCTTTAATGGAGGGAACTCTGGCCAGTATGGAAAGGACAGAGTGTAGAGTAATTCACTTTCTCGCTTCCTGCAGCGAGATTTACTCCCTCCAGCGGGGGGAACCTCCTCTCTCCCCCCCCCCTTTAAAAAAAAGCTGGTTTAATTTACAGCGGTCTGCAAATTCCTTCATTCTCAGCAACTGAGGCAAAATTTTATTTTACTGAAGAATCCTATGGATGTTCCACTTGTCAGATTCCCATTCAGGGATGAGATCCATGCCCATTCTCACATAACAGTCCCACTTCTTGCTAAGCAGTTTGGCTACCATTTGCTATGTAGGATGATTTTGCTATATAATGCAGGGCTCAAGATGTTTTTCTTCTTGAATTCTTTGGCATTTTTTAAAATTTCTACCAGATCTTGATTATGGTTCAGAACTTACCAAAACAGAACCATGTCTTAATTTTTATCACTACCAATCTCATAATTTTGAGATTAAATTAAATTATTATTATTATTATTATTAAAGCCAAGGCCAACTTTAGGGCTACATAATTCTTAAAAGGAAACATCCACTGGAAACCACTTGTTTCATGTTTTCATTATAGGCTTTATTTATAGCATTTAGAAATTATATGCTTTTAATAACTGGAATGATTCCTAATGTAGTAGAGTGATGGACTAGGACTCCGGAGAACAGATTCGAATCTCTGCTCAGTCATGGAAATTCACTGAGGGAGTGGAAGTGGTAAAAGCACTCCTTAAATATCTCATATCTTGAAAGCCCTATTAGGGTTGCTACAAGTCAGTTCTTATGTAGCAGGACAAAACACAAAGTAACTCATCTGAGGCAGGGCATCTGAGGTTGCCATAGCTGAAGGAGGCCCATAAATCTTTGACAAGAAATCGGCCGTTCTCAGTGGTAGCTCCTCGCCTCTGGAGTCAACCCCCCCAGATTTGTTTGGCATTTTCCCTCCCAGTCTTTAAGCAACATCTAAAGACGTGGCTATTTAAAAAGGCTTTCCATGTTGCTCCTGTTTGATGCTCAGATATTGTTTTATTTATTATGTTTTATCATTGGATTGTTTATTTATTGTGTCTTGATTGATATTTGTACAACTTTGTAAACCGCCCAGAGTAGCCATGCAGCTAGATGGAGCACCATATAAATTTAACAAACAAACAAACAAACAGGATAATGCTGTAAGTGCTTTTACCTTTAACCCTCCATCTGCTGCCCCATTATTGATTGTGACTTGATAACCTAGTTGCCTGCAGATCTAGAATCATTTATAACTGCAGTGCTCCCAATGGAGAGCCCTGTCTTCCCTCCTCAGAGATGTTGTTGAAAGTAATACTATTCCTTTTGCACATCCATAGCAGAAGAACACAGTTTTCTTTTTGCAGTGTGTCATCAGCAGTTCAAAGATTACCGTAGCTTAAAAGCTTATATGAACTGGAAAACTGCACAATAGGCAGGGACATGGTCACATATTGACTGGAGGGATTTTATGTTTTCCACTGCAAAGTAGTAGTAGTAGTAGTAGTAGTAGTAGTAGTAGTAGTAGTAGTAGTAAAATTTATGGTCAAAGACCAAAATGTCCACTGCAAAGTATTCAATTCATAGGGATATGGAGTTGAATTTCATATAAGGACCCTACAGAACATTTTAACAAAACCTCTCCCAGAGACAAAAGGAGAAAACAATGTCAACCAAGAGAATAAACATTTTAACTGGCACCCCTCCCCTTGAATAAACTGATAAAAATTTAACATCCTGGAAGCATCCAAAAACAATAGCAACCTTCTCATTTTTAATATTAGAGGAATATTTGAGGTTGAAGAATGATGTAGGAGATTCTGTCCCATGCATTTCTGGGTCCAATGTATTACTTGTGTGTGCACTTGAGGGAGAGGAGGGAGATTCTGCTCATACTTTGCAGTGTTGGCTTGAACTAGCTTCATATGAACAAACAACAGTCAGGCAGCTATAATGGGAGAAAGTGAAGGGGAAAATATTGGGTACTGAGATCAACAGCCCTCCACCCAAAGCCCTATTACTATCAAGAAGGATAGGTATCTCAGACTCAAGGGTTTTTTTTTTTTTTTGGCCAGAAAACTGAATAGCAGTAAGAACTAAGCATGATAGTCAACTGTTGAGATGGAGCCACAGAAAATATAAGTTTCATGTATGTGAAATGGATAGCACTCCCTTCAACTCTACCTGAATAAACCATATTGGTAGAGCTGCCAACATCTGGAAGGCTATATGTTGCAACATCCCTAATATATAAGTGAGATCTGCATATTATGCAAAATAGCTCTTTCAGGTTCTTAGAAGCCAACATTTGCATCAGGTTCTTAGGACTGGACAAAGAAAATAAAAGCCATTAAAAAGAATTTACATATTGGCAACAATTACCGTGCAGAGCGTGTACCTTAAAATATTATTTTAGAAATGAAGTGAAATATATAGAAAGAAACTAGTTAAAAATATCCCAACTTTTACAATGACAGATATTTCTGCCAAATAAATTGGGACAAAAAAGTTAATGCAAAGTTCAAAGTAGGGTTTAAAATTCTCATTGTGTGGTTTGTAAATGCTATTAATAATGCAGTAGATTAACTTCATTGCTGCCCAATGTGGTATAGACAGACTAGCACATAAGAGGTGTGGGTTCAAATCCCCACTTAGCCATGGAAATTCAGTGGATGTGCAGAATTAGTAAAACCACTCCTTAAATATCTCACCTACATTGCAAGCCCTAATTAGGGTGGCTATACATTGTCTCTGATTTGATAATTTCAGGTGCATGTTGTCCCTAACAAGATAACTTCAAAGAGCTAATTTTAAATTAAAACATACTTACCAGCCAATTTTAATTCTACGCTCAAAAACAAACAAACATAATAATACATCTCAGTTCATACTCAACTTACAAGGATCCGGCACATGATTTGTCTTGTATTAATATTCAGACAACTATTTTCTCTTTATTACTACTCAAACTTATTGTTGTTGTTTTTGTTCTCATATACTTTAGAATTCAAAATAGGATTAACACATTTTAAATTAAAATCTGCCTCTCTTCTAGTACACATTTCACAGTTCTTTTGCCATTTTTGAAAACCACAAAACACCGAAATATCATATTTATAAAATCACATATTAAAATAATATTAATTCCTTTATTAAGGCTAGACTATGTTTACTGTGCGTAGATTTACAACCAAAGAAACATTATTTACACATACTTGATATTCTGAGAGAACAGAAGCAAGTTTAGATATTGTGTCGAATAAAAGAAATACATAACAATTCTTGAAACACTTGCAATAAAAACTGTTGTTGTCTGCCAATTACACATTTACATTCCCTTAAAGAATGACAAATATTGCATTGATAATGCACTAATTAACTATGATTACATCTGAAACATCTAAAACCTGAGTCAAGTCTAAGTATGCACTTAATAAAAATAAAGATTATCAGTTTTAAAATTAATAGCACTTGGTCAGTGGTCAATATGAAACATGTATGCATAAAGCTCCAAAATACTCAACTTGTTTCTGAAATACGAGTTCCATGGAGCATGGCATCCAAAGTTTTCAAGTTTCCCCATAATTTTTCTTGCCTATTTACTGTACCTGATCAGGGAAAGCATGTTCTATTTATTCCTAGGGGGGTTGTACTCCAATATTTATTTAGAGAATAATGTGTCTGATCTTTATATACCTCAAGCCAAGATACTGACTGACAAATAAATTATTTACATTCTCCATCCACATGACAGGAAAATAACTTTCTCCCATCTCCACCTCCAATTTGTTTTAATTATTAAAACCTCAGAAGCATCAGAATCTTTAGATTAAAAAAAAACCTCTGAATAACATGTCCTGGTCTTTTTCATAGCCAAAGACTGCATAGAAGACATTAAGGTTACATTTTTCTTAACATTTTCATGCCTTTTGGTGCATTTTCTACAAGTCATGAGCTTTCATATCCTTTCTGCAATTTCAGCAACACACTCTTTGGTAACATGTTTCACCAAACTCTATGACTTTAAATGTGAATGTGAGTTTGGTTTTCCAGAGTACTTCCATGAATTCTGTATTAAAGGCTTTCTTTTCTATGATTGCACGTGAATAAGGAGTTGCTTAAGGCTTGAGAGTGATGAAGCTACAATGAATTAAGTAGGCTGAGTTTTCTTTCTATTGTGGATTGTCCGATAGAGTTTGCATTCTGTGTTGTGGTTTGGGATGAATATACTTTCTGTAGTGGACAAAGACACAGTGAGGTAACTTTCACCAGCTTTAAAGTGAATGTGATTTGAATCAAAATTACAGTTACCTGCAATCTATTCCTAAGAAGTGTAGTATTATTCTTTTCTAACAGAAAACAGATTTCATTAGGACTGACATAAAATATTCCCTGTGCAATCTCATATACTGCACAGTATAGAAACATGCTTACATTTATACAGTTAACATATGCCTCAACAAATTACTGTGAATTCCATAAGTTCAATAATTCTACTTTCCAAATTTGCTGTTCACAAATTAATGTAATTTTTTTAAAAAAAGTTAACTGCCACTATTTTAGTTCCAGCAAATATTTTACTAGTGACCTACAACTATATGAACTTAGTTCCACGTAGCAAAGCTTTTTTTCCCCAAACAGCACATTATATTTTTTTGCCAAATTTATTTTTGGATTCAAACCAATGAAATGTCTTTATCTATCATGAATGCCCCAAGTAATCACTTATTCATTTAAAAAAGCAGCAAATAAATTTACTAATGGCCCATTTCTAGTACATTTCAAGTCAGATTTGTTCTTGTAAGGAGACTGGAATACATTTTTTATCCCTTCATTTACAGAATATAACTAGACACATCTTAAAGGAAGATATGATCAAATGTTCACTGAATTAAGACAAGCCTAGAATAAATGATGCCAGGTTGTAGCACACAGAGGAAATGTCAACACTGTATCTTAAGGACAAGAAAACTCTTCTCAACAGGTACAGTGATGAAGTATGGTCCATTCAGAAGAAACCTTGTTTATATATCCTGGAATGGGTTGCTGTTTGGCATGCCTGGTTTTCAGCCATTCATCAGAAGAGCTATCACCTTCAAGACAGAGTGTGACTGATTAGTTGGCCACCTATTAGGGAGTCACTTGGTACAGTTTTTGTGAACACTAAACAAGTCACGGATGTCACACAATGCTCGTTTGATGTTTTCCCCAAAGCGATGGGAATCCTAAGAAGTAAAATAAAAAGTGTTGGAAATCCAAATTCACGATTACATGGAGTTCTGAAGTTGAACATAACGTATACATGGACATACACAGAGAAATCAAGGATAAAAGCAGAAGTGGTCAAGCATTTACTGTGATCTTTTTTCTTCTTTTCTGAACAAAGGCCAGACATAGTTGCTTATAAGTAAAATACAACAGCAATCCAGAGATTGAATTCACTACTGTGCTTCACACAGCCAACATCTCTAAAGTGGACTAATTATTTTCATTCAAGTGAACACTTAACTTTTAATATAAAAGGTAAATATATACAGTCTGTATAAAAACTTACAGCATGCATATAAACAAGAATGTGAATGAATTATTGGTATGTTAAAATAAATAGTGGTCAAGGAGGGAAAAACAAAATGTGGTGATCTAAATTCTGCCAATATTTGTATAAGGATTCCAAAGCATTCTGCTTCTAATTGCAGCTAACTGATGAGGTACCAGATAATATGTTTGACTTTATAAGATGTGCTGGAGCACCTCAATTAGCAGCTATTAGCAATGGCAAGTTAAAAGTATGTCAATAGATTGTAGCCATTAACTAACTTGCATTTTACCTTCAACAAATCATGACTGGCATTTTATCAGAGAAACCTGCCATCATAACATGAACAGCATTATTTTAAGCAGCAAATTACTGCAAGTCTTAGAAGTCAGCACAGGGAATTTCTGTGTGACAGGTATTGCCTGTTTTGACTTCTTAGGTTGCAGCAATTCACTGCTAGCAATTACACTTCTGGAGTTCGCCCAGCAGAAATACAAAAGAGGATTCTGGTCTACATTGTTGTACAGCGGTACCTTGAGTTACAAACAACCTGAGTTATGAAAAAATTGAGTTATGAATAGAAAACTACCGGTATAGGAAAATTTTGAGTTATGAAAAAGCCTGGTTTTTTTGAAGTTACGAAAGGGGAAAAGAAAGGAAAGATCCTTTTTCAAAATGGCTCCTGATTGTTTATAATAGCAATAGAAATATTGCCATCTTGAAGTTGAAGTCTTTATTTACAGTCTTAGACCAAAGAACTATATATGCAATCTAAAATCAGGGGTAATACAAATAATACATATGAGTAGCAAGGTCCAGTCAAAAATTAGTAATCATGTAACCCACACAAGAGTAAAATTTATAGATAGATATACTAATAAACTAAATATGCTAAATATTTAAATATTTAAAATTATGGATAAAACAATACAAAGAATAATATTCTTATATATAACAATTAAAATATTAAAATATTAAATATATATAACAATTAAAATAACAAATATAAAACCATGAGCTACAAAGGCTCTGGGAATGTAGGGTTCAGATATGGACAGCATCTTACGGCAAGCCAAAGCTGCCGCACAAAATTTGGCCAGTGCCATTGTAATATACGTAACCCTGTCAGCAAGTACATAGTATAAAATTCTGTATAACTCCCTGGGAACTTTTGGAGCATTACATCCCTATAAAATACACAATAGAGAAGCACATGCTCCACGGTTTCCACGTCACCACTATTGCAGGGGCATAGATGGCAATAAGGTACCCCTTGAAATCCACCATCCAGCAATTTAGAAGGTAGCACGTTTAGTCTTGCCAAAGTAAATGCTTTTCTAAATTTCAGAGGGAAAACAATGTTCAAATAAGAAGGGAGTGAAAAAAATGTTGTTTCTGACTATACTGCCATCTTGTGGCCACCTGACTATAGTGCTGTAATTGGGAAGAAGAAGAACTGGGGCTTCTGTTTTTCAATAACCTGCACAAAGTGCCCCGTTTTGGAAAGATGTGGCACCATTTTGGGGACTTTTTGGGACTTTTGGTAGATTTCTCAAGTGGTTATAAGGTAGGACGCTCATCTTCTGTTTGCTTGCCTGTTAACTGTGCTTTTTGCTTTCGGGGGGGGGGATGATTTCCCACTTGGAATGAATAAATCTGTTTCCAATGCATTCCTATGGGAAACCATGTTTTGAGTTAAGAAATTTTTGAGTTAAGAAAATGCATTTGGAACGGATTAATTTTGTAACTCAAGGTACCGCATTCTGATGTCTGTTTATCAGCTGGTTCTTAAGTTCCAAAGGAGATACTGTATATTAACTCAAAATCAACAAACAGTAACTTAGGACCTCTAAAACATACTACATTACACCACAGTACATGTTACTTCTTAGAATTCTTATTGCTAAATGATCAAAGAAGAAAAAGCTTGTAGCTTTGCCAAATTGCATTATGGTAACAAAGGGAGTTGGGGTGGTGGCAATGTAAAGAAGAAATTGAAATGCTGTATATGTCTTCCATGCCTCTGGGGCTTAGCAGGCTGTGTTCGTGAACCAGATTGCCTGCCAAGAATTTTCCTGGCTTGACTTAGAAAGAGCCCTGGGAAAAGTACCCTCACTTGGGAAGGGCTCAGAGGTAGGGAAGGTTTCACCACATGTACAGCTATTGGCAACAACAAAGTAAGGACGGGTAAAGGGCATTTTGCCAAAACTACAGCAGTTTGCTCCCAGATGATAAGCTAAACCATATTTCTAATTATAACACTGAGTGCACTGTAATGGCTCAGTGCAGACTCTGCAGATTGACATGTTAGTTTAGAGGCAGGATTCCAGAATGTTCTAACTTAAGCCAGTCTCTGCCCAGTAAGACAATTATGACAGAATGAATGTAAAAATCTAGATATGCATAAAATGCTAAAATATTAAATAGTATTCAAATTGTGCAACTTTAATTATAAACTATAAGCCCATGTGAGCCAAAATAGGGACTGCTCAATAACATAACTTGCACATACTTAGTAGGAACAGAACACCACAATATTTTTAAACAGCAATATATTCCTCACAGATATCAACTTTTTGATATTCATAAACAGTAAAATATGTTCTAAGAGTAAGCCTAACAAAAATGGACCTATTATAATAGTTTGCAGAACAGAGTAATGCGTTTTGAATTTAATAAAGGCTTACCGTTTCTGGGCAAGAATGTTTGCTGGATACATGAAAATTGAGGAGATTTTCACCCACAATTATATAAGACACACCATAACCATCATCTGCAACCTGTAGAAAACATATTTAGAGTGCCTTCATTTTGACTCAAAATCACATAGTTTATTTTATTTATTAAAATACTTCTAGCTTGTCCTGTACACTGAAGATCTCAGGGTGGTCTGAATTACAAGTGACAATTTTAAAACAGCATTAGACAAGCTGATACAATTTAAAGCTGCAAACTTAAAAATAAAACCCACAAAATAACAAAAAGGTAGCCTTGATCAATTAAGCCTCAAAAGTCTGGGTGAAGAGCACAATGTGAACTTGATGAATGAGACCATTCTAGCCTGCAAACAGAATGGTATTCCACAACCGTGGTGCAATGGTTGAGAAACCTGTCTCCTGTATAACTGTAGGAGAGTGTACTGCTCTAAAGAGTGGAACACAAATAGCAGAGCTTATTTAGAAGATCAGAATGACTAGGAAAACCTGTAACTATCAAGGTCCCAAACTACGGTACTTAAGTTGCTGAAAGTGATTACCATCACTATGAAATGGTACATGAGATATCTAGCTACTAAATTTTACCCAAACTGCATATCCTGTTTCATATTAAAGGGTAGCCTCACGTAGTGTGTATTACAGTAATTTGGATGGAAAGTTACCAATTCAAGAACTACTATGACCAGGTTATCTTCTTTAAGAAATGGTTGTGGCTAGTGGGACTATGAAAGGCGCCAAAACATTCTCATCCACCTTAAATCCACTTGTGTCTTCAGTAACAAATAAGAATTTAGGAGGCATTTCCAAACTAGGCACTTATTTGTTCAGGAGTCCTATCTACAGTAAGTTGCTTAATCACTTCCCAAACCTCCTGATCCACAGTGACTCAATTTTTCTAACATTCACCTTCAGTTTATTGAACTACAACATCTAGCTCCATTATAACATCCAAACACTGGGGCACCACTTGCAGTCTCATCCAACTCTGGTAACAAGGATAAGTATAGGTTGGTGTCATTGGCACTCAGTTTCAAAACCCCTGATAATTTCCTCTATTGTTTCATATAGATGTTAAACACTGTGAGAGACAGAATAAAATCTATGGGACCCCACAGCTGAATAGAATTCTGAATAGGACCCATGTCAGACCAACAAAATCACACACCAAGTCATCAAACCAGCTAAAGGCTAGCCATAAGGAATAAAGATGAAACAGAGAAGTCAAGCTACATATGAAGTCAGCAAACAAAAGAGATAAGGAATATCCAAAAGCAGAGTCCAGGAAATAGCTTGGTCACAAAAGGTAAAGTCCTACCAGTTGTTTATCAAGAGAAGGGTCAAAGCCTTTTTCAGGCATTGCACAATTTAGCATTTCAACATATCTGAAGAAGAGTATCTAGCCATATCTCCCCTATGTTAACTTTCTTCACACATTCCACATGGAAAATCTGGATTTTTGCTAACACAGAGAGTTCCTACACATTAAAAGTAAGTTTTAATCTTCCGACTCATTAATAAAAGCATAAAGATGGGAGGCGTGGCTACATGGTCCCCTCTAAGCATGTTTATAATGCTGGATTCTTTAATGCCTCAATTGGTTTGGTGTCTGTTATCAGCCTTAGTTCAGACTTCAACAGTGTCATACACAGTAGGAATTCAAAAATCTTAAGAAACACTAGATTTTAGGGATGAATTTGGTTTTTCAGCTGCTTCTGTAGACAATTCTTTTATATAGATGACTTCAGATCCCTGCCTGGGGCAATTTAAGAAATCCTACAAATGAAGAGTTTTTTTTTTATTCCTGTGCTGTTGCCCCATACATCCAGGCAGGACAATTTTACCCTGCTGCTTTAAATGTTGCTGCTCTCTAGGAGTTTACCATAGTTCTGGTTCTGACTAAACTGCAGAGCCCCCTTCCTCCAGGGGACAAGGATCTCAATCATTCCTTTGAGAGTGCCAACACCCTCCTGACCTTGGTCCCCAGTAAATCCAGAAGAGATCAATTTTCTTATGACGTTGGGTCCTTGTCTCATGAGGAATTCATTAGAGACATAACAATAGCCATAGGCCCGAAGCCAAACAGAAGCCCCAATGCTAGTCTTTATAACTGGCTTAGCATATAAGGATGGAACCCCAATAACACTGTTCTTCCTACTCTCATCTCACAGTGCAGAGGTAGCACAGTCAATAGTATCACAAACGACTGAAGATGTCTGAATGGGTCAACACAGTATTCTATCTTTCCCTCTGAGCAGATAATCTATCAGGGCAAGCAAGGCTGCTTCTACCTGAAAGATGGCCTAAAAACAGAAAAAACTGGATTTAGAAAGTCTCCTTCCTTAAAAAAAAGTCTGATGCTGTTGTTCCACTACACTCTTTAGCAGTTGGTCCAGGTCATTGATTTTTAAAATCCACTAAGAAATGTTCCATAGTAAAACAGATTTATAAACCTGCTCCAGTGAATACAAGTTACGTTCATGAGAATGCCTTGGTTTATCAATAGCAAAAAAAGTTTATGGAGCCCTTTGCTTTTATTTTCAGTTAAATATAGCTTAACGTTTGAGCTAATCTTAATTATAATGTGTTGAAAAAGCCAGAGTAAAAGTATACTTCTAGATTTTTAAAAAATTATGTGTTGTAGGACCACCTTCAGGTACTTTCTAAATTACACCACATGCAATGAATAAAATCTAGAACCGAGCGAGCAAACTATATGCCTACCTCTTCTTTTTTTCTCAATAGGTCCCTCTTACTCTTCCTGAAATATGCTTCAGAGAACTCTCTAACCATCGATAACGTGCCTAGAGGGTATCTGAAAAATCATGGTTCTTCTGATGGAAACTATTCTACTGACAGAGAATTAATTGTGAACAATCCATTATCTTTGAAATTGCCACCCTACAAGAGAGCTCAAGTGCTGACATCTCTAGTGGGGCAGTTGCTGAGGCTATAAGAAAAGCTATTTACCTATAATGTGACAGTTGGTGGCTAAAGAGTGGGGAATTTTGCAGCTACCTGCTCCTTTGTTTTCTTGGTCATTCAGCATGTCACATAACCATAGTATAACAAGGAAAAGAACTGGTGCAGTGATTACGGCTTTAGCTGTTATATTTAACTGCTTCTTCATAGATATGGAAACTTAAGATTAACCCAGAAAATTATTCTGCAACTTTTTTTGTGTCAGCATATAACGCTTAGGACATTGTATACTGTAGGAGGCACAGAACTTAATGGTGCTGTGATAGTGTTATTGGCACACAAGTTCAGGTGTACTGCACAAATGGATCAGCGTAGCTGGCCTCTCTTAAAAATAGATGGCATTCAACTTACAGGACCAAAGCCTCCACCACTGGACTCCATACAAGGATTCTTATCCAGATCAATATGCTGTTGCGGTGTCTGACTTGTTGAAAGTCTCCAGGGCTCCGACAAAACCTAAGAGAAAGTGTAAGAAATAGCAAATTGATAAACCTACTGTTTTTAATTCAAAATCCATCTCTATTACTGGAAACACTTTTCATTCTCTTGAAATTTCTGCAACTGCCATTATCTGAGAAACCCATGTTACTAGTTGAAACTATCCATAAAGCAATGATACCAGCATGTGCACGTGCATACTATGCTCAAATAAATGGGTGATAACTGCATATCAGCAGTTACTGGTGGGTTGCAAGATCTATTAATTTGATTATTTAAAAACTTTTGTTTTATGAAATATGGGATATTCATAATATCCCATATTATGAAATTTTGAATTGTGGGTCCACAATTCAAAATGTCAGGAAACAGCATAATATTGCTGCACAATTCCATGTGTGCATTAACAGCAGGAAAAAGGAGGCCAGACTTTCCATAGCAAAGTAGCCTGAATGTGACGACATCATCAATAGCAGCAGTCATGCAAGTACACAGCAGTCATTAGTGGGGGCCATATAGGGTGCCCTGGCACATTTGAAAGGGGGCCACAGACTGAAATATGTAAGGAGGGGAATTTCCATTCATCTGCTCATGCATCTTTGTTTGACAGGGAACCCTGGAACCTGAAAAGAGCTCCTAAAAGGGCCGTGGCCAAAAAAAGGTTGAGAATGGTTGGGCTACAGGATAACATCTTGTGCTCACAACCATTCACACTTGTTGAAAAACAATGTCAGGACACAGAACTGCTTGAGAAGCAAAAGGCCTGTGCACCCTTGAAGCACAGAATCAACTGCATTATTAATTGGATCCAACTTGTCCCTTTTAAACCTGATTGATAAAACATTCCTTGACTCTTACTAAGTTGTTGGTAGCTTGTACTCTCAACAATTATCATTATTTATTCCTGTGTCTGTTATTGAACATTAAGATATACATAGGATGAAGCAGCTGAGAGATCATGTTTAACAGCAGATATGTTTGTAATATTTGTTAAATTAAAACAGCAGGGAAGCAACTTTATACTAGCAAGATTTCTCTGTGGGATATTTATTTCCGTGAGAAATCTTGTTGGAAATCTCTTAGTATTTATCAGAAATTTAAAAAGTCTCTCCCTCCACCCCTGAATTAGGCTATTTGTCTATCTTGCATGGTGCTGCCACTGGTTTAGGATTTTTAATTTTAACAATATTTCTGTTTTGAAATGTCATGGATATATCATAAACTTTAAAATCTTTATTTTAGAAGTGATTTTTAAATCTTCATTCAGTCTTTCAAATCTTCAGAAATCTGCCACTTATATTATCTACTATCACTTATTTGATCTATAAATATTACTTGGCTACTTACTTCCTTGAGGAAAGGAGATTCAACAGCAAGGTATTTGGACACCACATAAAGGCAGAAAAGGTGGCGATCAATGCCAGCACCAGTCATGGCAAGACGATACAAATGCTGATGTTGAGAAGCCGCTGCTTTGAATAGTGCTACTTTCTTTTCAAGCTAAGGAATAAGGAGAAAAATGAACATAACTTTAAAGAATTTTAAAATCCTAAGCAAAAGACAAAGCATGTCAACAACCCTACAAAGCCCCTTCATGGGCAACAGACCATACAAAGTTCCCCTCAACATCCCTTACCTGTCATATCCCATTAGCCCAAATGAATGTTAATTACTCATTAAACTTCTGAGGATGAAGTCTCTCTTTTTCTTTTTTGCTCTTTCTTTCCCCCCCATGAATCTGTGAAACTACTATCTTGGAAATAACTAATTATAAGTAACAATTACAATTACAGTTATTATTTAGTAACCAGTTACTGTAATCATTAATCAAAGTTACTATGCAACTTAAACAAGGAAAACAAGCCCTTTAGTTCTTGTATAAATCCAAAGGTATCAGTGGGTGATATCATTATTAGAAAAATAGAAATTTGCAAACAGAAGCTAGCTTTCAGTCCATACAGATCTTCACCAGCTTGGTACCACAGAGCTGAGCCTGATACAGGAAAAACATTAACACTCAAAAATTCATGGCCCTATGTGTGGCCAAGACTTAAAATCTCTTTGTCTAAGCAGGTTTTTAAATAGGAACACAACATTTTTTTTTTATCTCTGCCATTCTCTTACCAGTCCTAAGTGGCAAGGGACATATTATTTAGTTTTATCCTCAATATTTTTATATATTATCTTCAAGGTGCAAAATCAGAATTTGCTACCAGACAGAGGCTGTGGGGCTGGTAATTTTTTTGGCAGCCACTAAATACAGAATCTAATGATTAGAGGGACTACCAGACATACAACCTCTTGTAGCTCTCAATGAACTTATATAAAGTCTTGCCTATTCTCTCCCTCTGAAAAAAACATGCTTGGCCTCAGGTGTGTATGCTAAAACTCTTCTGAAGACTTGGGAGTTTTGGGCTACAAGTGCCAGAATTTTGGCTGGGGGAATTTCTGGTGAATGTTGATAGTTGTCATGAAAAAAAAAATCCACAAATTCCATGTGTATCTGAGAACGATGATCTATGATAATCAGTGGAAAGACAAAGGGGCAAAGGATATTAAGTTTTTCAAAGTTAGAAGTTACATTTTACAGAGACAAAAATCCTTATTTTCTTTCCAAGTCTTTCAATGTTCTTCTAATATTTACTATTGTGTGACAGTAAATATTAGAATATTAAAATCAACTCTTACATTTTTTAAGAAAGGAAAAAGATGACTTAAATTTATGTTGCAAGTAAGCCAATTAGTATGTCAAAAAGAAAGCAGTAAAATAATTTTAAGAGACTGCACAGAAACATTAAAATAAAAGTAACTTATTGCCACATTAAACTCACACTTTCAGATGAATCATCCATAGCTTGCACAAATTTGCACGACTGAACAGTACATGAACGAACTGTTTCTGTTCTACCTTCTCTGAAGAGGCGAGTCATAGATGCTTCATAAGTTAAACAAAATTTTCCCATGTCCTTAATAAGAAATGCAGAGAGAGAGAGGTTTAGATGCAAGGACAATGCAAATTGAGAAAATCACAGTGTACTTTCAAAATTACGTATTAACTTGACATAGGTCTACATAGTCTCAAAGGAGCAGGCCAGGTTGGGCTATACAGGGTTGCTAGGAGGTCCAGTATGCCATTTAGTGCAACCCTCACACCCAAACGGTGTAAGGACCTCAAACAACCGTCTTTGGTCCATAGCAGCCTATTGTCAATTTGCAGTATTATGAAGTAGCTTAAGAAGAAAGCTACTTCAGGGTATTGGCTCTATGGAATGGCTGAGGATGTGGAAAATATTTTGAAATGCATTATGGCAAAGCACATGTGCTGCATCGCTTTTTAAAAAAAGCCCAGGTGGGAAGAGACAAGAGGGGGCAAATGGGGGGTGTCTTTGCTTTTCTCTACAAGGTCCAATTGAGAGTTTGCCTGCAGCTGAATTATGAAATTGTCCATTTTAGAGAGGGGAGTACTACTGAGGAAGTAGTAGCATACGTTTGAACAAAAGTTTCTCACATTATTTGTATTCAATATTCAGTTGGATTCCTTGTATCTGTTTTTACAAAATATCTTTAAAAGAATGTGCATGGTATTTACCCGATAATGAGCAAGTTGCAGTGCAATTTGCACAAATGCATCAGGACTTGTTTTTGTCTTCTTCATTAATCCTTTCCCGAAGGTTTCGAAAGGGAAAGAATGGAAATCCACGTCATCTGCTAGGGACCTTGCAGTGACCAAAGACCTCTCAATTACCTCTTGACACTAGAACAGGATTGATTAAGTAACACATTAGACAAACACTACTGCAACATTAGAGGGTGAAAATTATGTACATTGACTTGGAATATTTTACATTAAAATTTGCATTTGACTTTTATGTTTGAAAAGAACAATTAGCTAAAGTTTACATAAGCAGAACACATCTGTTGATCTAATTAGAATACTAGCAGGAATCTTGTAAAACAGAGTTAATGATTTTCTGAGCATGGCGCCTGTTTCACTGAAAAAAATCTGCTTCTAATTCCCCCCTCCCCCCGTACTTCAACCCAAAACAAATTCTATCCATCGCTGCTGAAAAGTTACTTCAGGCATTTTAATGAAAAATATCCACATTTAAATATAGTTATCGATCAATGTAAAAATGTCCAGGCTGACAAACATTAAAAATTGAAGCTATTAATGAATTCATCTGACTCAGTGGAGGAAGACTAACAGGACACAACCCATAGCACTGATTTGGAAATGTCTACATACTCACTTCTTCAGGGATCTCCCACTGCAGTCTGGAGGGCATAGGAATGCCTGGGGTAGTTTCTCCTTTGCAGTGACCATCCTCTGTGTAGCCCAGCTCAAGACAGTCAGAAAGCATGGTATTCTGAAGAGGAGATAAAGGAGATTCTATGATTCTATGATTCTATGAGATAAATCCATCATTAAATGCACTGCATGCCCTCTGTTGTAGAACATAAAAATAAGCATATTTAGACCACATAGGACCAAGAATCAGTTCTAAAGGGGGGGAAATTATGAGCAAACACTTGGCAAAGATGGATTCTTCTGTTATGTTCTTCACACAACCCAACAGCAATACCTTGTGTGAGAATATGAATCAATGTTGCACCTGGCATGTTCTAACTACGTACTACCTTCTACACTCCTTGTGGCTGCAAAAGTAGATTTCACATATGTGGAAACTCAGACTGAAATACATGTTAGCCTTTAAAGTGCCACAATAATTTGTTTCCCTGCATCTGTTCTTTTCTTTCTAACTTTGAACAGACTGAACATTTTAGTTCTCTGAAAATTGCTACTACTTGCTTGTATTTCATCCTGCAAGCAATCTGTCTTCAAACATGATGCATTTTATCTCATCTCTGTGGAGAAATGCCATTAAGCATGGATTTTAAAACGTCAAACTTGCAATGATTATACAATAGTGCCAAAATATATTCTAAAAACACACACACATGCACACGTACACATTTACTCCCCACAATAAGTGAGTTTTTTCTTTCTAAATGGATATGCTGTACAGTGAGAGGATTCTGTCAACAGTAATCATAAGCACCCTCCAAATAAATCACTAATGTAAACTGTATACACATAGACAAAACATACAAAACAATAGGGCATTCATGGTCACATGTGGTTCAGCAAGGTTTTCTAAAATGACACAATATAACTGCTTCCAAATAATCATTTTACATGATCCAGCATATGTATTAAACTTTAATAACAACAAAAAATAAATTTGCAAAGTTACAAGTTGTGATCGCAAGACACTTTATGAGAGAAGGGTTGTATGCAACATCAGTACCATCGTGCATCAATTTTATTTATTTATTTTATTGACTTGTGCATTTACAATATTTTTTTAGCTGCCCTACTACCAGATGATTTTTGATTTTATCAAACAGTTACTATTAGAATGTTGACTATTTATTGAAACTTGTATTCCAAATTAATTAGAACTGCTCCTGATTCAGCTCTGAACATGGATCACCAGGTTTCAGTGATGAACGAGACAGCATTTGTACATCTAATACTAGTGCACCAACTGCACTGGTTCCTAGAGATGTCAGGTCAGGTCATGGTGACACATGCTTTGATATATCACATTTGCATTACAGTGTGAGTTCTATGTGATTTGGCTTTGATGTATGTATGTTTCTGAAATTTCAGCTAGTCCAGAGTAGGACTAGATATAAGAAAAATGTGACAATTTTGTTTTCAGAGTACATGCATAAACAGTCTTTCCTAACCCTTAGTTGGGTTAGAGCATGATTGTGCAAGGAGTTGTATGAATATCTCTGTTACTGCACTTGGCAATTAAATTACTATCATTTTTCACCTAGGAATATGCATTTCAAGGATCCACATATCACCCAGCCGTGCTTCCCTTATTGTCCTTCTCTACCATTATCACAGCTCTTTTCAACCCCTTTCACCACACATTCACCTGTTGTCAACTCTTGGGTCAGAAAGAGTCTTTACATGGGGCTTCCCTTGACCCTTGTTCGGCAACTGCAGCAGGTGCAGAATGCAGCAGCCAGACTGGTGGTTGGTGCAGGTAGATATGACCGCATCACCCCAATCCTGGCTCGCCTGCATTGGTTACTCGTTACCTCCCATATAAGGTTCAAGGTACTGGTTTTGGTTTACAAAACTTTCCATGGCTTGGGATCTGAGTATCTGGTGGAGCGAATCTCCCAAAAGTCAGTGCTGGCCCAACCCACCAGAGCTTCACTGGCACTCTCGTTCCGGATGGCCACCCCTAGGGAGGCCTGCACGGTTTCTACCCATAGTCGGACTTTCTCAGTGGCTGGCCCGGATTTGTGGAACAAACTGCCATGCGAGATTCGTCAAGCTGAGCACCTAATAGCCTTTTAAAAAGCACTAATAACTTGGCTCTTTAAAGAAGCACATGGCAATCGCTGATGTCTGTGGTTGTTTCCCCTGTACAGTACTATGTTTTTTCTTCCCTGCCATTTGCTGGGCTTTTTGACTTATCTATTATTGCCAGGCTGTTTACTTTGTTATTCCTAATTTTATACATGTTTTGAATGCTTTAGTGTAAACCGCCCAGAGTTCCCAAGGGAAAATTGATGCGGTTTAGAAATGCAAAAATAAATAAATAAATAAATAAATAAATAAATAAATAAATAAATAAATAAATAAATAAAGCAAATATCCCAGCATAGTATTTTACAATATATGCATAAGCGCTTTGTATATACATAATTAGAACAAATACCCATGCCAGATCCTTTTAGCCTATGGCAGGCAATCAAATTCCTTCCTTTCTCAAATTCCAAAATAGCACCAAATGACAAGATACAGTCAGCATTTTAATCAGTGCAGTATCAGTTTAATCCCACATCAATGAACCAGGAGAAAAAAAATACTTTTCAACCTATAATTCACAAATTCCAGTGCAGTTCTAGTCCTTACCAGTACAAGCTGAGGGCAGGCAAAAGGAGTATAGTTCACCTTCACACCATGCCCCACTTTCGACATCATCAATGGTACCATCTTGAGATGCCCAAAAAGAGTTGCAAAGGGACAATATAGGCAATCAAAGAAGCTCAAGTGAAATTCAATGTGAGTTACCAAAAATACAACCCCCAAATTTATACTAGCTGAGCAATATGTACTGTACAGTCATGCCAAAAGATTACGTCTACTCACGATCAATACTAATGTTGTGTAGTTGGAGGTACACAGTGAGGAACAAGACAGAAACAGCAAAACATTCTGATTCATCTACCCAAGTCTACTGAACACTCCGTCTACGCTTGATACATATAGACACTCACCTCCCAAAGATGTCCAACAATAGGAGCATCTGCCCATGAATGTTCACTATTTAGGCCCATTTTGCCATTCCTGAATACTATTAGAGTGAACGACTTGTCAAACCACCTATGAAAAAGAAAACATTGCCAAAGAGTTGATAAGTTTCCTATCATGCATGTTCATAGCAATCTCAATTTCTGGCAATTCCAATGTAGCCAAAATTGCACTATCTACACACAAAAATGCATCAACAAAGAAATTATTTTGTTTGTATCGTATCTCAGTGCACCGGATATAGCAACATTTCTAGAATTTTTTTAAAGCCTCCTTCTCTATCTCCTAAAAGAGAAAGTGGACACTCACAGAAAGGAAGTGAAAGAACACCTGTGACTCTATGCAATGTACCTGTCATAGCACTTCCCATGCAGAAGAGTCTTTGAATAACTGTCCATTGATGTCACTGGATCTTCTACCCTGTAACCTTGAGCTGTGTCATCCAAAGTCACAAAGAAAGCTGCTTTTTCAACAGCATCCAAAGACTGCTTGTTTTTTCCACGTGCAAAATATGTCTGGCGAGCTTTAGCCCAAGGAACTCTGCCACAAGAACATAAAAAGATAAAGATATATTAAGTACAGTTATGGCATATCACAAGCCTCAGCGTCATTCCCATTCAAATCAGCATTAAATGGGTACCTCATGGAAGAATATCGAAACACTGCTAGAAACCTATGGATGGTGCAGCATCTAGTCAAGGAAGTCTCAAAGATGAAGGCATCTAGAAAGCTTCTCCCAAGAGTACACCGACAGGGCACAGGCTGCATGTGGTCCTCAAAGGCCCCCTTGCAGCACGCCAACATTCCTCTTGCCCCATGATGCCTTCTCTCTGTCTCTCATTATAAAGCATATATAGCAGTGGTTCTCAACCTGTGGGTCCCCAGATGTTCTTGGACTGCAACTCCCAGAAACCTCCACGACTCCCTGTGCTGGAGGGGGTTTCTGGGAGTTACAGTCCAGGAACATCTGGGGAACACAGGTTGAGAACCACTGATATACAGTATAAGCCGCCTTGGATTCTATTATTGTCCTCAGGGGACTCTGACAACCTGGAAAATGAATTATCCTCCCCATACCTTGACTTAAAGTATGTGTTACCAAACTATTGCCTGCATGCTGCCCTCAGCGATCACTCAGCAGCATTCCCTTTCATGACTGAAACTATTTAGTACAACCTGGTATGTCATGCTCAGATGACTGCTAGTGCTTTTTAAATTATTTGCTTAAACTGCATAGCATGGCTCCCTGCCCTGTGCCTTCTTTTGTGTCATATTATTTGTTTTCCTATCTTAAAGCTAGCTGGATGCAGAGCCAGAGACCAGATGTTCAATTCCTCACTGTGCCTTCTATGAACCGAGCCAGCCTCAGCAAGGTGCACCCCCCCACACACACACAATCTAGGGCACCCCCATGCACACAGAACAAAAAAAGTATTAAATAGCTGCCAAGTATTGTATACTTAGAAATCCAAGGAAATGGTTGCCATATATTGCAAGTGACTCGACGGAATGGATTTGTTATGTTATAGGGCAGTGTTGGCGAACCTATGCACGGGTGCCAAAGGTGGCACTCAGAGCCCTTTCTGTGGGCACCCAACATCGCCCCTTCACAGCCACCTCTATTCAGGTTAGATTGCTGTATTGGCACTTTGCGAAAAAATAGTGGGTTTTGAATTGCAGTTTGGGCACTTGGTTTCTAAAAGGTTCGCCATCACTGTTACAGGAGAAACAATCTTTGCTTTCCTATCACTGAATACTGGGAGGCAAGGAAGGGCTTTCCCAATTAAAAACAAACAAACAGATGAACATACTGGTAGATGGAAAGGGGAACTGACAGATGAAAGGAATGGACAGTAGGATAAATGAATGTTGTACACATGAGAGAAAAAGCCCAAGCACAATGTGAAGGGAGATGAATGCCTTGTGAAGATGAGTGGATGAATGCAGTATGGAAACGGGAATATCCAAACCAATGGATGCCTCTGTGAAGGGAAAGGTGTAGGGCACCTTTGACACTGGCTGCATGTAGCCCTTGGCAAAAGGCTACCTACCATAGTATAAACTAACCATGTAGTGAGGCCAACTTTGGTCATTTCAGTTTATTCTTACCCTTGAAACCTGTGCCTGCAACCTTTTAAGGGCCCCTATCCCTATTCATTTAAATGTGCACAGAAGGTCATCTAGGCTAGGTGATAACTGAGGACAACTTATGCCCAAGAAGATGTATGCCACTGTATAGGGAGGAAGACAGAGATTTTCTAGACTTTCCAGCTCTGACCTTCCTTCAACCTTAGATTGTTATTCTTATGGTGCTAATGTCACACCTTCTTCCCATCCTTCTGAGGAACAGATGTCTTGGCTTTGTTCTCTAGTGATGAAATGGACAGCCATAGCAACTGACATATCCAATTCGCTTATCCAGCACTATGACTTCTATTCCATTTCCTCTTTCAAGTGTACAGTATTTCTCTAATAAATACATACTCTCTTATTTTCTTAGCAAGAAGTGGGAATACAATTCCTTTACAAAGAGAGAGGTTTGCTCGCATAATCATTCCAAGTTACCAAGGTCCAAATTCACAAGTTAATGTGGTTTCTGTGCAAGAATAAAAAATGTGTGTATCTCTCTAAACTTTTATTGCATTCCTGTCCTCCCTGCTCTAGCCCAGAACTTTCATGGAGTATACCCACCTAATTTTACATTCAATTTTTACAGGCTTATTTTACCAATTAAAAAAATTGTAAGCTACACCTAATGTAGAACCCTTCCAAGTAGTGCTGCTATATTACAGCTTGAGTAGAAAAGCTACATGATACAAAGGAGAGGAACAGCTATACAGTATACTGTAGATATTGGCCCAGGGCATCTTACACTACGCAATGTGGGCTAGTCAGAATAATTCCTTTAATATTTACATGATAGATGCTTACAACTCAGAGCAGATCCAAAGAGATTTTCCAACAGCTTTGCTACTTTCATACCTGTCTCCTGCAGTGAGGGCAGCCAACTTCTCTTCACCAGGCTGGGCCTTGGATTTGTCATCTAGAATCCACTGCATCTGATGTTCGATCTCCCGTGGTTTCAGCTGTCTACCATCATAGTACAGCCATACTTTGTAATAGCGTCCCTTATGGTACACAACAATGTGTTTGCTGTCTTTTACATGCTGGATAGTGTCTAGAATTGCAAACCAAAGTTCAGCAATGAGCCAGAATTTCCATAATGTACAATTTTTAAGCAGAATAACGCTCAGCTCCAAACAATATCCCTTTTTAAACCATGCCAATCCATTTGCCAAAATATTAACTAGTTAACAGATAGGCCACTAGAATATGACTGAACACCATGTTAAATATATGAATATTAAAAATGTGTTGTACCTTTGTTCATTAAAAAAAATCTTGCATGCATATGCATATGTATATGTACACAACTTTATTTTGCATTCTTTAACCTATCTACTAAATCTGCTTCTTGGAACATCAGCAGCTAGGTGGGCCCAATACTGAGGTCTAGCCAGAGAATGAGGATCCAACTGCAAATAACAGTGGTGTCCAACCATTTAAGCAAAGGAAGTACTGTATATACTCAAATATAAGCCTAGTTTTTCAGCCCTAATTTTGGGCTGAAAAAAGGGGCCCTCGACTTATATTCAGGTCAATACTTTTAGCCACTGAGGCAAGTCAACTGTGGGTAAAAGTCATTTTAAACATTGCATGCCGCTTCTTATGACCCCCCTCTGCATCACAGGGGAGTGGCACACAATGTTTAAAATGACTTTTAGCCACTGACCTTGCATCAGTGGCTAAATTTAAACATCACACACCACTCCCCCAGCTCACAAAGGAAGAGCTGCCCGGCCCTGCTGCATTTCCCACCCTAGACTTATACTCAAGTCAATACATTTCCCCAGTTTTGGGGGTTAAATTAGGGGCCTCGACTTATACTCGGGGCGACTTATACTCGAGTATATACGGTACTTCATCCTCCAGAGGAGGAGGAGGAGGAGGAGGAGGAGTTTCCCCTTGCTCAGATTACAGGCCAACTACAGTTCTTTTCAAAATTGCTTTCTTATGCCTTTTACCTGTTGTAGAGAGGATTCAAACAGTCACCGACTGAGAGATGATACAATCTTAAGGAACTACATCACTCTTGGAGTAAACATCTTAGAAATAACCACATCAAAATTGTGCCCAAATCAAATTTTACAAGCGTTGTCAGAAAACTAGTTTATAGGTTCTTCTGTCATAATAACATTTGGCACAGATAATGATTTATGTATAAATATTACTGGAGATAAAACAACTCATATCCAGGCACTTAGTACTCTACAGCCAGGATCCTATTGGTGTTCATATAAGGTTTGTACAGCTTGTCATGGCTAATTAATACAATGAATTGATTCATCTTTCTAGAGCGTATTGTGGTCACTTACCAGACTGCACAATTGAGATGCACCATGGCTCCAGGTTAATTAGTGAAAATTAGCCATGCCAAGTAGCACAAACCTTATATGAACATCAGTACAATTCCATACCACATTCTCACAGTCAAGAATGATAAATGCAACCATATTTCTGCAACGGAAGCAAAGGCTGAAAATATGAAGCTTTTCACCAAAATGCAGAAAAGTGACACTGAAATCAAATATGAGTCAGGAAAAACATTGCTTTTACAGAAGTTTTAGTGTTAAAAACTTGATTATTTCCCCCTTACCACAAGAATAATATGCTAAGCAAAGGTGAAAAGAAACAAAACATAAAAGATAGAATATTAGCAGTGTTTGATGATTACTGAAAAGAGTATCCAAAAAATGAAAATCTCTTATTAAGAAAAAATAAAATGGACCAATTTTTTTATGATTTACTCCAAAGAATTAACAGCTGTGTTATGAAGAACTACATGATACTTTGCAAGGTTCACTTCAACTATGCATTATGAACCATTTCAGTCTGGTTGAAATAATAATACATTCTTCTCATTAAATTATGTTACAATAGACCACTCAGTAGAAGATATCCTCTCCCAAAGCAGAGTCATTTTTTTCTTATCACTACAAAATCAGAGACCGCACATTCAACCTATCTGGGGGGCTCAGAGGTGGAATGTTAGTTCTGAAAAGTAACTCATTGTTTTACTTGGTGTTCCATCACGCAAAGGAATTGTTACCTTTCATTTGATGTGGTACTACTTTTAATGGTTATCTTAATGTGGAAACTTTGCAGAGCAGGGTGGTTGTTGTATTCCTCTTCTGGTTTTTAGTTATTTTTCAGAGCAGCATGGGACCTTGTCTTCTACTACTGCTCCTACTGCTTCTACTGGTGAAATCCTTACCATTATTGCCCAGGAATGTGATGTCCTAGTCAGTACGTGAAGTGTGGGCGATTCAAAGAAACACATTCTGTAATTGCTAGACTACAGATATTGTCCTAAATTAGGCAACATGGAGTTTGGTACCCTAGGCTGCTGCATCACTGAAGTATTGTTTTCCAATTTAAAAAAAAACAGAGCTGAACACATTCTACCATAATTGTTCACACTAAAGGTAATGAGTGGGGGTGGGGGTGTTTTGGGTTTTCCTTATAAGAGGGATCAGCCTAGGTGCATGGCTCTGTTCCTATCTCTTAACTCAGAAAAATAAGATGAAGAATTATGACTATTATTATTATTATTATTATTATTATTAATTATTATTATTATTATTATTATTATTATTATTATTATCATCATCATCATCATCATCATCATCATCATCATCATCATCATCATCA
>JAHTLZ010000016.1:76491775-76551356 GCA_023846285.1 Phrynocephalus versicolor
CACACACACACACACACACACACACACACACACACACACACACACACCATTCCTCTTCTCATAAAATCTAGGTCAAAGCTGTCTGCTTTGTAACTGCATGGCTCAAAATACTCACCATCAACAAAAAGAGATAAGTGCAACTTGACCATCCATCCAGCCTAAATTCTTCCGTAGCGCACATTTCAATCAAAGCCTCCCGCTTTCCACAACTGAAAATCTCCATTTCCTTCACCTATGTCAGAACTATTAAAATTACATTTCCTAATGTTCCTGGGGGTTTGCTGCTACACACACACCTTCCTTCTCCTTCAAGATCATTCACAAGGGAACAGTTGCAAGTTAAGTGGCAGGGCAGGTGGGATTGAGACATTATGGGATGCAACATGAAAAAGTGACATTTCACTCTGTTTTTCATATTCTAGTAATTATTATTATTCAAAAACACCAAACACAGTAAATCAAAATTATAAAAACATTGACTGGTATTATTTAACAGGTGCAAGTTTTAAACAAAAAACAAGGTATCTGTTAATATTGGCAAAATATGTATGGTGTTCCTAATAGTGCCGATGTGGGTGCATTGTAGCTCTGATTGCGTTATTTCTAAAATTTGCAACTACTTGTAATATTGTGTAGAATTTCATTATTGTTGTTGTTTTTGTTGTTGTTGTTGTTGCTGCTGCTGCTGCTGCTGCTGCTGTGAACAACTCATCCTATTTGGAGCCACTATCAAAAAAGGTAACATTCCAACCATATCTGAGGAAGACGACTTGCCCACGAAAGCACATATCAAAATAAAACAGTTATTCTTTAAGCTGCCACATTTTTTGTCTTTATTTTTTGTTTTGTTTTTGCCTGATACGCTAGGACAGACTGACACAGCTTCCTCTTCTAAAAATTCCAGCCATCACTAAAACTTACTGGACAAAATGTGATCAATTGAGAGAAAAGGCCACTGTTTACTTACGTTGTATCCAAGGTCCGGTTGATTTTTGCTATCATTCCCATTGAAGGATCTATTTTAGCATACATGGTTGACATAACTCCTACTACTACGATAAGCCAGCTGGATGGACTAGCAGGATAGACACCCGTAATGATGCCATTCTGGAAAGACAAGAAGTCCATCATCATTTTCCTAGGTTCTGAAGCCTCTATTTCATGCTTCCAGAAAAATTGTGTCAAGTACAATCTCAGCATACAGGAAGAAGTTATCACACACTTGCTGACTAACATACTGTACCAGTTGTCTTTACATATTACCATTACAAGCGAGGTTTGTCAGTGATTAGAAGTGCTCCTTAAACACAATGGAGATGGATTATTCTGTATACACTAGAAGGCAACAGATAGGTCCTCACTGACTTAAGTTCTGTTGCAATAGGACAAAGAAGGACCATGTCATTTTTGGCAACCCACAATGAAGCAATCTGGTGGACAATTTGTGCCCATAGCCAAACATGGAGGATGTACCCCTGTTGCTTCCGCTGAACTTCTTGGCCGTTTTTGCTAGGACTGACTATAGTATTCTTCTGGACCTTTTCTAGGACGAGACCTGTAGAAACCACTTCAAGGTGACTCTAGTCCAGGGGTATCCAAACTTTTTGCAAGGAGGGCCAGATTTGGTGAAGTGAAAATGTGTGGGGGCCGACCATTCAGCCCCCGGGCCGGACTTTGGACAAGTCTCTGTAACATGCAAGGAAGCGGGGAGGATGCGGCAGCAACAGAGCTGGGGTTGGGTAGGCTGGGCAGGTGGCTGGGGGGATGGACAGACGCAAGGAGGGAGGGCAAACCATAAAACTGCAAGCTAACGCCTCCATCTGGTATGGGGAGGGGCCAACTGGCAGGGATAAATGACAGGCTGAGCCAATGGGGAGAAGAAGCCGCGGGCTGCTCAGAATTTGAAAACGGGCCGCATGTGGCCCCCAGGCCTGACTTTGGACATGCCTGCTCTAGTCCTTCTTGGAAAGGCAGAAGATTGTGGGAGAAGAGTTAAGCATCATCAACAACAGTTTTACACTGTAGACACAGGTTTTCAGAATCCCTTGCTTGCTGCATTATATATCTGCAAGCTTTTCACCAAGTACTAACTGAAGTCTGCAGGGTGACTTACCTTGAACCTGATGAACTTCTTCTTCCAAGAGTAGAGACCAGACAGATAGATCTGCCTGAGAGCTTCATGGCTCATACGCAGATCAATCCCATCTGGGGTTACAGTAAACTGAAATGCAACGGCTTGATGTGCTTCTGCCATTGTTAGGCTATATCTGTCAAATGAAAGATTTTTTTAAATATATAAGTCATAGCCACTTACTTAGTGTAATATAGTTAACTACAAAAAGACACATGATAGATATTGCACAAATGTTCACCCTATTTATTTTTGCAAGTGCAAAATGCTGCACTTAAACCACTCACTTCCATAGTATTCCAAACTGCATTGTAAATAGGTCTCATAAACCATAAAGAATGAAGTTTTTCCTCCCCAAAGGGACATATACAACAGGATACTATTAAACAAAGGCAAGTGATGACAGGAATACTGTGCTCTGAAGCAACTTCATTATTCTAATAACACATGAATCTCAAGGTTATGAAAGGGGAGTTGGCAATACCACTATTTCCCATGCCAATATTGCCCAGATTTTGGGGAAAGTAAAAGAGGTATTCCCATGGGAAGAGATCCATGGGACCCTGAGCTCCCTACCCTACTGAAAAAAAGCAGCACCTTGCCAGCACTTAAACAGCTTTTATTGTTCCTGGTCTATTTCCAGGCATCATTCAAAATGCTGGTGCTCACCTTGAAAGTCCTACATGGTGCCACTACTGTACTGGATACATCAGCTTGCCTCAATCTGAACAACCTACCACCATGCAAACTCATCACATGCAAAGCAGGCAGGTGAGAAGGGAGAGACAAAATTTAATCTAAGATTTGGGAAGGTTATCTTGTTCCACAGATAGCTCTCTGTTGCTGCTTCATTTTATTATCAAATAAACTTCAAGACAGCTGTCTTAACGCTACCCACTTAAACTGATCCATTTCAACACCTGGAGAAAGAATCAAAAACTCCCTCCATCTAGGTAACATTCAGTCCCGCACCAAGTCACACATCCAGATCATCTTTGGCCAACTCCTCCATTTGCCCTACTTGCCAGAAAAAGAGAAAAATGACAACAGAAAAAGTACTTTTGGGTTGTGGCAGACTGTTTATGGAATAGCCTACCTTAGTAAAGGCTGGATTATTGTATTATTTTGAGCTTACTGTTTTCACTATTTTAAATTTTGTATGAGCCACCAAATACTTGGTTTTCATTCAAGATGACAGACAAGCACAATAAAGGCTGGTATTTCTAGAGCACTATCCCTGGCTATTTGAAGTGTTCCATATGCATTCTTTCAATAATCATTACAGAAGTCCAATATAATTATTTGTGTGCTGCGAGTAGGGATATGCATGGTGAACATTTTAGATTTTATTTTGCTTTGGGTTCTTTGGCAGGGTGCCTCTTTCATTTTAGTGTTTTTCATGCACCAGTCCCTTCATTTAACATGAAACAAAATACTTCTTTTGTGTCACTTCATTTTGTTTCCAACCTTTTGTGGTTTATGGTGGTAGTCCAAAAAAGCCCTTAAGAGTCATACAAATCATCCCAAAAACAGGGGCAAAGCAACAGAGAATCAATCGTAAAACCTCAATGTACAGTAATACCTTGGTTTACAACTACCTAGGTCTATGAGTGTTTTGCAAGATGAGCAAACATTTCTGATCAATTTTGCCTTGCTCAACGAGTAATGTCTTGCAATAGAAGCATTGGAGCAGGTCACATGATCACAAGTAAGCCAATGGTTTCTTTTTCTTTCTCCTTCTCCCTGCTGGATTGTGTGAGACTGTCTGGAATGTTCCATCTCAAGCAAATCTCAAAAGCAGAGGGAGGAAAGAGGAATTGAGGTTTCTCTTGCACTGGCCAGGAATGTTTTCAAAGGGGAGTGCAGGTTAGGTTTTTATTTTTCTTTATATTTATATTTTTATTTAATTTGTTTTCAACATCCTCTTATTTTTCAAACCGTTTCTAGTCATGGGACATCTAGTCAAGTGTGTATATTGCTACAAATTGCACTTTATTATTGTCACAATTAAAACTACAGAGCAAAATCTAGTTGTTAGTCCCAAGCAGAGCAGATTCCACAACCAGGTACTTAAACCATGGTGTGGATGTGGATTTCTAGCCAACTTTTTCTGAGTTTTCGCATGTTGTGTGTACAGCATGTGGTCTATGGGGACCCAGAACGAATCATCTGAGTTTCCATTATTTCTTATGGGGTAATTTGCCTTGATATAAGAGTGTTTGGTTTACAAGCAGGTTTCTGGAACAGATCATGCTTGTAAACCAAGGTATTACTGCATGTAATAGCAGAATGAATAGTAATAGCCATCAACAAACCAATCCCAAACATTCCTACCAAAATATATGCCAGTTAACAGAATAAATACATACGAACTTAATAGCAGTTTAAACAAATCTCTCAGATAGGGAAAGCCCCTCCCAACAAAAGGGGAAAAACAGCAACATAGAAGTCCCCTCGAGAACAAATATTTTACAACTGAATGATTACAACATGCCTATAACATAAATTGGGTTACTGAATTTTGAAGAGATATCAATAATGGCATATTCTAAGGTGTTTCTGATTAAAAGAAGTTGAATGTAGCAACTAGAACTAGTGATATGATTTACAATACTAGAATCAAACAACTGGTTTAAAAGGCGGAGGGGGAAGAATCGTCACGCTAACAAATATGCTTCTTCTAAGACTATTCTTTTGCTTACGGGAGATATTTTCATAGCTGCTGCAGAGCCTTTCTCCGCCTCCTCATTTCTGAAGCAGTCACATGTTTGTCCAGAAAAGTAGGCAAAAGGGCACAGAGTTACAGAGCATGCGTCTCAATTTAGAAATGCAGGTTTGCAAAGAATGCAGAACTTATGCAAAATTGCTCAAAGAGGAAACACTCACTTCAGTTGCTGACATATACTTTGGCCAAGGATCTGCCTAAAGAACTTACAGGAGAATGGTAACAAGGAATGTGGTCTCTCTCTCTCTCATTTAAAAGGCTCAGTGCAGTTTTATGCAAGTTATTTTTAGGCAGAAATCTTATTTTTGGATACAGTACTTTCCAAAGTAATCAGTGCCAATATATGGCAACAAACATATGGCTATATTCAAACATTGCAGTGCTTCAAGAAAATTATGGAACCCTGGGTACTGAGTGTAAGGAGTATGGTAGTTCATACTATCTGATTGTTCCTGCTTGGAATAGAAGTGGTTAAACAAGCCACAGAGCTCAGCTCTACTATTGGGTTATGAGCTATTCTGAACACAACTAGCTCCCCAAGAAGCCAGAGAAAGAAACCATACTGTTTTGTTTCTCTGGATTCCCAGGGTGGGAGGGGTTTTCTGGGTACAATGGCGACAAGCCAGATAATGGATTTTGCTTGGACAACATAATAAAACAAACCATGGAGCTGCAATCTGTGGTTTGTTTAGCCATCCCTGCTGTAAGCAGAAGTAATCAGGCAGCATGGAACAGCACACTTCTTGTACTTAATAAGCCATCTGTCCCTATCTTGCCCTTTATTTGTCTGTACATATTGTTTTCGGGAAGAAAGATTCAAATATTCCCTTGTCTCACACGGGAAATCAGTTCAACCTCTGCTGTGCTATCAAGTACATGCCCAATATTCTGTTACTTTGATCAAAAAACCAACAAACCCATAATTTATGTATATTTATTTATATATTTTTATACCACCTGTCTTCCTGAAGGAACTCCGGGCGGTGTACAACAATCACATAAAACATTAAAAAATAATAAGAATGCTCGGAAAGATGGTGGAACAGAGCAAAACAAAACAAAACCCTAATGGTCACCAAATCCCTCTCTGAAGTGCAGGGTCTTAAGTGCTTTTCTAACGGCTGGAAGGGACTGTGCAAGGCAAATCTCACTCGGCAGTTTGTTCCAAAGTGAAGGGGTGGCCACAGAAAAGGCCCGGTTTCAAGTGAACGATTTCCGGGCTTCCCTGGGAGTGGCCATCCAAAGTGAGAGCGCCTGCAACATTCTGGTGGGTCGGACCTCAGTTGACCTCTGGAAGATCTGCTGTCAGGTACTCGGGTCCCAAGCCATGGAGGGTTTTATAAGTCAAAACCAGTACCTTGAACCTTATTCATGACACAATGGACAACCAATGCAAACAAGGCAGAACTGGGGTGATGCAGTCATATCTGCCCACACAACCACCAGTCTGGCCACTGCATTTTGTACCCGCTGTAGTCTCCGAACAAGGGTCAAGGGCAATCCCATGTAGAGAGTGTGGCAATAATCTATCCTAGATATCACAAGTGCCTGCACAACTGTTCTCAAGAAGGCTTCGTCCAGGTATGGGCGGATCTGGGCAATCTGCTGAAGATGGAAAAAGGCAGACTTGTAGACGGCCATCACCTGGCCTTCCAGGGATAAGGCTGGATCCAAGATCATGCCCAGATTCCTCACTCTATCTGCCAGCTTAAGGATGACGCCCTCCAGGCTGAGGAGATGGCCACTGTACCCAGCAGAGGACGCCCCGAACAACAGAACCTTGGTCTTCTCCAGGTTGAGACTGAACCTGTTAGTCCTAGTCCATTCCATGACTGCATCCAGGCCAATGTTCAGAGTATTATAATAGATAAAGCACAACAAGCAAATTGGAGTAAAAATAAAAACACACGAACAACTGAAAAAAAATAGACTAGTATCTGAGCACATCTGATCTCTCCTGATCTTGGAAGCTAAGCAGGGTCAGGCCTTGCTAGTACAGTATTTGGATCTAAGCAGGGTCAGGCCTTGCTAGTACAGTATTTGGATGGGCAACTATCAGGGAATACCATGTGCTGTAGGCACCTGGAGTAGGAACTGGCAAGCCACTCCAGTATTACTGCCAAGAAAACTCCATGGTCACAAAGAGTTGGTCATGACTGTAATGACACAACAATCTGAAAAAAGTCTCTTTAAACATACACATAATTACCCTGATGTGCTTTCTAACAAGAACTAAGGTTTATATTGTAACTCTGCATGCCTGTGATCAATAAATATGGTATATAGTAAATACAGCTTCAGAAGGTAAGTCTTCGCTTTCAGCACAGTATAAAATCTCAGTCTCATATTTAGTCAACAGAAAACTCAGATCCAAGTGTGAATCTTCTTGTTGTGTTAGTTCATTTCATTATAGCTGGCTGGATACTTTAGTGGCCTAGTGATCTGTATGGAGCCAGATATTGGGAGTTCAATTTCTTTCTGTGCCATCTGTGAGTAACACCAGCCTGTGTGGCCTTTGGTCGCCTGCAAAATCTCAGGATGTTCCCAGGATAATGGGATGGCAAACTACTTTGAGAGTGTCAACAAGCATGTGGATAAGGGAGATCCAGTTGACATTGTTTATCCGGACTTTCAGAAGGCTTTTGACAAGGTCCCGCACCAAATGCTCTTGAATACGCTTGCCAGTCATGGAATCAAGGGACAGGTATTGTCCTGGATCAGCAACTGGCTAATGGACAGGAAACAGAGGGTAGCACTAAATGGACACTTCTCCAAGTGGAGGGAGGTAAAGAGTGGGGTCCCCCAAGGTTCAGTACCGGGACCCCTGCTTTTCATCCTCTTCATAAATGATCTAGGAGTAAATAGCAAGGTAGCCAAATTTGCCACCAACACTAAATTATACGGGGTAGTAAAAATGGACAGATTGTGAGGAGCTCCAGAGGGATCTCCTGACACTGAGGGAGTGGGCAAACCAGAGGCAAATGAGCTTCAACATTAGCAAGTGCAGGGTGATGCATGTTGGGGCAAAAAAAAAATTACATTTATAAACTGATGGGGTCTGAACTCTCTGCAATAAACCAGGAAAGGGACCTTGGTGTCCTGGTGGACAGCTCAATGAAGGTGTCAACCCAGTGTGCTGCAGCAGTGAAGAAAGCAAACTCAATGCTAGGGATCATTAAAAAGGGTATAGAAAAGAAGTTAGCAAATGTTGTTTTGCCTCTTTAGAAATCTATCGTGAGGCCCCATCTGGAGTATTGTGTACAGTTCTGGTCAACATACCTTCAGAAGGATATTATGGAAATGGAAAAAGTACAGAGGAGGGCAACCAGAATGATTAGGGGACTGGAACACCTTCCTTACCATCTGAGGCTGCAACGGCTGGGCCTCTTCACTCTTGAATGACGGTGCCTAAGAAGTGACCTGATTGAAGTTTATAAAATCATACATGCTATTGACAAAGTAGATACGAAAAAAACTTTTCCCTATTGCACATCACTAGAACTAAGGGGCACTCCATGAAACTTTGGGGTGCTAGATCTGAAAGAAATAAGAGAAAGTACTTTTTCACCCAGAGGATCACTGGGCTATGGAACTCCCTGCCAGAAGAAGTGGTGACAGCTATCAGCCTTGACAGCTTTAAGAAAGGATTGGACAGGTTCATGGAGAACAAGAGTATCAATGGCTATCATTATGGATGCCTAAGGACAACCTCTGGGTTGGAGAGATAGGCAGGATATCTCTCAATGCCATTTACAGGGAATCATAAGCAGGTGAAGACATCTGCTTGAGAATACCCTGAAGCAAATGGTGAGTCACCGTGTGAGACAGAATGCTGGACTGAATGGGCTGTGGCCTGTTCCAGCAAGGCTGTTCTTATGTTCTTAATTAAGCAAAAAAAGGAACTAAATTTTTAAAAGGAAACAGATCAACCAACGAGGGTGGGAGTGGATATTGGAGAAGTTAATTTGCACTTTTCTACCAACAGGCTAAATTAGGCAAGTAACACTCTGTACATCCATCAAAGTACCCCGTGTTCTCTCTAATCTGTAATAAACATGAAATGCTGAAACATTGTTAAGCTTACGACTTCCATTTAAATGGTGAATTTGCGGCTATCTTTTACTGCAAGCTTAGTGCTGACAAGTCTAGGCCAGTTCAGTTTTCATTGCTAAGATCTACAAGAACAGAAGCCACTCATTAAAGTATAAATGACAGCACAATCCCAGCAGCACATTCAAGCATCCCTTGAAATGCTGGGGAGAAACACTGCTTGCTACTCACATATCACGGTATTGAAAATACCTGCCCTACAAGAGACTTCACTCCCACTCAAAAAATGGAAAGGCAAAATCAGATTTTATGTCCTTGCTTCAATTTTATGTAAACTTTTTTTTACTATTTTTCATTGCTATGTACTTTGTATGACAATTGGAATTACTGGTAAAAGCTGAAATCCAGACAGTAGGATTTGCCACAAGGACAGAGTAATTTGTCAAGAATAACCTCAAGAGTCTCCATTTAGCGGTGCTCGTGGGCAACAGCAATTGGCAGTTTATGTAGCACTCCATGGTCCAGGTCATGTTGTAGGCAACAGCAAAAACCTACAGAAAGGGCGTACCATGTGATTACTCCCAGTGCTAAAATATGGAGCCTGGTCTCTCTACTGCATACGCTGCTTGGGCAGCTTGAAGCAGCTATGCAGATGCAGTCAATGATTCACTAAGGCCTGAAATTGCTACAGGTAAAAATATACACACAATGAGCCTAATATTATGAATGGAATCAATATAGTTGACTCATCAAAACAGTTAATAATTTCCCCAGGGTAGTATAACTGCCTATTTCTCTGTGTAACCAAAACAGGGCATCTGACCTCACACTGTAGGCCACAAACAGCGGTGTAGTGTGTGTGTGTGTGTGGGAGGCAGTCCACGTTGTGTTCACTGTCCCATCTCCCCACCCACACTGGGCAGATACAGGTGCCTTCTGCGTTCACCCTGCCAGCTTGCTTCCTCCCTCCCCCCCCCTTCTTGCTAGCACCATCTGGGCACCATCTTGGGGAGCCAGCAGAGGTGACAAGAGGCCTGGGGCCCTTAGCCTTGGTGCAGCCCGGACCACTGCCTGCCCTATAAACTGGTCCTGTACATCTGAGTGCCGCCTGGTGCGTGTCTGTGCACCCAGTGCCCACGTCAGGGTGCATGCAGGTGCCACCGAGTATACCCTCTGGCCCAGGAAGTGGTTGACTAGTGGGGGAGGCAGGGAAGCAATAGGGCCAGCTCACCTGTTCCTCTTGTTCCACTGCCACAGCACTGCCTCAGCAAGGCAGAAAATCCCCACCCATTTTTATATATCAGACCAATAATTTGCTGATGCCTCGTGCTTCTCCCACTCCTTGAGCCACTCTTTACCCACCCACCTCTGGAGCCTCCAGCACAGTAGCTGGTGAGTTGGGGGCTGGTCAATGCCGGCACGGTGGCGTGTGGGGACCCTAAGATGGCAGCACTCTGATGGGGAGCCAAACCCTCCATGGCTTGGGCTTTGGCTGTGTGCCCAGAGTGTGCATGCTTATGTATACTCACACATACCACCTGTCCCACCCTTGGGGTAGGGGGCACAATACTTGCCTTGCCCCAGGTGCTAGCAACCCATGCCACTGGGTACAAAAACAAGTTTTAAAAAATTAGAATGTAGTCATCCAGATATTACATTTCAAAGCTGATGTCCTCAAGCCCATTGTGAGATGGTGGAACACCCCAGAGACAGACCAGAGGGTGTGTCGTCTGGACCTCCCAAGAGCAATTGTGAAGAGGACAAGGAATGAGAGAGACACATTAAAAGACTTCATGTCATTGGGTTAGAGGATGACATAAAGGAAGATTGGGAAGCAGAGATAAGTGAGGGAGCAAAGGATGCCTATTGGGTGGTGGAGGAAAATTCCAACCAATGGGGTGAACGCGCGCGAGGGGAGAAGAAGCGTTGTGAGCTGAGGGAAGTGAGAAATGACAGTTGGGACTGGCGGTTGAAGGAGACAGAGACCCAAACCGAGAAGGGTCTAGATTGCGGGTGTGCCGGATGGACAAAGGTCCATAAAGGTGACAAATGGGTGTGGGCTGTCCATGTGAGACCCCTACAGTGGCCGGGAAACTCTAGGAGGTTTCATCAAAATTCTGGTTTTTCTGATTAAATCCCTGTCCCACTCCAAGCGGCTAAGAACCCAATGTATCACAGAAGGAATGCAAGCCTAGCAAAAGGCTACAGTTTCAAGAATGGAAAAGCACGAGACCTGCCGTTCCTGTGGCGCAGTGGGCAAAGCACCCACAATGTCGGGAGCGAGGATCGGCTATTCCCCCTCAACCGTAAGAGACCCGAATTTACGTTTAACGTCCGTTGATGTTGTTCTTGAAGACCTTCACGTTGAGGGAAACGTTAGTCCTGTTATGCCTGAATTGACTCCTGAAGTTACTGAGTATGCCCATAGAAGTTTTGATTTAAACACAATAAAAATCCTTTCGATATTTTATTAAAAACTGACTTGTCTCCGGTTTGTGACTCGGATCCGCCGAGGGAGAGATTCGAACCCTCACACCCATCTTCTGTAAACGCAAAACTTGGAGTTGTACAAATTATGTGTATGCATAAATTCTAAATCACTTTGCATAAGCCACATTATTTCTTCCAGCCAAGGTATACAAAAAGCAGACAGCGGAAGGAATTAGATTTGGTGACAAGGTGCACCACATCATGTTGACTGCTTAGCTCACTGCCCATGTTCCTAGTTAGTTTACACACTTGTGCAATTCCCCTGCAAAACAGGAGGCGTTATTTAGACTGCATTTAAGTTGCCGTACTTAATTTAAAATTGAATTGCATTGCCTAGTAGGAATAATATGCTACAGTCTATGAGCTGACATCTGCAAAAGCATGTCTATCGGAGGGCCAAGAAATGTACTGATTAATGGAGAAAGGGGCAGAAAGACCCTGGAATTATTGGGCTTATCTGTCCAGAGTGGCTACTTGGGAGTAGAAAAGTAACCAACTCCCACAATTATTGCTCCAAAGCTTTGCAGTAAACAATGCAGATGAAACAGAATGAACTGTTTCTGTTGCTTTTGTACAATTCTGTGCAATTTCCGAGAAGCAAGGCATTCAGCTGTTAGATGAATCCTGTTTCCATCTGGCATAAGCCAGGAAAACGTGCTTAACCGAAACTGGATTCCAGAAATAATTACTTCTTGCGTCTTTTTTTTTCCTGCTTCCAACCCCCAGAGTCAGCCACACACCCCATCTTGCCAATTTGCTTTTATGAAGTCGTAAGCTATGTCATCTCAAAAGCACTTTGGAAAAGCAGTGTAGTTCTTGAAGCCCCACCCTTCCTCCACCGCAGGGGGAAAAGATCACATGACCGCCTCAGAAAAGTAGGCAAAAGGTTACGCTGCTGCATAACACACCGCTGGGACTACAAAAGCTCCTTTGGTCTTTCACACTCCCCTCTACAGAACCTGCGTTCAGCGTCCCAGTTCTTTAAAATCGGGAAGTGCTACTGGCATCCTAAGGAAATCGTCAAGCGCTTTGAACGAATTAAAACATTCAAAAAGCATGGAAAGAAATCGAAAGGAAAAATAAAATTCAGTGTTTTTACACACATCAATCGACCCAGCAGCCCATCTGATACTCTGTTTACAGAAATTCAAAACTGATGTGCAAATATTCATGTTTTCCGCTCAAGCAGCAATGCAAATAGCACCAGCTACCTTTTCTGATTCTTATTCTATTTCTTGCGGGGGGGGGTTTCCAACTGTACTTTAATACAAGGAAATGTGTCATCAATGAAAATACTACAAGAGCCAGTGCTTACGAAATATGCAACGGTGGGGAGGGAGGGAGGGATTCTGCAAGGTTCCAGGCAGCTTCTGCCACGTGCAGAATTTATATAATTTTAACAGCGTCAGAATCAGCAGATTCGAGTTTGGAGATATCCAAGATTTACAAGGAAAACTATCATTCACTGTCAGTCTGTTCCAGTTAGTCTACCTGATGACTTTTATCTAACCCTCAAAACAAGAATGAACATGTTATTGAGTTAAATCTCCCCTGAATTTTCTATCTAAATAAAAAACAATGTTTGGGAACTGCTATTCTAAGACCCCCATAAAGACACAAAACTTTGCTCTGTTGGATAGTACAGTACTGGTCTTCTCTTCGGTCTATCAATCACTTTAACATCTCTAATTTACCTGTAGTTCATACAAGCTGAAGACCCAATCACACCTTTGGGTAACAGGCATTCACATGCCAATCACAAGTTCAATTTGAAAGCTGTAGAAACTATTTATTATTTTTAAAAACTATTCCAGGGAATAGTCACTCTAGAAACAATTTACTATTTGCAAATATTCAAGGGGAAATGCCAGTGTGGAACTTTGTTAAAAGTTCACACACATGCTTAATATACCACCTCTAGTCAAAAGGGCTGTGTTAGGAGCATAACATGGTACTGGTCAGTTCTCGCCTGATTTCGGAAGCTAAGCAGGGTCGGCCCTGGTTAGTACTTGGATAGGAGACCTCCAAGGAATACCAGGTGCTGTAGGCACCTGGAGTAGGAACTGGCAAACCACTCCAGTATTCCTGCCAAGAAAACTCCATGGACATGGAGTCACGAAGAGTCGGTCACGAATGTAACGACACAACACACAGAGAGAGACCGGTATATAATGCAAAACCAAGGTCACATAAACAGAAAACGCCCTCAAATCTTCTTGCAAAAATGTGTATAACATATAATTCTCATTATCACATTTCCCCCTTTGTACCATGCAGCACTTCAATCACCTTTCCTTTTGCCTAGGAGCCCCATGGCACAGTGGTTGACCTGGGGTTCAATCCCAGGCGGCAGGCTCAAGGTTGACTCAGCCTTCCATCCTTCAGAGGTTAGTAAAATGAGTACCCAGTTTAGGGAAGGGGGCAATGTGTAGCCTGCAGACTGTAATTAAAACTATAAACCACTCAAAGGCCACTTGAAGTGGTATGGGGCAATATATAAACAGAACACTTTGCTTTGCTTTTACACGGAGAATGTTCCTAAACCAAAACTACATAAGCATTTTAGTGTATATTTAATACATAAATGTAACAAACGCTGAAGACATTGTTTATTTAAAAAAACATGTTATGGTAATACTTCTATCAGGCCAACTAAAAACAAATTGAAAGTGCCTGTGCAATCTGTCAGCTCTCTTCTGCAGGTAGAGATGCTATGGGGTGGGAATACCAGGAAGGCTCAAAGTTAAACCCTTGGTGTAATATTATACTTTGAGAGACTTGTTGTCTCAAGCACAAAGAATGTTGTGCCATTCAGTTGGCTCAATAAAGGTATTACTATAACATGGATTCTGGAATTCATCTTAGAGCCAAAGCAGCTACTCCTGCATTTTCCATTGACAGTTTAAAAAAGGAGAGTCTGCTCTCTTTACTGCTCCAGCCAGCTGTTCCAGTTACACCAGAATTATGTGGTTTATGGCCATTTACCCAAAAGTTGAAAACCATAATTAGGGAATGGTGCAGGATGAATTTTAATGAAGATATCCAGAAATGGATGATAAGAGCAGCTGACCTACCCGGTGACACTTTTTAACAGGAAATCCAGCCTCCTACATATTAAAACAAAACCTTGCTTAAATATTAAATTCTTCACATCATTTGATTATGGTTATAGCAACAATAGTTGGCCTACACATTCCTGCAAGTCTCAGGATGTTCTTGGAAGTGGTCCTGGTATTTCTGCAGAAAGTTTATGTTGCTGTTATGTGCCATCAAGTTGCCTGGGGCTCTGGTAACCCTATGAATTAATTACAGTACCTCCAAAGGATCTGGTCATTAAAAACTTTGCTCAGTTTTTGCAAACTGAAGGCTGTAGCTTCTTTCTATAAAAATCAAGACATCTCACACTCGGTCTTCCTTCTTTCCTGTTCCCTTCTTGTTTTCTAAGAACTCTGTATATTTACTCAATGCCCAAAGATATCACCTTATGACCCCTTGTCATCCCACACCTTACTTGTTTTCAACTGATCTGAAGCCAAGAGGAAAAAATTCAGATGTTTCACAAGCTATTTCCTTAGATATGAGCTTGTCCTTAGGGACTTGTAAACAATAAGAACTCTAGTGTTGTGAGTTTTTTGGGCTGTTTGGCCATGTTCTGGAAGTTTTTATTCTAGACTCTGTGGCTGGCATCTTTCAGAGGGCAATGAGCTCAGGGAACTAGGAGTTCTCTCTGTGCTCTAGGGTATAGAGTGAGTGCTGTGCCCCAGAGCACAGAGAGAACTCCTAGTTCCCTGAGCTCCTTTGCCCTCTGAAGATGCTAGCCACAGATTCTGGTGAAACGTCAGAAAGAAAAACTTCCAGAACACGGCCAAACAGCCTTAAAAACTCACAACTATTAGATCTCGGCTGTGAAAGCCTTCAAGAATACAATAATAACTATGTTTGAAAAATAAAATACTTGCATATCCTAGGTACTAAGCTTTGAACTGATTAAATAACCTTTTCTACTTGATTAGTCATTGGAAATAAATCAATTAAATGTAACAATCTGTTTAGTTATTTATTTATTATGCCTTTCCTCTAAGAAACTCAAGGCACCTTATGTGGCTCTCCTTCTAATTTACCCTCACAATAACCCAGTGAAGCAGATGATGACAGGTGCAAGGTCACCCAGAGAGTTCCATAGCAGGCTGGGATTTAAATTAGAATGTCCCAAATCCTGGCCCAACACTATCCACTGTACTATGCTAACAGTATCTGTGTCAGAATGTGCCATTCTCTGTGGAGAATGTGAAATGATACTGTTTTACTCAGAAGACTTCGGTGCATTCCATTGCCAGATGGTCATATAACATTTGAAATGTGGACATGCTAAAGACCATTCTGCAACAAAAGCTGTAATCCAGCTGGTTTTCTAAAACATATTGGTCATTTGACTAATTCGTTTTAAAATACCTGTATATGCAACAGATTTCAACCAATCACTATCTACTCTAGGGCAAGTGGATCTCACCACTAGTGGAAAACGTAGGTTGGTTTCATTCAAACACAGAATATCAGTTAGTTTCCAAAACAAGCTGGAAGGGAAAATAAAATATTGTCATGCATTACAATCCTATGCATGTTTATTCAGAAGGGAATGGCCGTGTTCAACTGGGCTTGTTATGGCAAAGGGAGTGTGTATAATAAAGATGAAACAGTGGTGGCTCTCCAGATGTCATCTGCCACACTGACTGACGCTGATGGGCGTCTACTCTAGACCATGTGGGCGACTGTCCCTTCTGCAGCCCTTGAGCACAAGGCTGCAACGCTTCATTCAGTTTTAGATAGTTTGGTGGTTTGGGTGGGGGGAAGAGACACAAGCCAGGTTAGGCAAGAGAAGAACCCTCTGTCTCTCCATGCATTAAGGGCTGAGAATCTAGTTTTGGACTGCAAACTTGAACTGTTCTCACTGGCCAACAAAGGAAAGCTTTTAGAGAGCAAATTTCACAGCGCTGCAGAGGCGATAAGTAGAGAATGGCGTCTCCGATTACCGGGCAGAAACAAGACAAAAGGCACTTCTTAACGGGCTGGCCCGAGCCTTTCCCCGATCACAGCCAAAGCGAAGCCGAGAGGCGTTTTGGGCAGGCGGAGGGGCAGCGGAAACCTCAGCGGGGAGGGGGGAACCCAAACTGACGGCAGTGCCTGAGCTGGGCAGAGTCGTCCCAGCCCCGCAGCGGTTTTCGTGCAAGCCTCGCCAGGAGCCCACCAGCCGTCCTCTGGAGAGGTGGGCCGCCGTTACCGGAGGCTGACGTTCCTTCGGCCCGTTCCTTCCCGGAGAGTCCGGGAGCGGCGTGCGAGGCAGGAGCTCGCGAGGAGGAAAAGGCTCCCAAACGAGGCGGGAGCTCGCCCGAGGGGCGAGGCGCGCTCTTGGCATCGCCGCCCGAGCACCTGCCGGTCCCTTCCTCCTCGCCCCGAAGGCAGCGGCCGCCACCCTTCCCGCCCCGTTGCCTTGCAGATCACGCCAGGCATTCCCACCCCAACCATGCGCCCGATTTGCCCCGACACACACACGCACGCAGGCACGGAGGGAGAGAGGGAGAGAGACCCCCCGGGGCTCGGCCACGCTGCCTTGCTGATGAAGGCCCGCGGGAGGCGAGCAGGAGGAAGAAGAGGAGGAGGACACGGCTTTGGGGAGGCGGGGTGGGGTGGGGTGCTGGAGAGGCACTTACGGCTGTCCGGCGCGCCGAGATAGAAGAGCACGGCCTCTCCTCGGGCCACCGGGAGGGCGCGAGAGGAAGGAGTGCGCGAAAGGAGCACCGTGCGCGCAGGGTGCCGCTCACTCCCCGGCCGCCGCAAAGCCGCCCGCTGGCCCGCCCGCCGCCGTTACCGGCTAGGTCCGGATTGGCCTGCCAGCCCGAGGGGTGGAGCCCGGCCGAGAGAAGGGAAGGGAAAGGCGCGCGGTCGAGAGACCGGGCTGGGCTGGGCCGGGCTGGGCCGGGCTGCAGGGCGCCAAGTGCGGCCGTGGCGCAGAGGGAGGGCCGGAGAGAAGCCGGGAGAGGGGCGCGGCAGGGGCGCGCTCGGGGACGGGCCGGAGGCGAGGCGAGGCGGGCGGGCGTGGCGCTCCTCTTGAGAGCGGGGTGGAGGGCGAGGGAGCCGAAGTGTGGCTAACGGAGAGTCCGCCGAGGGGCCTGGAGGGCCGCCGCCCACGGGAAAGCGACCACGGTCCGACGAAAGAACGGCGGTCTCTTCCCCGCTTGGCGTTGCAAAAAGGCATGAGGAGCGGCCCGTGGGCGCGCTTTCTCCTTCCTTCCCTTCCTCCCTCCCTCCGTTTGCGGTCGTCATCCGGAAGGCTCAAGACAAGAGTGTGTTTCACGTGCCATGTTTTCGTCAAGGTTTTTGCATTAGTTAGCCCTGTCAAGAAGACGAAAGGGTGTGGGTGTTATATTTGCTTCCACGCCTGGAAGGGAAAATGAAGGCAACAGAGGCCACCCCGTGTGGGCTTCGGGCTGAAGGCGGAGAAGTTCCGCTCCTCGCCCGGCTCCTCCTCGCGCTCCCTTCCTTGTCCAAAGAGCAAGGTCGGCGGGCCGGCCACAGCCTTGTGCCCCATGACATGGACAGCGACGAAGACGGGCAAGGGAGAAAAAAAATATTCCTTTGAGTAGAGAGCAGGAGAAAAGCTTTTGAGGATGGCCTGGACTGCCAGAAGATGAATAATTGGGCCCTAGATCTAATTGTGCACGGACTACCTCTGGAGGCAACCCTGTCGACACGGGCAGTCCTACTTTGGCCCATCGTGAGAAGGCAAGATTATTACAGTACATTATTTGGAAAAGAATAATGTTGGGAAAGGGGAGCAGTAAGACAAGTAACAAAACATGAGGTGGAGTGGCTCCATCAAGGAAGGCTCAGCACTGAGTGTGCAAGAGCTGACAAGGGCTGTCTAGGACAGAGCATTTAGGAGAGTATTCATGCATAGGATGCTGTAAGGCACCTTGGGTCCTTCTCCAAGGAGAAAGGTGTGTGTGTGGGGGGGGGAATATTCAAAATAAAGAAATAAAAGTGTTGACAACATGTTTAGGACAACTTCTAAACTTTGTGGGGGTTTTGTATTTTTTGTTATGCACTGGGAGAGTCTTTTGAGGTATCTTCTATATGACATCAACATTATCATCAAATTGTTGACTTCATGCATTTTCCCCATGTGCCCTTTTCCTTTTTGGATGGTAGGAAATCTTTCTGCAGTTAGCAGATTGCATTGCTCTTCTGCCTTTTAAAAATTTTGACTGACATGTAATTTATCAAGCAGGTGAAATGAGGACCACACCTCTACAATTTGGACACCTTCATTTTTCTCTTTCCTCTTGGTGCCATTTAATAAGTACATAGCTTTTTTAAATTGCTTTTTAAATTTGTACTATAAATTGCCTTTTGTCACTTATACTTCCCTCAAGAAATCTTTAAACGTTTGTACTATGGAATTCCCTCAGTGCAAATTTAAATATTAGTTTTTAGAATGTGGCTTTCTTTTGGGTGCCATTTCTGCACCATGTTCCCCTGCTCATTATATCATCTGAAACTCATTTTATCTTGCCTTTTAAAAAGAAGTATGCCAAGTTATTTTAATGGTGCAGTAGCACCTAAATAGAAGAGTAAAAAGGTAAAGGTTTCTCCCGCACATGCGTGCTAGTCATGTATGACTCTAAGGGTGGTGTTCATTGCTGTATTCAAGCCGAAGAGCCAGTGTTTGGCACGTCTGGGGCCATGTGGCCAGCATGGCTGCAAGGAAGCACTGTTTTACTTTCCCCCCTTTAATGGCAGTACCTATTTATCTACTTGCATTTACATGCTCTCGAACTGCTAGATTTGGCAGGAGCTGGGGTTAACAGCGGGAACTCACTCCTTTGCGTGGCACCCAGGATTTGAACCACTGGGCTGCTGACTTTCTAGCCAACAGTTTTCAGTACTCTATAGCCCGCTGAGCCATCACTCAGAAGATTAGCTGGAAATAATTTCAGATGGAGAATTCCTCATGCCAGAAAACAATGCACTATACCAGGGGTCCTCAAACCATGGCCCAGGGGCCAGAATCCAGCCCCTGGGACCAGTTGCAACCCCACCTACCCCCTGTTTCACAAGCAAGCCAGCCTCCGCAGCTGCTTCAATTGCTGAGGCAGTTCAAAGTGGTGGGCTATGTCGCTGGCCCCACTCCCCCCACCAACTGCCCAGATGATCAACAGGCTGACTAGTGGGGCAGTTCAAAGTGGGAGGGACACGGCAAGGTCCCCCACTCCCCCCCCACCACCCAAATGGTCAGGTCACTGGTTGCAGCTGAGTGGGGCAATTAAAAACTGGAGGGCTGTGGTAAGGTCTCCCACTCCCTCCATGGCCCCGAGCCCATGCTCCTGCTCCTTCTCCACCCCGCCTGCCTGTCTTCCTTGTGTGGCTGCTGCCTGTGTTATTGTGGTTGTGAGGGAGGGAGGGAGGGAGGGGGCAGGCGGAGGCAGCGCCAGCCAGCCTTCAGAGCCGAAGCCGCCACAGCAGTGGACCAACGAAGGGATGGACAGCGGGTGACCGAGGGGGAAACAGAGCTACTTCCCACCCACCCTGCCCCCTCTGAGCTGCCGCCACCACCATCACCGGGTTAGAGACCAGGGAGGAGGAGGTGGCGGAGAAAGAAGAGAAGGGAAGAGAAGGCCAACAGTGGCCTGGGCCTGTGTCCTGGGAGGCTGGCGGGGCCTCATTTGTCCCCAGTTGGTGATGGGTGGGCTGGTGAGCCAACAGAGCACCGGAGCCTGGCTGGGCTCAGTCAGTGAGCGGGCTGCGGGTGCCTTTGGGCAGGCCTTCCTGCCTCCTCTCCCTCCTTCCCAGGCCTTGCACCTTCCCTCCCTCCCTTGCAGCGCACCAAGTTGAGCAAGGCCAAGATAGGCAGCTTTCCCCCCAGGGCGCAGCAAGGGCATGATGGCCAGAACACACAGCTGGATCTGCGCGCAGTGGCGCCAGCCTTGCCAGCCTTGCCACAGCTGCTGCTCCTCATCCTGAGTGGCCGCCTAGAAGGTGATGAGGGGCCTGAGTTTGCCTGTGCTGCCGCCTCCTTCCCGATGCAATAAACGAAGGAAGGAAGGAAGGAAGGAAGGAAGGAAGGAAGGAGAGCTGCTCCAGCCGCTGCCACTGTAGGAGGAGAAAGATGCACAGCAGAGGGATCCCAGCGGTGGCACCTCAGGGCAGTGATCCGGAGCAGGAGGCATTGCTGGGGCCCTGGAGACACACTGATCACGGGCTCCTCATGGGGGGGCTCCACCCACTTGCTCCTCCCTTCCCCCTTTTTTCCATGTTGGCCTTTTTTTGGGGGGGGGGACTGTGGTCCAGCCCCAGTGGTGTCTGTGGGGTGGTGGACTGGCCTGCTGTTTGAAAACTTTGAGGACCCCTGCGCTATACTGTTAGTTGTGTTTAGAGCAGGATTTGAAACCAGGAAAGCACTATCCTGCACTCATGAACTTAGGAGGTGATATTATGGCTGAAATGCTGTTGCTTAGTATTGTTGTTCAGTCATTCAGTCGTGTCCGACTCTTCGTGACCCCATGGACCAGAGCACACCAGGCCCTTCTGTCTCTCACTGCCAATAACACAATCCAACCATCTCATTCTCTGCTGTTCCCTTTTCATTTTGCCTCCAATCTTTCCTAGCATCAGGGACTTTTCATGAGGTGGCCAAAGTACTGGAGCCTCAACTTCAAAATGTGTCCTTCCGGTGAACATTTGGGGTTGATTTCTTTCAAGATGGATAGGTTTGATCTCCTTGCTGTCCAGGGGACTCTCAAGACTTTCCTCCAGCACCACAGCTCAAAAGCGTCAATTCTGTGGAAATCAGCCTTCTTTATAGTCCAGCTCTCACTTCCATACAACACTATGGGAAAAACCATAGGTTTGACATTTTGGACCTTTGTCAGCAAGGTGATGTTTCTGCTCTTTAAGATGCTGCCTAGGTTTGTCATTGCTTTCCTCCCAAGAAGCAGGCGCCTTTTAATTTCATTGCTGCAGTCACCATCTCCAGTGATCAAGTTGCTTAGCATACTAAGACACAATTAGAGTAGGCCCATTTGAATCAGTGGATCCTATGGAGGAGTTGACTTACCAAAGACCCAGTAATTCAGTGAGCCTACCTGAGAGAGATGAAATGCGATGTGCCCCAGGGATCTGTCCTGGGACCGGTGCTTTTCAACCTGTTCATAAATGACCTGGAGACAGGGATAAGCAGTGAGGTGACCAAGTTTGCAGATGACACAAAACTTTTTCGTATAGTAAAAACCAGAGAAGATTGTGAAGAGCTCCAGAAGGATCTCTCCAAACTGGAGGAATGGGCTGCAACATGGCAAATGTGTTTCAATGTAGGAAAATGTAAAGTAATGCATATTGGGGCAAAAAATCAAAACTTTATAAACTCATGGGCTCTGAGCTGTCCGTGATGGATCAGGAAAGAGATCTTGGTGTGCTCAGTGAAGGTGTCTACCCAGTGTGTGGCAGCAATGAAGAAGTCCAATTCCATGCTCGGGATTATCAAAACGGGAATTGAAAATAAAACAGCCAACATTATATTGCCATTATACAAAATGATAATAAGGCCGCACCTGGAATATTGTGTACAGTTCTGGTCACCACATCTCAAGAAAGACATAGTGTAACTGGAAAAGGTGCAGAAGAGAGCGACTAAAATGATTACTGGGCTGGGGGACCTCCCTTATGAGGAAAGGCTAAAACATTTGGGGCTCTTTAGTCTGGAAAAAAGGCAGCTGAGGGGGAATATGATTGAGAAGTACAAAATAATGCAGGGCATGAGTAAAGTGGATAGAGGGATGCTCTTCTCCCTTTCACAAAATACCAGAACTAGGGGACATCCACTCAAAAATGGAAGAAACTTTAAGGGGGTGAGTCTTCAATGTGATGGCCCCATTATCTGGGTTTTCCATAAATTTCTACGAATTTCACGGAGTTGTTACATACTCAACGCCTTGTCAGGAAACAACCAAATTTTCACAGCAATTTTCCATATATGTTTTTCAAACTTAAAAGAGTCTACTTGTTAAGCACTAAATTGCTTTACCAAATATTTTCAACCAGCTTACCTTCTTCAGAAATATACCATGAGGAGCCTCATGACACGGTGGTTAAACTGCTGTACTGCAGCCAAAACTCTGCCCATGACCTGGGGTTCAATTCCAGGCAGAGGGTTCAAGGTTGACACAGTCTTCCATTCTTCTGAGGTTGGTAAAACGAGTACACAGTTTGCTGGGGGTGGGGGTGTAGTCTGCATAATTAATTGTAAACGGCCCAGAGAGAGCTTTAAGTACTGCAGGGTGGTATTGTCAAGCCTTTCAATGTAGATATTATTTTATCTGATTTTGGCGTCCCATGAAGTGACCTTGAGAAGTCAACTTCCTGCTTTCTTAGTACAGCCCTTAAGATTTTCATAAGAAGTATTAATCCATAAGGAAATATCGCTTCAGTCATCCCATTTAAGCAATTGCCCAACTGATGGAATTCCCGAAACTCATTTAATTGCTGATAAACTATTTTAATTGTTATCAAAAGCAATTCAGTTTAACTGAATAGGTATTTCACCCTGGCTGATTTTATACCTCATGTGTTGCAGAACAAAGTCAAATGCACTTGTTCTCTTAAGCACGTATGTTTGCTCCTGTTTAATTAGTAATAATGCCACAATAAGAATCCCCAACATATTAAACAATGGCTTTATGTGCGTATGTCTTACCTTCCTATCTTACAACAGGCAATTAGAGTTGAGAATTAGGATGTTACCATAGTGACATACCTTCTAATAACCTGTTTGGAAAGCAGATTGGTATAGACCAGACTGTAACATTTGCTCAGGGATGTAGGTCAAAGGTATTGGAACTGTCCTACGTCCTTGCTTAGCTGTTGACGCTAGTAAGTTTTTCCAGAAACCTGTAAATATGCGACAACTGCCCTGTTCCCTTTGATGGAGTCACAAAGTTATGCTAGGTTTATTGCGTCACAGTACAATTGTTCCCGTGGGTAAATTGGACATTGAAATGATAACATGTGAGCTTGTTATAAGACAGCAAAATGCTGGCATTGGCAAATATGTCAAAAATCATCCAGGGTGGCTTGTTAATATGTTAAGCATTCCACTCAGAGACCACAGAACTTGTTGGGCACGGTCCTTGGCACATATTCTCGGTCTTAGAAGTCTTCAGTTTGTATTGGCCTTGAGCCAGAACTATGTGTTATCAGCCTCTCTTAATGTTTTTTGTTCAGTGTGGCCTAGCTGCTGCTGCTTGGGTAGCTAGGTTAACCTTTGATTCCGAACAAGCTGGTTCCAGGAGGGAGCTAAGGAACACGTCAGGAGGGGAAACCAGGTCAAAGTCATTGGAACAAATCATCCGGTGGTTTTGTGTTTGTTTGGTTTTTTTTTTAATGTCTTTTTTCTGTTTGCCTCTCTGGATGACAGTGGCCCACATGTAAGCTCAGTTTAGTGCTTGGTTTTAGTGTGGAATTCAGGAGATACATGAGCCAATGGATGTAAGAGCATAAGAACTCTGCATGGTGGTGTGCCCGGCACTGCTATCTTCTTGCACCTGCCTCTTTCATGGCACAAATATCAACCCTGTGCTAAGAAGTCATGACACTTGGTGAGTGTCTTCCAGGTCTTCCACCTAGAAGTGAGTGCCTTCCACATCTTAGTCCAGTGCAGCCAGCCTACCAGCTGTTCCCCATCTAATGTGTGGGTCATAGAGCCTGAGCGTTTGGAGTACAGCAAGTCTTTTTTGAGGGAGGGGATGTGGCCTGGTCCTGGTGCTCCCCATCTCTCAAGGAAATCTTTTGCTAGATCATTCATTCATTCATTCATTCATTCATTCATTCATTCATTTACTGCCCAACTGGCCTAGAAGGAAAAAGATTACTCCAAGGGAGTCTCACAGATTTCAAGGGGTTGTAGGGAGTTACTGCTGTAAACACCTTCCTTGTCTTAATTAGAAAATGATAACTCAAGAAAGGGTTAATATTTAAACCCTAATCAGAGATAGTCAATGACCCAGAATACTCAATGTAGTATTTATTGCTCCAGGGCTTTGTAGGCAATTTAAAATAATCAGCTTTACTATGGACCTGTAGCAGGTGAGGTCACCGACATCACAGTGGATGTGCTATCAAGTCAGACTTAAGTCCTACCGGTAATGTGAGTTGGACTTGACTCGGATTCAACTTATGACTCAGAACCCACTCACTCCTCCCTTATTTCGGGTTGTTGGTGGTGTTTTTAATAGGGTCTTCAACTCAGGGCATAGAACTTAGAACTTGGCACCAAGGATCCAGACTTGGAACTCAAGCTCAAAAACTCTCTGACAACCCTGATTAAAATGCAGAGTTTCTATTTTTAGTGCTTGGATTGTTCCCTGGGTTACAATGAGATGTTCACATTCCACATGGAAACAGCAAAGGTCCTTGCCGCTTCCATTCTGCTTAGTGGAAGGTGCCAATGTTCACTTCCCAATTCCTTCCTCCGGAATACTCTAATGTAGCCACGGCTGTGCTGCCACATTGCTGTCCTTGTTCTACTTCACCTAATTTGTGGGATTACAGTAGTTTCAAGGAAGCACATGCATGCGCCCCATGGTCTCTCCTAGGCCTCTACACATAGGAAGCTGAGCATGGCCAAGTGAAAGCATATATACACTGTAGACTGACAATCTATATGTTGTACTGTCCAAGAGCATGGAAAATTTACTGTTTTATGGCTGGTTGGATTCTCGTTGGATTATAATAATGATAGTAATGTTGATCTTTCACTCTGTTTCAATCCATCGATTATTCTATTAAAGAAATAACAATGATTTAGATATATTCGTAGGTCACACACCTGGCAATAGATATACTCAAGGAGCAATAGAGGAGAGTTGTTTTTTCCTCTCTCTCTCTCTCTGATTGACAACTGCTGTTCATATCCTTTTTCTTCCCCACCTCATGCAGGCCACTCTAATGTGTGACCATCTCCCTGGCCGTAGGTTTGCAGTCAAATGCACAGATTTTGTGATTTTCGTGTATAACATTTGCTGAAAGCTTTGTTTAGCTTATCTGATTTCATGCAATTGATTAACATACATTGTGTTCTGAAGTAAGAATAGGAAATCCATGGTTCTCCAGATGAGCTCCAGCTCCTATCTGCCTTAGCTAGTGTGGCCAAAGCCAGCAGGAAGGTATTACTGGCATTGCAATACACCTTTCCCCATCTCTGTTCTAAGTGCACCAAAATGACAAGTACAGGCTAACTAAGGGCGCTTTTACACGACCCCTAAGATCCGCTGGCCCCTTAAATTCGGACCAGAGATCTTAGGTGTTTGTCGCTCTTCGTGCGTCTCCAACCCTCCGTACTTCCTGGCTGCTGGCTGCGTGAGGGGAGGGAGGAAAAAAAGGGACAAAAGAATAAAGCCTTACCTCCCGGTGCTGGTGGAAGCTGCCGGGGAGCCCCGGTCACTTTCTGGTTCCTCTTAAAGGGGCGGGACGCAAAAAACAAAAACAAAAAGAAGCGAGGAGAGCCCAGCACATCCGCATCAAATATTTTTCACCTCCCAAGAGCAGGTACAAGAAAAGTGCGCTGGGTTGCGCTTAGGTGGGCGGGGTCGCACTTAATTGTCTGCAAACTCCGGAGCTGGTGGGGAAACATTTTAAAGCTCCGGAGCTTGCAGCCATTTGCGGCGGAGTTTAGGGGTCGTGTATAAACGCCCTTTAATTTATGAAATCTGACTACAGCTTCAGTAATTTGTGATTCAGATCCAAGGCTACAAATGCCTGTTTGGTCAACTCAATTTCAATAAGTGTTCTGCTTATATACTGCCCCATATCACTTCAAGTAGTCTCTGGGTGGTTTAGTTTTAATTACAGTATGCAGGCTACACATTGCCTTCCCAGCAAGCTGGGTACTCATTTTACCGACCTCGGAAGGATGGAAGGCTGAGTCAACCATGAGCTGGCTACCTGGGATTGAACCCCAGGCCGTGAGCACAGTTTTACCTGCAGTTCAGGCATTTAACCACTGCACCAAACTTTTTCCTTTTACCTTGGTTGACTACTTGCCTGTTTTTTTCACCCTTAATTGCACACATTCTAGACTTATTAGTCCCATATCAAGTCAGATATTTGTCTAGACGATTCTAGTTTTTAGTTGGAGGCCTGTGCGTCAGCATCTCACCTTCTCTAGTGGCCTCTTGCTACTGTTTGTCCTGTCTCTGTTTGAAAGCTATTTCTGAACTTCTCAGCCATGGTAACTGTTTGCTCCTTAATTATATATGACTTACCACCTGGGAGCATGATTACTGAGTACACAGAAAGCTTGAAGATGTTCCCCAGGGGCAGCAGCTTGATGGCCAATCTAAAGTCAATTCCCACGATATGAAAATATAATCAGCTGCTGGTCTCGTATTATATTGCAGTGCCCGGCTTTTTAGAGGCCTTTTTAGAAATGCTTCAGTGCAGCAGCGTAAAACAAGAGTGACTTGTAAGCATTACAAATAATACTTCCGTTTATCTCAAAATAATGATCTGTGTGGTACAGTACCTTGAAGGACATTGGTAACCATGTGTTGCTCCATTTTTTTGTGAGTGCCAATGTAGTGTTAAAAGTGCCAGATTATGACTCTGGAACCCCTATCCCTGGCTTGGCCATGGAAACTCACTGGGGTGCAGTAATAGTCAAGCCACTCCATAAATATCTAGAAATTGTGTCGTGGAGACTGGACTTCTTTTCTTGTGAGATCAAAATGTTTCACTACTCATCCAAGCAGCTTCATCAGTCTGCTTGGATGAGTAGTGAAAAGTTTTGATCCCAAAAGAAAAGAAGTCCAGTTGGTATGACTCACCTTCCAGATAACATCACCTGGATGACTGAGAATCTTCATAGACACTCCATAAATATCTCACAAACTGCAAAACCCCTACATGTTGAAATCAACATGTTGAAATAACACGCACATTTGTATTGGTTGCTGGAGGAGCTTTTTCTAGTCTCTGGAATCTGTAATGAAAAGTAGCCGTTTGTTGTACAAGCCAAGGATATATGTTAGAACTCTTTTATGTCTTTAGAGCATTTAAAGTGGTTACAACACTGAAAATGGATCAGCTCAGTCCAAGATGGGGTCATTTCAAAATTTTGGTTGAGGCTGTCCATTGCTCTGAGCACAGGCTGTCTATGAGGATTGGAGATGACCTGGATTCAAATCCCCACTCAAGCATAAAGGCTATATCTCACAGGGTAGTTGTGAGGATAAAATGCAGAACCATGTACAGTGCCCTGAGCTTTTTATAGAAAAGATGGGTATAAGTATAACAACAAATAATAATAATTGTATCCTTCCTGTAATGTATATCTTCTGTTCAGATTTCTTTTGGTATATATAACTTGACAAAGAATTAACTCCATTCATCCAGTTTTACAGGTACCCGGGAAACCAAAAAGTGTGATAAGAATTTATGCAGTTCTTGTTTGGGGAATCCACAATGAGCCCACTACTACATAATTACTACTGCCATCTGCTGGACAGAATTACAATAGAACGGTTTAAGGATAACCTGTAATTTACACCTCAAAGAAAATGCAGCATATTGGAATTAAAAGGGCATGACTCAAAAAAAATGATTTTTCGTTTTTCGTTTAGGGGGTCTGTTTTGGTTCATTTTCATTTTTCGGGGGTTTTTGTACATTTTTCGTTTTCATTTTCGTTACGAAATGAAACGAAAAAACAAAACGAAAATGAAAATTTTTCATTTCGTTAGCATTCTTTTCAATGCAACGTGTTTGCCATAACGAAGATGAAAAACACGGCAAAAGTTCGTTTCCGTTGTTTTGCTTCTGAAAAATTTTTCGTTTTCGTTTTCGTTACGAAATGAAACAAAAAAACAAAAACAAAAACGAAAATTTCGCTGAGTCGTGCCCATCTCTAAGCATTAGTTCAAAAAAAATTTTTTTAAATACCATTAGAATTTCAGAGTACATTTAAATCATGCACGGCAATATTGCATTTAAACAAATAGTCAATCTGTGACATCTGTGGCAGAATTAACATGGTATTATTAATCACCAGTGTAAAAAAAAATTAACTACTGAGAAATGTATTTTCAATTGCTCTGACATATGGGCTGCACATTATAGCAAAAGCTCTGCAGTGCCAGAACCTTACAAGATATACTGTCGCTTGGCATATCAGTTGCTGGGAATATGTCGCAGAGGGTGAATTTGGGCTCCAGATTCAGAGGAGAATACACGGATTCAGATTTCAGATGAACATCAGGGAAAACTTCCCATTGGAGCAGTATGACAGTGGAACCCGTTACCTTGAGAAGTGGCGAACGCTCCAGTACCAGAGGCATTCAAGAGAAAGATAGATAACCATCTTTCACATATGCTTTGATTTGTATTCTTGGCCTTGTAGTCCCCTTCCAACTCCATTATTCTGTGATTCTATAGTTCGTGTCCAACGCTTGGGCTTCAGTTTTGCAACTGGCTGGCCACTGTGTAAACAGGACGCTGAAGCAGAAAGGCATTGTTTAAGTGAGCATGGCTCCCCTTATGCTCTTAGCATGAAATACACCCTCAAGAACCTCCACGGATGCTGTAGCCAAATAGCCCAAACATGTAGGAGTCAGAGACAGCATGTGGTAAGAAGATCCTGCCATGCCATGTGCTTTTTTATTTAAGCCACCACTCTGATTCCAGTTTTGATGAGATGTTATATCCTGGTGGACCCTGGCAAGAAAATCAACAGCCATTGAAATTACTGAAGCAGAAACAGTGATTAAAATGGTCAGCAAACATTATTCCATCTTGTTTGCTACCATGGACTATAGTTATGGTGGGATTTTGCACCCAATCGCAACACTGTGTGGTGGCAAACGGGGATAACATGCCATGTCTACCTGTGTTATTAATTTTCCACAGACAAAATGGATCTCTTTTGGTGTCTAGCTATCATTGAACTAGAATGTGTGCAATTTGAGCAAAATACTGAATTGTGAGCAGTAACATCCCCTCGTGTTTTCTAAATCCAGGTCCAACTAAGAGGAGCTGTCAGAGGCTGTTGCCATAATTCCTCAGCCGGGATTATAAATTTCACAAGGCCTCGATCTCAGAGAGAAACCAACGAAAATAGCTGTTTTCTCCTTGTAATGAGATTTGTTCATATGAGATATTTTTCCAAAGATATTTCAAAATAATTCTTGAACGGTATCCCTGACCGAGACAAGGGAAATCCCAGCAGGAATTCTCATCATGACATGAAAAATCAATGAGTCCCAGAATCTTTGGGAGTATGGCCACATCATTATTCTTGACCACATGCCCCAGGGACCAGTAGGAAATCCTTTTCTCCTTCCCTGTTTCTAAGGTAGCATTGTTAACATATTAAAATAATAGAACATCTTTCATTTTTATTCGTTTATTTAATTCACATATGTACCACCTTTCTCCCAGAGCTGGAATCCAAGGGGGCTTACAGTGTAATTTTTAAAAAAATCATTAAAATTCAATTAATAACTGCATGCCTTAAAGTCAATTCTGACCTATGGCAATCCTTTCCAGGGTTTTCACTGGAGATGTGAAGGCTCAGAAAAGAAAAAAACAGAAAAATTCAGAAAAACATATTTTTCTGTTTTTTTTCCTGAAGACTTTTTATTTTTTTTCTGAAAACTTGGAAAAACTGAAAAAAGTAAAAGAAAAAATGAATACGGAATGTTTTATTTTAACCTGATGAATAAAATATCTTAAGACAGAGTGTTCAAATATTTTTCAAATCATTTCTAAAAATTATGCGTAGTATCGGATTATTCTAATTTCTGTGCACTGAGGACAAGCAAGTACTAGGTTACAAACTGAACTCTCTGATGCAAGGACAAATGCATTTCTTCCTTTCGGAGGTACTGCTATTGTCACAAGAAAATGAAAAAGGTTTCACTTTTGTTCTTGTGTGGGGGTAGGTATGTTTGGTAAGCGTTTACATTTAACTGATAAAAATCAAATCATTTAACTACATTAGTTTATAAGATTTGTGTAAATAATAATTTAACTACTAATACAATTAGAAATAAATATTATTTTAAAAAATCTGTTCGTAATAATTGTTTGGATACACTATATTTTAATATGCTAGTTGTGATAATTTTATCCCAAGTCAAATTGTCCATAGTCATATTTTATGTTCCTAAAGTAACAGAATGACTTTCAAGCTGTAAAGGGGGTGGTGAGTGCTAATGTAGCATTTTTTCCATTTTTTTTTCAATTTCTATTTTTTTCCGGGAAAAAGCAGGGTTTTTTTCCCCCAAGCTTCAAAATTTTTGGAAATTTTACATCTCTAGTTTTCACAGAAGTGGTTTCCCCTTCGCTTCTTCTGGGGGGCATCCTAGGACAGTACACCTTGCATAAGGCCACACTGCCTGGCTCTTCTTCCATCTGCCCTACCCTGGCTACACAACCACTGAAAGGTTGTAAATGTTTAAACAGAATTATAGTCTTTAAATGCTGATAAAACCTTAACACTTTAAACCCTCTCAAAATACTAGTACCACTTTACCAACAATTTACCAACAAGAATACATTAAAAAATAAAAAGCCAGCACATCAGCTAAACACCTATTGATTAGAAGACCTGGTTCCACTTAAAAATAAAAGGCTTTCCCTGCCAGTGGAAGGAGAACATTTCCAGCTGTTTAGTTTCTGCTCAAGACCATATGTTCCTACTAGGGATGGGCACCTTATGAAAACCAAAACACTGTTTTCAAGGAGCCTCATGGCGCAGTGGTTAAATGCCTGTACTGCAGGTAAAACTGTGCTCACGACCTGGGGTTCAATTCTGATGTAGCAGGCTCATGGTTGACTCAGCCTTCCATCCTTCCGAGGTTGGTAAAATGAGTACCCAGCTTGCTGGGGGGGGGGGCAATGTGTAGCCTGCATACTGTATTTAAACTATAAATCGCCCAGAGACTATGGTATGGGACGATATATAAGTAGAACAGTTGCAGAACACTTTGTAAGCTTATGAATTGTTTCGTAAGCTTACAAAATGTCAATCATTGTTTTGTAAAGAAATGAAATGAAATGGCAGGGTTTTATTCATTGTAAATGAACCGTTTCTTTACTATGTACTACCCTGAGTCTTACTATGGCTACCCTGAGTCCATAGTTGGTGCTTCTAGGACCCAGGGGAGCCATTTTTTAGAGTTACAAAGCAGTTTGTGTTTTGTTTCATAACAATTCTTTGGGAAAAAAATCATTTGAAACAAAATGAAACAAAACAGGGGCTAAAATGAAATGAAATGAAATGAAACACAATTTTTTCATTTCGTGCCCATCCCTAGTTCCTACATTATGATCGAAAGGTTAGCAGTTCGATTCCATTCATGGGGGGGGGGGAGCTCCTATCACTTGTCCCAGCTCCTGCCAACCTAACAGTTTGAAAGCATGTCAAGATGCATGTATATAATAGGTAACACTTCAGTGGGAAGGTCACTGCATTCTGTGCACTTGCATGTTAAGTCATGCTGGTCACATGACCATGGGAAATATCTTTAAGGCCAAATACCAGCTCTTTGGCTTACAAAAAGGAGATGAGCACCAGTCAGCCCCTAGATTCGGAAACCACTGGACTTATTTGTCAGGGGGAACCCTTGACCTTTTACTTAATCTATATTAATTGTTCCCTGTTGATTTTTAAGAAGAGTTGGAGCCCAGAGTAAGAGTGTGTTCCTTGTTGAAACTTCCTGCAACCTGAGCTCAGATTGTGTCAAACGTGGCTGGCTCTCAAATGCTGTTTTGCTGAGGGCGATTACGTCCTAACAGTTGCAGTGTATTCAATGGACTTTGTCCTCCTGTTATTGCCAACAGATCTGGGTAAGTTCATCTCTGGTGTAACAGGGCTAATTCTTGCCGTTTTACAGAACAGATAGTTTTTGATGCATGGAAGCTGGAAAGCATGAGGCTGATAAAGATCCAAAAACCAACATCCGGTTTTGTAACCAGGGCTGTCAACATGTTTTGCAGAAATATCAGCTTCAGAAAGAAAGAAGAAGAAGACAACTCATCATCAGTGGACCTCTGGACTTTCTACTCCCCCCTTTCTTTTTTTTTAATGAAAGCAGATAGACTTCAGAAGGACTATCCATATTTCCCAACATGTTTCAAAAATTCTGGGTACTAATGGGGTGGGGGAACACTTTGTTGCATCCCTGTTACCTATATCACAATTCTCAATACAGTGGTACCTCAGATAACAAAATTAATTTGTTCTGCGGGTCATTTCACTAACCGAAATGCGGTTTCCCATAGGAAGAATTAATCCATTCCAGAGGTCCTAAAAAGGGGGGGGGAAGCAGTGCAAAGATTAACAAAAGAACGCTCCAAGATAAACCCCAAGTCATTCCTGCCCAAAGTGCAATGAAAAGCAGTTCAAAGATTAACAAAGGAAAGCCCAAGATAAACCTCAGGTTGTTCTAACCCAAAGCAATGAAAAGCAGTGCAAAAACACAAAAGAAAGCAAGGAAACCACAGCACCCTACCTTTCCAAGTTCGAAAGGTCCAAATCCCTCAGGAAAATGTCCAGAATGGCTCCAAAACATGATGAAAAAAACCTGTGCCAACTTCTCCCACCCCTCTACAAATTACGAGAGGCGCTATGTATGCATCATGGCTACACTTTTTTTTTGCAAAGCATAATGGAAATTTCATTATCGGAGGCAGCCCATAGGGAAATTTCATTATCTGAAACTTCCGTATTCCCGGAAATTTCATTACGTTATCGGAATTTTTCGTTAACAGGGGCATTTGTTATCCGAGGTATTACTGTATATTTAAAGGATATTTAAGCACAATAAATAAAATGCTGTGAGAAGACATGGCCAACACTGGAAATGGAGAAGCTTGCCTCCTGTTGGAGTTTGGATGTCACTCTGGCTCATTTGAGGCAAGAGCTTCTAAACAATGTTGTGCTAGCTTCCTGCATGTTATGATTTCTAAACAAATTCTTGATCCTTATTCATTCTTTTTAGTACTGTACTTATTTATTGTTCAATGTCTTAATCCTAGAAACTCTTCACATCTTGCTAGAAATCTACATGTCAAATGTGTCTATTTTTTAATACAGCTGCCCTTATTAAAGTACATGACCCATGCCATACCACAGATCCAATAGTACAGAGTACTGTAAAAGGTATACTGTACTGCATTGGAAAAAACTGGATTACAGCAAAAGCTATGCATAGCATGCTCTTTTGCACACTCTAATGGCCTGTTCTGGTAATGACCGTTAGAAATAAATATTTGGGGGGCTTTTTAAAAATATTTTTAATATTTTCATAGATAAGTGAATCAACAGATATTTATCCTGCAAATAAGGGATCCTACTGTATTCTCAAAGTCCATTTAAAGATTTTGTTGTTGTCTGTGAAGATTCTCAGTCATCCAGGTGAGTTTATCTGGAAGTTGAGTCATAGCTACTGGACTTCTTTTTGAGAGATAGAAACATTTCGCTGTTCATCCAAACAGCTTCATCGGTCTGAATACAGCTAGTGCAAGTCCTCTATCTTATAGTAAGCTTTGACCTCTTGTCACCCTGGTCTGAATTAGGCTCATAAGATGAACAATGGCCTGAATAGGCTCGTTAGGGAGACAATAGTATCCATAGTCTTAACGTGAACAATGGCCTAAGGTGCTGAAACCTATCAAGAATGGGTCGTTAGCTATGGCCTTGGTGGTGAAGGCTTTTTGATTTGTCTGGATACTTTGGAAAGCACAGCCTGATAAGTAGCAGATAGACAATGCCTGAGCCCACCACCTCTGTTGAGGGAGGGATTTTCAATGCTCACATGAATGGCTTTCCTTATGCCTCTCTCAAACCACCTCTCTTCTTTGTCTAATATGTGTACATCCTCATCTTTGAAAGAGTGCCCTTTGTCCTTCGAATGGAGGTGTACTGCTGATTCTGGTCCTGAGCTGTTACCCCTCCTATGTTGAGACATCCTTCTGTTTAATGGCTGTTTAGTTTCTCCAATGTAGAGGTCTGAACACTCCTCACTGCATTGGACCGCATATACTATATTGCTCCTTTTATGATTCGGTATCGGATCCTTTGGGTGGACAAGTCTCTGCCTTAGTGTGTTTGTGGGTTTGAAATAAACAGGGATGTGGTGTTTGCCAAAAATCCTTTTCAGCTTCTCAGGCACTCCAGCCATGTAAGGAATGACCAGGTTCTTCTGTTGGGTCTGGGTCTCAAACTGATCCCTTGTTCTTCTGGGATGGCCCACTGCTTGGTTGAAGGCCCACTTTGGATATCCACAGGCCGTCAGGTGCCTGTCTTCCTTCTTCTTGGCTTCTGTGGAGGTGGGGATGCTCTCTGCTCTGTGGCTTAGGGTCCTGATGACTCCTAGTTTGTGCTGTAATGGATGGTGGGAGTCAAACAGTAAGTACTGATCTGTGTGGGTGGGTTTCCTGTAAACTTCTACTCCCAGGCCACAGTCAGATCTGATGATGACTGCACAATCCAGGAAAGCCTGCCTGTTGTCTTGGGTGTCTTCCCTAGTGAACTTAATATTAGGGTCCACCGCATTGATGTGGTCTGTAAAGGCCTGTACTTATTGAGTCTTGATTTTCACCCAGGTATCATCTATATACCTGAACCAGTGGGATGGTGTTGTCCCTGGGAAGGTGTTGAGTGCCTTCTTCTCCACTTCTTCCATGTATAGGTTTGCAACAATTGGTGACACTGAGGAATCCATGGCACAACCATGCTTCTGTTTGTAGAAGTCCCCTCTGTTGCTGTATAGTACATTTTCACTTTAAGGAAACTTCTGTGGGCTGTTTTGATTCTCATTTTCATTCCATGTCTATGATGCCCCTCTTCATTTAATCAAAATCCAAGGTAATTACGCTTAATATATTCCATACTTTCATTTTTTGCTCTTCAGCTGCTTTCATTGGGCTGCCTGCTTTTTACTTACTACCTTGAACTTGATTTTCTTCACAGTTCTTTTTAGATCATGGTAGTTACTTATGTCGTTGACTTTGGCCGTTACTTCACGAGCTGCTCGCTTCACGGCAAGCCGTCATTTCTGTGCGAACCGATCGCTTCAGTCCGCACGCTCCTCCTTTTTGGCTGCGACGTCACCCCGACCACGCCCCCTTTACCGTGCTCCAACCGGGGTGAGTGATTCCCCTGCCATGGGCCGGGAATCTTTTCGCTTCGCATCTCGCTTCGCATCTCGCTTCGCTCCCAACGTCACGTGTGGTCTCGGTTTTTGGCTTTTATTTCAAGTTTTTTTAAAAAATATTCAAACAGGGATATCGATGCATCGCTATATTGTTTCATCGCTTTGTGCTGTTACTTCCTCGCTCGAGTAGCGGCAGCCGCGGCGGCGGCGGCGGTGGCAGCGGCGGGAGCAGGAGGAGACGCTGCCGCCTCGCCCGGCCAGAGCAGGGCACCCGGAGCAGGCAGCGTGCAAGCGGCGGAGGGCGGGCGGCTGTGCCATGCGGGGCTCCCCCCGAGTAGCGGCAGCGGCGGCGGCGGGGGGCTGCCAATGATGCCAGGAAACAAAACACAGGATCGTACAGTAACCACGCTCTGTCGTGAATGACAGCCAAGCATTGATGCATCGATACGCCGAGTAATTTTTTAAAAAAATAAATAAAAGGAGAGTGGAACCGGACGTTGCAAATCAGCTTTCTAATGCGAAGGGAGCACGTGAGGTAGTAATCGATTCGGTCCCAAAAATGCCCCGCGTGAGTACAGAGAAACGGGGGTGGGAGTGAAGGGAGACCACGTGACCACCACGTGACCACCTCCAAATTCAAATCGAAGGCAAGGTCAATTCGAAGCGAGGCACCTCGTGAAGTAACGGCCTTTATGGACTAAACTTTGTAAAGCATCTAAATATTCATTTAAAAAACTGCACTGTCTTCATATCAGATGTTGGCAATGATACTACCATTTGAATCGGCAAGTGCTTCTCTAAAGACGTTATTAGACACAATCTGAAAGGAAAGTGTGATAGCATAAAACTTTACCATACTCCTCTTTATACCTCAGTGTCTTCTGTTGCCTGCCCTTCTAACTTCACTGCCAGAAATATGCCTATGATTAGCAGTCTGTGCAAGCAACAAAAATCATCACATTTTCTGGTTCCACAGACAGAAGTAATTCTTTCAGCAGGATTGTTCCATAACCTCTGGATCCTGACCTGGGTTGTGGGAAAATTTGCATGTGATCAGAGCCCCTAGCTCACTTTTTGGATTGCTCTTCATGAATCAGGACTCGTCCCTTTTCTGGTGACCACATGAATTATATGGGCTATATTAGTAACCTATCCTGACCCCTTGTCATCTGTTCCACTCCTTTTTGGAGGAGCACCAGTGCTTCTTCTATGTTGGAATGATTGAAATTTCTTGAGTTTATACTGTTCAGCAGTCTCTGTGTTTGCTTACTTGGTGACTGAGGTCAGTGCTTCCTAGGGTGACAGGTTTGTGATGTTTGCAGTGCGACGTGGCAGCAGAAGATACAGGAGAGAAATTCCATCCTCTGGTTCCATCTTCACAATTAACTTGTTTTTTCTAATGGATGCAGCCCTGTCCTAGATGCATTGGAAATAACTTTGCCAGGTGGATCTACTGGTCTAGTGTGACATCACTTACTAAATTCAAAACAAAACAAAACAAAACGGAATGTTGCTTGTGGGGAAATATTATCCTGTGTACTAGATGCTAGCAAGACTGCTAGGATGACCATTCCTCAGAAACAAAACCTGTCACCCCTGTGGGCAGAGCAGCTTAGCAAGGCTGAAAACTGATCACTTCAAAGAGGATGGAGCTCTCTCGCTCGCTCTCTCTCTCTCTCTCTCTCTCTCTCTCTGTGTGTGTGTGTGTGTGTGTGTGTGTAAGAGAGAGAGAGAGAGAGAGAGAGAGAGAGAGAGGGCAAACAATCCTGTGCCAAAAATATCTGCTCACTAGAGGTGGCGCTGATGGTCTTTTAAAAGTGCTCTTAAGTCAGTGGTGTTCTGCTTAACAGTTTTTCACCTGTCTTTTAATCTTGCTGTTTGCCACCTTGAATCCCAGGTGTAAGAGAAAGGGAGGAAAGTAAATAAACATCCACTGAGCGGTTGACTGGCAGACTAATTAAAAACTGTGGACAGGAGGGCTGTGGATAGGGCACTGACATAAGGGCCACTGACATCCTTCTCATCCCAGGTCCCATAAATCCTCCTTCGTTTATTAGGCTTATAAAAATCGCACTTTCCCACAACAGGTGGGTGGGACGTTGTGTAATCTCAATATAAACCCTTCTCATAAAACTCAAGGAACCCAATCATCCATTAAAATTGACGAGGACATTAAAATTAAAGGGCCTGGAAACATTGAGTGGAACAGGACAGACTTGAGAGGCTGTGTGAGGCCCTACAAAGACCTGAGGCATGTCTCGGAAGCTGAGGAGGGCAGGTTCTTCATGAAAGATCCCTTGGACAAGAATGTGTGGAGGCTTCCCAGCCGACAGTGCCCTTTGTAGCTAACAGCTGTTCAAGAAAAGGAGGCTACTGCCCATGTTGCCTGGCAACAAGAAGGGGCAGAAGAAAAGCATATATTCAGTGGTGGCTGGTGAACCTTTGGCATTCCAGATGTTTTGGGCCACAACTCCCAGAATTCCAAGCCTGTTGTGCCAATGACAAAGGACTGTGGGAGTTGTGGTCCAGAACATCTGGAGTGCCTGAGGTTTAACACCACTGCACTCTATGGTCAAGGGAAGACAGAAGGGTCAGGCAAAAGAGTTCCAGGAGAAGGAAGTCAAAGGTGATGAGGCAACCCAGGGGCCTTACTAAGTCATAAGCAGGCAGAGGAGCCATTGTCTTTGTTATAACCTTTGAATTGCAGAGACGGGAGGGACTCAATGAATCATCAAGTCCTGCCACTCTCAAGGAGGCACAGTGGGGAAGAGAAATCCCAGTTTCTGGCTCCATGCCAGGGACTTAAGCCATTGAGCTACCCAGCAATTCACTAAGGCAGTTCAGCCATTTCAGTTACTCAGGGTGTGACTAGACTGACCAATAACATAGTATGGATTTTGCAGTAGGAGTGGAATGGATGAATCCAAAATTTTAAAAACTAACCACAGGATGCAAAGGTCAGCACAAATCAACATGACCTTTTCTGCTTCGTACATGGAGGGTTTTCTTCCACCATCACCCCTGCTGCTGCGGGCTTCTACTTTTTTCTTACATGGGAGCTATTGAATGATGCTTTCCCCATGTGACCAGCTGTTTCATTCTCCAAAAGGATGGAGAGTGTGACTGGGGGTAGTATTTTGGCAACATACTAAAATGGGTCTAATATGTTTTGGACATCAGGAACACCCATGCCCGAAATATTTTTGCCTAGTTGCCTGATGTGTGTGTTGTTGTTTTAATGAGTCACTTACCGTAACTTAGCACTAGATCACCTTAAGACTGCATCAATATGTTTGTTGAGCACTAGAGTACCTCTGCACAGGCACAAAATGATAAAAAAATCAATAAGAAATTGAGTCAGCTCTAATGAACTACAGCAGACTACTGCTCTACAGTATATGGGTTTATACATTGCAGAGAACTTCAGGAAAACTGTCCCTTCTCCTGAATGCCCTGCAACATATTAAATAGCCCACCACTATCAAAACGAACCATAAAAAGAGAGCCAGGGATCAGCAGAAGGCAGGAGCAAAGGAAAAGGGGGCTGGGGGCTGTGGCGGAGGTCACATGGCATGAGACTGTGGGGCCTGTGAGTGCACACGGGCTGTGAAACAACCCACAGCCCCCATGTGATCACCTAATCTGAAGAGAAGCATAAAATAAGATGCAGATGAAGTTGCAGCAAAGCCCAGTGGCCCCAATTTGACTTGCCAATGTCGTCACAGTTTAAGTACTAGTGTGATCAATGGCACATCCAGATAGGGGCAGTGGGAACAGTCTGGTTCATATTTAATTAGGGCCTTATCTTTAGGGTGATCTAGTTCATGGATGCTACAGGGAAGAGGGCATTGATTTATTCTCAGTTGCACCTGAAGGTATGACAAGAACCAGTGGGTGGAAACTCATCAAAGGGAGAGCCAACCTGGAAATAAGGAGAAATTTCCTGACAGTGAGAGCCACCAAACAGTGGAACAGAGTTCTTAATGACAGGACATTTTGGAAGTCAATCACTTTTATAGAGTGAGATGTGGGTTTCCCTCCCTTCTGTCTTCCTAACCTTCATACCTATTTTTCCCCTGATGCTGCAGGCTGTCCCTGGTGGTGGTTGCAGCAGTCTACTTATTCATGAGTAGAGATGGGCACGACCAGAAAAAATGACGTTTCGAGTTGTCATTTGTCGGAACGGGTCCGTTTCGGGTCGTTTCCGTTTGTTGTGAAATTTTTCAAAAATTTGTCGTTTCCGTTTGTCGTTTGTCATTTCCAACGCGATTTAGCGCAAAGAGCATAGGGGTGTCCCGCAATCAGGGCCGGCGAGGTGTTTTTGTGCCCTGGGCGGGACGGGGGGCGGGTGGTGGGGGGAGGTGCGGGCAGGCAGCGGTGGCGGGGGGCCATGGGCGGGCGGCGAAAGCAGCAGGGGGAAGGTGCGGGTGGGCGAGTGGGCAGGCGGCAGCACGGGGAGTGGGCAGTTAGGATATCACTTAAGATAGAGGTTCTGTTCTTGGCTTGCACCCCAAATGTGTGTGTGTGTGCAAGCAAATTGAAGTTGGGAAAATAGAAAATAAATGGTAGTATATAACATATTTTTAAAATAAATCCACACCTCCCCCTCCCAGTCGAACCTCCCCCTTTACCCAGTAAGAAAAAAAATCCTCACAAACTGCCAGAGGGGGGGAAAAAGGAATAAACTGCTGTCTACTGCTATTCCCTGCAGCAGACAAAGCTGCAGGGAATCAAAGGAATTATTTTCTAAATTCAATTCCCTCCCTCCCTGCCTAACTTAAATCTAAAGCCTCCAGCCTCCCTCCAAATTCGAATAGCAGCAGCAGCCAGCCACACAGCCCTCCTCCACCCTCAACCACATCCAAGAGCAGACTGCGACTTCTGGAAGGTGCCTCGGCTTTTTATGCCCTCTGGCACATCCAGAAGTGTCAGTCAAAACCTGGCCATGCCATTGGTGGAATGGTTCAAAAAAACTTGCATGGTCCCATCCCATGCCCAGCCCACATGGGCAGGTCTAAAAAAATAAAAAATAAAATAAAATAAAATAAAATCAGTGCGACCTTTTACTGCTATAAAAACCCCACTGCTGCTACTATAAAAATTCAGGCATTTAAAATACCTAATTTTCACATGTTTCTGTTGTGCTTTGGTGGGTTTCTGGACCACGATTTAAAAATAAATATTGCGGTCGCCATTTTGGATCCCCCCCACCGCATGTCATGGAGACGACGAGGATGACCCCCCCCAGCCTGGTGCAAGCAGCCCAGGACAGGAGGGGGGGAGCCCGGGACACCTCCCCCCCAGAAACCACCCCTCAGGTAGGTGTCCTCAGGCAAGCATATTTTCACCTGCTTTTTTGGCCGGGAGTCGTTTTTTTTTTTTTTTTAACTTTTTAAAACTTTTTTTCTGTGCTGCTTGGCAATGGCATCGCGCGATCGCCGCGATGCCATTAACGACAACGAAAAACCCGACCCAATTTTTCTTTTTTCGGGTCGGGTTCAAGCTGGAGCGGTGTAATTATCGTTACCGTTTCCGCTACATAACGGAACCGAAAACCGAAAACGGAAACGACAATTTCGCCGAGTCGTGCCCATGTCTATTCATGAGTAATGTGGGTTAAATTTACTTTTGAGAAATTCCCAAAGTGCAAAGCAAAAGAAAACACCCCATTAATTTCACAGTTTAAATGAGTGAATTTGTGACATTATTCTCTTTTAAAAATATTTTTTTCAATTCCCCCCCCCCCAGAAAGCTGTTAAAAATATTTGGCTAGAAAGTAGTTAACAGCCTTCTTTCAGAATCTGTTCACAGTGGCAGAGTCAAAAGTTCAGTCTAGAGAGACTGACTCTCAATGGAGCCCAGCAAAGAAGCTGCTGTGCTGCATACTAAGCACTTCTCCAGAATCAGGTCATCTATGAATGATTTAGCACTGTTCCCCACAAGTGTGCAGTGCACCACCCCTCCCGGCCATGCTCCACTCCCAAGATGGATGACTCTACAGGGGTGGCCCAGCTATCCAAGGCCAACCAACACTCCTCAGTATGCTGTATTGTTACATTTGGGGGGAGGGAGGGAATGCTAACTGAGGCTTCAGTCATAATCCACAGATGGGTTCAGAGTTTATGAGACAACACCCATAGACTCAGCATGTTCTGGCTAAAATAGCACTAACTGCTAAAGGACTGTTAAAGGCACAAGTGGGTTAATTTATCTGGAATTTTAAGAAGAGGCTGCGAGGGACTGTTTTATCTCCATGTATGCACCTTTTTTCTTATCAATGTACATTTGATATCTAGAAAAATATTTGATATTTTTCTATCTTTTAAAGATTTTTGTTTGCTTGCTTCTATACAGGGCAAAAAAGAGTGTTACTTCTTTTAAAAAAAATTGTATGTCCAAAGGTCCCAAAACTTGGCATAGAAAAGGAATGGGCACTGGACAGTCCTCTCCCACTATACCAGTGGTTCTCAACCTTCCTAATGCTGTTACCCTTTAATACAGTTCCTCATGTTATGGTGACCCCCAACCATAAAATTATTTTGTTGCTACTTCATAGCTAAGGGTATTTGTACACGACCCCTAAACTCCGCCGCAAATGGCTCCCAGCTCCAGAGCTTAAAATTGTTTCCCCACCAGCTCCAGAGTTTACAGAAAATTAAGTGCGGCCACACCCACCTAAGCGCGTCCCAGCGCACTTTTCAGGTACCTGCTCCTGGAAGGTGAAAAATCCCAGATCCGGATGTAAAGGAGTGAGTGGCCGGCTCTCCTCGCTTCTGTTTGTTGTTGTTGTTTTGCCTCCCGCCCCTTTAAGAGAAGGAATCAGGACAACGACGGGGCGGGGAGGCTTGGACCGGCAAACGGAGGTGAGCCTGCATTCTTTTGTCCCCTTGTTTCTCCCTCCCCTCACGCAGACAGGATCAAGGATACTGCTCTGGATACTGAGTTTGGCGGGGGGATGAAGCACCTTGGGGGCCTGGAGGAACCTCACACTGTATGTTAGCTACTTGCCTGTCTCAAGAGTGGGGGGGCATTGGGTCCAGGAAGTTCTCTTCTGGTTCTGTGGTGGGGTATTTTATCCCCTCACCTCTCCTTTCTCCTTGTAGGGCACCTCAGCCAAATGTAGGGGAACTAATTCAGTATTTCCAGAAAGGTGTGTGTGTGGGGGGGGGGGGAATGTGGCAGGCATTAACAGCACCAAGGCCTTGGGCAGGTTGTCCGCCTTGAAAAAGGGCCCCACATGCACACACATATACAGTAAGTTGGAGCACAGGAGGAGGACTGGGATAGCTCCCCCTGCTAAGATCTGGAAGCCCTTCAAAGGCAGGGCATGTGGCAAACCTCCTCCTTCATGGCATCCTTCTCAGATGGCTGACACCTGTCCATGCCAGAGAGGGGCTCCGCCCCACCCCCACCCCACCATCCCCAGCTACCTCCACCCACGTCCTCGCCGCCAGGCTGACTTACCCCACAAGAGGAGGTGGCCGAGCAGCGCAGAGGGGCTTCTCGAATCATCCTGGGAGGGGCAGGACAGGAACGGGTTGCTTGGCAAACATGGGGCTGGGGGTTGCTCAGAGGCAGGGCTTTATGGCTGAGGCAGCCATAATAATACAAGGGCGCACATTTCTCTGGGAGGCTCCAAGATGGCTGGGCGGAGGGTGGGTGTGCTGCCGCTGCTCTGTGCTCCAAAAATGGGGGGGGCACATAAATCTTGTTGTTGGTAGATTGCCAGAAAGGAAGTGGGAGGGCAAAAAAGAGTGGGGAATCTGAATATGCCCTCCCTCCCTCCCCACCCCACCCCACCCAATCCACTCCTGGCTCAGCATTAGAGGCTGGGTGCAAGCGGCTGTTTGGTGCCAGCCGTTTGTGCCTTTTTCTTTGCCGGCTCAGTGACCCCTGTGAAACGTTCCTTCAACCCCCAGGTTAAGAACCGCTGCACTATACCAAATTTGGTGGTGATCTGACTCCTGGTTTTATATTGTAGTCTGGACTGCCACCCTTTTTAGAGTTACCTAGTAAAATGTGTTTTGTTTTTGTTTTTGTTTTTAAGTTGTGGCAATATCATGATTGCGCTTCTTGTCATCACACTTGGAGTATCTCTGTTCAGGTGTACTCTGGGCACATCCCAGGATGACAGTAGGCTTGGTTAGCATGCACAGTAGGCTTTTTCCCTCTGCAAGAATGTCCTTAAGCCTTCTGGACTATATTCAAAGACTCCTAGTACAGCTTTGGAAGCCTTTTGAAAACACTCCAGAACCAGCCACCATTCAGTCAATTCCACTGCTCGAAACATGAAAATTATTCTGTACTTCAGTCACTATTAAATATCCATCCTGGATTTTAGAGAGGAAGAATTTGCTTATCCATTTTTATTGATAAGTTTATTTTTAAAGCTTTCGTGGAGAGACCTTAGGGATTTTGGAAGATCCCAGGGAGCTCCAGCTTGTCCTTGGATCCTCGCCTCTCCTACCACCACCACCCCACCTTACTCTGCTTTCAGATTATACCTCCTAGGCATGTTTCCTTTTTGTTCCCACTGGATTTCTTGGCTCTAACCTGTTCTGGCTTTGAAACTTCCTCCCTCCCTCCCAGCTGACACTGCATTCTTTTAGCCCTTTTGGCCAGCTTATGGGCAGATGGAAATTGCTTTTCTCCTTCCTGCCCTAGAAGGAGGGAAACCAGCTCTCAGACTGAAAATGCAGTTGGCTTTTGATATTTGCCCTTCTCCAAAAATTGCAAGGCAGCTCTTCAAAATCATATTTGGGAAACTGGGGCACAAAGGTCTATATACTAATGAAAATTAATATACTGTATAGTATATTAACACCCCCCCACACACACACACACATTATATTAGGGAAAATGCTTGCAAAGGGGACAGCTGATGCAGAAAAGGGTTAAAATACTGTAAATGGTATTTTTGAAAAAGTGAGGAAATGAGTGAAACCCACATTTACAGATCCAGCCACCCCTTCTCTAGGAACATTGAAACAAATGCTATGTATCCTCCATTCTGGTTCCCAATAAGGCTGCCCACAGTCATGAGATTATCATTAATTTGAAACCAACCCTACAAGGAAAGACAGAAAGAACTGGGTGTGCATAGTCCAGAGAAGAGAAGACTGGGGGGGGGGATATGATAGTACTTTTCAAATATTTGAAAGAGTGTCACACAAAGGAGTATTAAGATATGTTCTCAGTCATCTCAAAGTGCAAGACACATAATAATGGCTCAAGTTATGGGAAGACATTTAGGCTGAATGTCTGAAAAACTTCATAACTGTTAGAGCAGTACAGCAATGGAACCAGTTACCTTAAGAGGTGGCGAGTGCTCCAAAACTGCTCAATTCAGAAATTCAGACAACCACCTACCAAATATCCTTCAATTTATATTGTTGTATTGAGAAGAGGGGGTGGGCTCAATGGGCCCTTCCAATTTCATTACTCTATGATTCCATGTTTCTATGATTCTATGATTGTTGTTGTTGTCATTAGCTATACTTCTGCCCTATGACTCATGGGAGTTTACAATTGTCCTAAAATAAATTGAAAAGAAAGAAAGTAAAGAATAAACTGGATATCTGAACAGGCATGGATAACTGTTGCCCAGTCAAGCCCAACTCATCTGCTTCCTTGCAACAGGTTTGGACCCGAACATGCTTAAAGGAAACAGTAGTAAGACCATTGCTGAAAAAGCCCACATAATACTGAATAATTACCAACCAGTCTCTAATATTCCTTTCTTGAGTAGATTGTGCATTCCTAGCTCCAGGGGTTCCTGGAAGAAGTGGAATATGGGACAGAAACTGCTTTGGTTGCCTTGGTGGGCAATCTATTCTGGGAACTGGGCAGGGAGAATGTGCCCCTGTTAGTGCCGTTGGACCTGTCAGTGAATATCGGTACCATTCAGGATGGTATCCTTTTGAACCCTCTCTCTGAGATGGGACTTAGTGGCATGGTTTTACTGTGGCCCTTGTCCTACCTGCAGGAGAAGGTCTTTGCCTGTTTCCAGAAAGACAACAGAAATGACGCAGTCCTGGCATCCAGTGGGAAGGAGTTACAGAGTCTGGGCGCAGCAGCCGAGAAGGTGCTGCTGAAGGAGAGCCAAGATGGTTTTTCCAATAACAAATCGTGCCTCACTAATCTGTTGGAATGTTTTGACAGTGTTAACAAACACATGGATAAGGGAAATCCAGTTGACATTGTTTATCTGGACTTTCAGAAGGCCTTTGACAAGATCCATCACCAAAGGCTTTTGAATAAACTTGCCAGTCATGGAATCAAGGGACAGGTCTTGTCCTGGATCAGCAACTGGACTGGAAACACAGGGTAGCACTAAATGGACACTTCTCCAAGTGGAGGGAGATAAAGAGTGGTGTCCCCCAAGGTTCAGTATTGGGGGCCCTGCTTTTCAACCTCTACATAAGTGATCTAGAAGTAGGAGTAAATAGCAAGGTAGTCAAATTTGCTGACAACACTAAATTATACAGGGTAGTAAAAACTGAGAGAGATTGTGAGGAGCACCAGAGGTATCTCTTGACACTGGGGGAGTGGGCAAACCAGTGGCTAATGAACTTCAACATTAGTAAGTGCAGAGGGATGCATGTGGGGGGGGGAGCCCAATTACATTTATAAACTGATGGGGTCTGAACTCTCTGCAACAAACCGGGAAAGGGACCTTGATGTTCTGGTGGACTGCTCAATGAAAGTGTCAACCTAGTGTGCCTCAGCAGTGGAAAAAAAGCAAACTCAGTGCTAGGGATCATTAGGAAGGTTATAAAAATAAGTCAGCAAGTGTCATTTTGCCTCTTTATAAATCTATGGTGACTGGCCCAATCTGGAGTATTGTGTACAGTTCTGGTCACCATACCTGCAGAAGAATATTATAGAGAAGGAAAAAGTGCAGAGGAGGGCAACCAGAATGATTAGGGGACTGGAACACCTTCCTTACCATCTGAGGCTGCAACGGCTGGGCCTCTTCACTCTTGAACGACGGCACCTAAGAAGTGACCTGATTGAAGTTTATAAAATCATACACGCTATGGACAAAGTAGATAAGAAAAAAACTTATTCCAAACCTTCAATTGGCCTGTCCAAGACGGTTTATAATATAGTTGTTAAATAAGAAGTGGATAGGGTAGAGACTTGAAGGACAGCACATGTCAAAGTCGATGGTGCTGAAATGTGCTCCATCAACATCATGGAGGGAATGACTCCGCCCAGATAATCAGTGTCATCCAGGTGTGTTTGGAGCCACAGGGCTACCATCTTCTCGACAACCACAACCCAAAAAGGTAAATGTAAGACTCTCCTATAATTATTCAGGACATCTGGGTCAAGGACTGGTTGCTTCCAGAGCTTTCATAATAGCTTCCGTTAGATAGGAAGGGGCAGCACCTTCCTTTAAGTCAAATCTGCCATTTATCACCTCTCTTAGCTACAGGGCCAGTTCCACCCTGGCAGATTTGACTAGTTAAGAGGGACAAGGATGAAGTAAGCAGGTGGCAGCCCTCACCTTTCTAAACAACGTGACCACATCCTTGAGAACTACAAACTGAAAAGGAGCTCAGTGAACAAGACACACATTTGCCGAAGTTACATCAGCACGACCTGCTGTAATATCAAAGTCCAAGGCAAGGCAAATCCAATGGACTTTGACTGAAAAACACACACAGAAAAACAGCTCACAACGAGCGACTAACTGCTACAGCACCCAAGCTGCAGGACCCCAGAAAAGAAAACTGTGCACAGCTCAGAAAAACAGTGTTAATCTGCTATGTGAAGATATTGTGTTATACTAAGACATCAGCCCTTTTTTGCAGACCTGGCCAATGTCCACCCACTGGGTACAGTTTTGCTGAGTATTGCAATGTTCATAATACTTGACTATCATAATCCTCAAATATATATTTGAAAACCCTATTAGGGCTGCTATAAATTGGCTCTGACTTGAAGGTACAGAGTTAATGTGATTGTGTAAGTAATTGGGTTATAGATCTTGTATTATAACCCCGATTGTTTTTGATGTTTCCGAGGCTTGTCTATAAAACAAAAAATAAAAGAAAAGGAATGGCTCAGTATGCAACAGATATCTATGGAGATTTCTCAAATTACAGCAATTTGCTTCCAAAATTGTGTTTGTGTACCCCCCCAAATAGGATTTCAACCAATATAAAATAACATACAAAATAACACTATATAGCATAATTTCGACTAGGCAGGAGAGAGTTTAAAGCCGAACTCAGATACAAAAATAATATCCATTAGAGAAAAGGCAAAATAGAATTCTATTCCACACGAAGAAAACATGTGATGTGACTTTCCTCTCTAAGTCTATACACTTTGCTAGAAAACTGCACCTTTCCCTTGTGCCAGCCTTCATCCCATCTGTCACCTGGGTCGTGTCTAGAGATGAGCACGAAACAGGAAAATTGTGTTTCGTTTTGTTACTCATTGCATTTTGTTTTGTTTTGCTAGTAACAAATTTTAAATAGAATTTTTGTAACAAAATGAAATGAGCAACAAAAGTACTCAGAAGTTGCCGCCACCCAGCTGGGTTTTTTTTTATAGGTTTGTCTGTGGGGAGGGGGGTGCCCTTCCTCCCCACAGCCCAACCTGTCAAAAAACATCAGCTGGGTAATGGGGGCCAGAACTAATTTTCTTTCTCCTTTTTCTTAGATGTCTAAAGCAACTAGTAGTCTAGAAACAAGGAGGTACATTTCTTTTAAAAAAAACACAACCCTAAGTAACACATGCTGAACAAGGCAACGTTTTAAGCAGTGAACAAGATACAGTCAGTAAGCAGTGATGGTGGTGGATGGAACAATATGCCATATGGATCCCCAGATATTGCTGGAATGTTGTTCCCATGAGGATGAAGGCTGGAAGAGCAGAAGTGCTCATACCTCTCCTTTGATGTCAAATAGTCATTGTTTATCCAGTTACTAGCAGGTAGCATTTCTTTTTTTCTTCTGGAGTTGTTGTCTGGGTATGTGTTTGTTTCTTTTCTTTCTTTGGCAGTGCTCCATGTTTCTATCGGTGTATTTATATAAGTATCAAGTAACAAAAGGAGCACGTGGGTTTGAAACCCCCCATGGGCCCTGGGATTCATATATATCATGATGGCTTAGGAAAAATGGTAGATTGTCTTAATTAATGGTTTTGTGGCACCTTAAAGGTTAACCTCCGAGTTTTATTTTGTATGTACAGTATTTCCACTTATCAACAATGGAGTGGTGTGCAGTTTGCAAAAGTTTGACCCCATCCGAACACCACAGCATCCTTGGTGGTTTTTCATGCCAAAGAATGACATGGCTACCCTCCCCCTCTGCAAAGCACACTTTATAATGCTTGTGCTGCCCTAGTGGCACCTTCTCTGCCCCCTGCTTTGGTGGTGACCCTTAAGCATAGTGGCACTTTCTTCTGGGAATACCTAGTGTGAACATTGGGCAGCCCTTATGACACAATGCAATATTATTATTTTTTATTTTATTTTATTTATTTTAGAGTATTTTTACCCTGCCTTTCTCCTTGGAAAAGGACCCAAGGCGGCTTACAGTAATGAGGGATAATATACAGTTCAGATACTACAGATGTACTGTTTACTTCACCAAGAGAGGTACCTCTGTTAAAAAAAGAAAATGAAACATCAGCAATAAGAAACAAGATGGAAGAAAAGAGGATGTGTAGCCTTAAGAAAGTTTTCCCACTAGATGTCACTGCTGCATAACATTTAACGGGAGGTCCAAAAGCAGTCACAGGGAAGAGCAAGGAACTTGTACCTGGCCAAGGGGGAATATAAGAACATTCCCAGTGTAGTAGAATAGATAAAGTGTCAGATGTTTCGGGAGAACAGGGTCTGAATCCCCTCTCAGCCATGGAATCTCACTCGAAGAGTGGAATTGATAAAAATATTTCCTTAAATATCTCACTTATCTTGAAAGCTCTACTAAGGACTTGGCAACAAACAGCACACACACATATTAAGGTTCTAAGGCAGCCACAAACAAATAGTCCTCTTATTTGCAAAGGAATTAAAACAGGCAAGGAGCAAGAATTTTCAGGGGTATAGACTGCATTCTCTGCTTACTCTTTTCTTTCCAATAAACAGTTTTACCCTCGTATCCTTTTAAAACTTCATGTATGTATTTTTACCTTATTGGTTGGGCCTGTGGCTGCAAATAAAGATTGTATTGTATTGTTATATAAGCTGCAGCAATAGATCCATTTCAGAACAAATGTGCATCCACATTTAAAACCCAAGTGAGAAAACAAACAACTTGTATAAAAGTTTACACAGGAGGAGCAATATACTGGTCCAATGCAGTGAGTAGTGTGCAGACCTCTACATTGGATAAACTAAACAGCCATTAAACAGGACCTGGGAAGAGGTAACAAGTGAGGTACCAGAAGACTCAGTCCTGGCCTTGGTGCTCTTCAACATATTTTTAATAACTTGGATGAGGAAATGCAGGGAATACTTTGTTGAATTTGTAGATAACTCACTGTTCCCATGTAGTGATCAGACTGCAAACTTGCAAATAGAGATGGGCACAAAATAAAAAACAAAACATTGTTCCATTGTTTTGTAATGCAATGAATTACTTCATTATGTAATTACACAGTAGGACACATTTTGTCATGAAATGAAACAAAATGCCATTTTCCCCTCTAGGGGCAAAATTATTTGCCCTAAAGGAAATCGCAGGTGAGCTTCCTCAAGCACTTCCCTATAAGCCCGTGAAATTTAGAGAGGTTTGGGGCTCAGGGGGTGGAGTTATTAAGCTCCAAACGGGATGTCCCTAGGAAAAAAATATTTCTAATTGAATTGGGAATGTACAATAGCCCCCCACTCCCCACCCCGCAGGCAAGCGATTAGCGGCTTTGCTTCCGAATCCAGATTCAATTAGAATTTTTTTTCTAGGGAACCCCTTTTGGGGCGTAATAACTCAACCCCCTGACCCCCAAACATCTCCAAATTTCAGGGGCTTGCACAGAAGATTCCAGTGAAGCTACCCTGTGATTTCTATGTTGACACATGGCTGCAAACCATATTTCCGAGAACCATAATGTTTTTTTATGTCCTCAAAAATAAGGTCCGCAGCCATGGGAGGGGGGAAGCATTTACCTTAGGTTTACACACACACACACACACACAGAGAGAGAGAGAGAGAGAGAGAGAGAGAGAGAGAGAGAGAGAGAGAGAGAGAGAGTTTTCCTGATTTTGAGGGCAATCTGGCAAGTTTTCTTCACATTCTGTATTTTAGTGTGATGCCTCTTTTATCTTGTGTAACCACAGTAAGCATAGGCCCCAAGATATTATACAAGACTGGCACAGCGTTCACAGTCAAATAGACAGATAAAGGCTCAAATGAAATAACATCTAAAAAACTTTCCACAAGTGGACTTTTAAATTGATTTGCAATGGAAATGGAAACCCTACTCTGGGCAAGTAGAAAATAGGTATTTGCTTGATGAGGTATACTGCCTTCATGTCATCTTTGGTGCAAATATTATTCACCATTATTTAAAAAAAACTTGAATTGGTTGTGTCTTCAAGATTTAACTAAGAATTATTAAACTGGGTGGTGGTGGTGTTGAAAGCCCAAACTGATACAGAATTCTCTTGCCCATTCACTCATAATTATAATACATAGTTCAGAATTCTTCCAAGATACAGTACTATGTTGGCTCTGGGTTAGTATAATCAATGTGTCCCTGAGAACTTCAGATGCATATTTTTGAGTATTATCTAGTTTCTTCTACTGTCTATCAGTTTTTAAGATAGAGAATCAGAATGAGATTCCCAGGCCCTTATTGATAGTACACAAGTTTAATTGTCGTCTTCCTTAGAGGCTGGGAAAGTTAGATGGCTGTGCATTAACCAGGAGCCCTGGCGATAATCATGGCCTTATGTTGGTTGATTTTGAGGGCTATTGCCCCAAAAGTACTTTTTTCTAACCACACCCTTTTAAGCAGCCAGTGAGGGTTTTCAAAATTGGGCGAGAAGGTACACGAGAAGTTAGTATACAACCGACTTTTATGGCCTTTCGTCTGTTGAGAGACAGAAAAACATTTGCTTTTGGGGGTGGTCTCATGCAGGCCACATAGAGATTAAGCACAGGTGTCTCATGTAGGGGTGTGGGGGTATATGTGTATGCAATATAGAGAAAATCTTACAAAGCCAGAATATAAAAGATTGCTGCTGACTATACACTTACATTTAGTTTTCTTGCTTGTGGCTGGACAACACTACCAATCACTATGTCAGACTACACAGGGAAGCCATTGAAATCCACAAACATAAGCACAGTTTCAGCAAAAAAAGTCTAAAAATCAACAAAGCCTGGCTTCCAATACTGAAAACTACAGCCTACAAAAGGTCAAAACTCAGTTATTCCCACCCAGCCACAAGCAACAGTGATCAGTTCACACAAACACAGAAGGATTGTTGCTACTAGAGATGGGCACGAATCAAAAAATGGCTTTTCGTTTGTCGTTTGTTGTTTGGAGGGTCCGTTTCGGTTCGTTTCCATTTTTTGCGAATTTTTGCAAAAAATTTGTTTTCGTTTTCATTCATTTCGTTACCATTTCGTTACCATTTATTTCAATTTTTTGTGTTTTTTTAGGATTTTAAGCAATTCACTCATATTGCAGTAACGGAAACGAAACGCACGACAAAATTCGTTTGTCGTTTCGTTATGTAACAAAATGAAAATACGAAAGCGGAAACGAAAAATTGTTCGTTTCATGCCCATCTCTAGTTGCTACCCCTGATTGCATTGAAACTTCTTAATCCATTTATCACAATACAATAACTAACACCTATTCTCTTGCATAGGACAAGTTTCCTCTTTCCCACAACTTAAAAACCCAGTCTCACTCTATACCCCAGAGCAAACTCCTAGTTTCCTGAGCTCCTTGCCCTCTGAAGATGCCAGCCACAGTCTGGCGAAACGTCAGTAAGAAAAACTTCCAGAACATGGCCAAACAGCCTGAAAAACATACAACAAATAGTACAACTTTCCTCGTGTGTTACTTGTAATTTTTATCCATCAGCTGCAACTTTCAACATGTGAGTCGGTTGTTTCCTTCTATAATACATGTGGTTGCAGTAATGAATTATATTGTAGCTGACCATGCTTTTAATGGTTTGTTTTATGACAATGCTTTCAATTTGATTTGTGTGGGTTGGGGATATTATTGTTTTTTACTGTGTGCTGCCTGGAGAGCTAATGGCTATGGAGTACCTAATGAATCTTGATAATGGGTCAACAGACCTATGTGAGACTGTATATTGGGTTTCTAATCTCTACCCTGCAATACCGGGTAGAAAAATAGCTACCAGGTGTCTTTCCACTGGAAGTTCTTCAAGACTTATTATTTTTGAAAATTGGGTAGTGGAAAGAAAACCATTTCAGATATGCAGTTCTCATATTTGCTTTAGTATATTGTGTCTTGTAAAGTGTGTCTCACTTAAATTAAAGCTGTTTTTAAAGTAAGACAAAATCTCCTTGTGAGCCACCCTTCTCCAAAGCTCAAGTGCTTCTGAAATCTGAGACTTTCGGGAATCTAGTAAGTCTTGAGGAAAACAGGCACATCCAGAAGTGTTACAGAGTAGTTCCTGATGAAAGCCCCTCCATCAAACACTTGGGCAGTGTTGGTATCCATCCATTTCTGACCTTCTCCGGGCAGGTAGATGTCTCTCTGACTTTGTCCTTGTTCTGTTATTGGGGCAACAAGTACCTGGATTGAAACAAAGAATATTTAAGGTCATTGCTAAGAACACCTGAGGGATGGAATGTGTTTAGGGAAATGTACCAATTCTTATTTTTATTATGTCACATGCAGGGATGTGATGGAGCCAAGGCTTGGCCAGTCATAGTACGGGACTTTTTTGAGCAGCAAGAACGATGCCATCACTTCCACATTTACCACAAATCCCAAGAATGCCAGAGAAAACTATAAAATATAAGAGTAAGAGCCATTCTTGACTCTGGTGTCTTCTTACAGCATACAAATGGTGGTGGAGCTATCTGAAATAGGGAACCTAAAATGTAATGAGCACTATTAGCAGTCCATTAGTACTATTCAACCTAAATACTCTTTCCTTATCATTATTTTCCATTCAGCACCAAGTATTCATTAATATTCGGTGACATCAGAGAAACAGTCACCATCCAGTAGTATAGCCCAGTTTAGGCATAAGCAGTTGATAGCCTAGTATCTAAGCAAAACTATGTATAACCATACAGTAGTCAGCTGATATTTGTTAAAACCTCTGACATGTGTAACATTTTTGCATAATAGCATAAATGCAGATTTATCCATGAAGTAATTTAAACAAAGGTGGCTTATGAACTGGGATAGGGGGCACCTATGGGTGGAGAGAGGCTGCCCTGAGAGTGGGCTGCCTACACATTTAGCAAATGCTGAGTGCAAACATAAAAATAAAAATTAGAACATAATACACCTAAAGTACTTAAAATATTAGTGCCCCCCTCCCCCTGGACCTTACATCTTATATACATTTTCTTTTTTCAGACCTTTCCTCCTTCACTTTTATCCACCTCCAGAAATACAACCATTGCCTGTTTTTTTTCCTTCCCATATTTCAATAAATCTATTAATCTTTATTTCTCCCCTTTTTAATTTAATTTTTGAAGTCAGATTATCATTAACTGCTATATCCAGTTTGGTAAGAGATAGTTGAATACATCTCAAGAAATAAGATCCTCAAGTTTTCCCCATTTCATCCAAAACTATCTAGCTCTAGTAGTTTATTATATTTAGTAATATAGAACTAACAAACTCATTCTGAGAGCCCAAGAGACGGAGTCTGCCAAGCAGCCTTTTTACAAAAGGTATGTGAGCTACAAAAGCTGATGGACTATTTGATTTCTGGGCAGCAAATATATTGGCATCGGCACATTCTCCTCTGAGAAATCTGTTTCCCACAGTGGCTCTGCCAACATCATTATATCACCTGCTGAAAAGCAACCAATAGCTTCCTTATGATCTCTGTGCAGAGCCCATCTTGAGGTCAACTCTGCCTGAGGCTACTGAAGCACAGGGGTCTGCCAGAGGACAGGGCACCTGACTTTTCTGAGGTACTTTCCACCATTCAACATATTCCCTGTCTGAGTAGGAGCACGGGAACCTGTTAATGGTTACACCCTGGGAAATCTAAAGGCAAAATTCTGCTTTATTCAAGAAACACAGGTCAGTTCCTTCTTCATTTTGAAAAGTATACTCATCTGCATGGCATCCGGCATCTGCTCCCTCCATTCTGATGAACCACCAACCCAACTCTCTGGTACATTCTTGGGATGAATCACAATGGGTTTCACACTTTGCATGCCAGAGGTGCCAGGTTCAGAGGTAATGATGTTAAGGTAATGGTGGTAAAGGGTCTACTAAATGAGCCCAAGGAAAGTGGCCGCTGCTGGCGTTGGGCCGTGAGACCATGAGGAGTGGTACTTTCCCTGCCTGGTGGAAAGAATGGTAGAGGCTACACTTTTGCCTCTGGCAGAAAATCAAGTACAGTAGTGTGGAATAACTAACACACTGAACAAGCATAAGAAGTTATTTCTCAGTATTGTCACAAGTGAAGGAGTTTTACTGCATTGGAAGGGAAGAGAAAAGACACAATAACAGAATTACGTAGCCACACCAGTCATTGACTTTGGTTTCCCTTCAACGGCCCACTCTGGCCACCCCACTCCGAGTCCCATACTGGCTCCATGGACCATTGATCTAACTGGGCACAATGCAGTTTCCTGTGCTTCACTTATTTAAAAAAAAAGTCTCCCATTTCAGAACAATTTTGTCATTAGAGCCTCAGTGACTACCTCAGCCGTGGTCCTAAAGACTGCGAGTAGAGAATAGCCTTCGATCTGCAGTCAAAGATTTCAGTCCTAGGAAACTATGACGCACAGTACAAATATGTTTACATACTGTTAAAACAGGGCAATTATTCTTCAATACATGGGAAATTGCTGATGAGTAACAGACTCAGTTTGTACTTAATGTAACTGAAATTGCCAGGCATTGCAAATATACTGGGTTGTATTTTCAGATTGAACGTTTGTTTCAGCTTTGGGGCCTGGTCCTTCTGAGGAAATGTCTGGTGCTATTAGTCTATTTTCCCGTCATGAGCTGCCTCTTACCAAACGTATCAGGAATAAGAGCCTATATTTCTGCAGTAGAAACTCTCCAGTGCAACTTTATGGAAGGGAAACATATTAAGATAACTCCTAAGCTCAAATTCTACCTGTCTGTCGCTTGACTGTAGCTTATCTGGTGAAATCCCATTTGTCTGGTGCTTTTTAAATGAGGCCTGCCATGAAATTAGATTTAAAACAAACCAACAAAAATCAGAAAGCTCAAAAGGGGCTGGCGAACAACCTGATCGGGGGGGGGGGGGGAGAGAGACACTGACAAACAGCATGTCTCTGTGCTGTGGAGCTGCAGAATATTGTGAAAGACAAGACTTTCTGGAGATTTATATCCCTACATTTTGAATGAAGGAGACTTTGCAAGGCTCTTCTGTGGCAGATCCTGCTGTGGCACCTTGTGGTGCATCGAACGCCAGAAGCACACGTTTACATAGCATCCAGTTTCAGCAATACAGTATTTGAATTGTTCTGGTTGTTGCTTCTAAACCAGACTAAACAATTCAAATCCCCGCAAGTGTCAAATGTCTTTCTAGTGTGCATTTAGAAAAGTCACTTCATAAGAGTAAGATGATCTTTGGAGGGTTGGATCCCTGCCCCTGAGCCATCATCATGCATGGCTGCCAAGCAGAATGCCTTTTTAGTCACTATCTCCCCCCCCCCTTTTTTTTATAGGGGCTCCCTTGGCAACTACACTGGGCCTTTAAAGCAGCAAGTCAAGACCTTTTCAATGATTTTATTCCTCCAATTTAAAAAATAGCATTTAGTGCATTTTTAGATTCCTTTCCTTTCGTTGTATTCTGTATCACATTTTTTGAAAAGTGTTTTATTATACTTTTACATGTTATGGTTCTAAAGTTTTATTTTGTTCTTTGTGCAAAGCAGTTATGTAGCCGCATAAAAACAAAATAAATACATTTCAGAAATGAATTCCCATTGAAAAAGTAGGCAAGGACAGTGCCATTTCCTCTTGCTGCCTATTTAAACCAACTCTACCTGCACGTTGTAAGGAAAATCAAGAGCATCTAGGTTGACTTCTAGTGCCATAGTGTCTAGATACACCCTTATAACTTTAGTTGCCTCACATACAGCTACAAGATGGGGGATACTCAGTAACCCCTGCATATTGCTGGTTTTAGGGCCCCCACCTGACCCGCAATAATTGAAAATCTGCAATATGCAGAGGCTGGGTTGGATTTGGTTGGGACGGGGGGGGGGCTGTCTGGGCCCCCTACACTTATCTGAGGTGCTACCCCAAACAGGCCTCCAATGGCCTTCCCAGGCTCTCGGAAGGCCCAAAAGTGCTTTCCGGTGATCTGGAAGTCACTTCTGGTTCACCGGAAAGTACTCCCAGGGCCTCTGACAGGCCAAGGAAGGCCATCGGAGGCCCATTCGGTGCAGCGCCATGCCTGGAGTAAGTACAACATCCAGCTTACCCTAGGGGGCCTTGCCTTTCATATATTGTGGTCCCGTGATATACTGGGACTGCAGGATACGAACTGCAAAAGGGCGGGGTAACATTGTACAAAGAGTGAGAAGGATGTTGGAATTATTGCAAATCATAAGCAAAAATTATTCAAAAGGGGACTGGACAGATTCCTGGAGGAAAAGTCCATCACTGGTTACAAAGCATAATGTAGATGTATAATCTCCAGGCTTAACACCGGGGTACTTCAAGGGCCAGAAGCAAGGGAGTGGTATCAGGAGACAGATATCTTGTCTTGTGAGCTCCCAGAAGCATTTGGTGGGGCCACTGTGAGATACAGGAAGCTGGACTAGATGGGCCTTTGGCCTGATCCAGTATGGCTCTTCTTATGTTCTTATGTTCTTATCAGCTGACTATAAGCCAACAGTGTGATATGGCTGCAAAAAAGGCCAATGCTATTTTAATATCCATTAACGGAGTCTACAGATCCCATGAGGTACTAGTCCCCCTCTTTTTGGCACCAGTTAGGCCTCATCTAGAGTACTGTGTCCAGTTCTGGACACAAAGGATACTTGTCACAGCACCTTCACCCAATGATAACTGCCCGCAATACATGATCCTTCCAGGCTAGGTGTTTGAGGCAGTTAACACCACGAGAGGCCCAAAAAAGAAAAAAAAGAGAGAGAAATTGGGCCTTCTTCGCTATCATCCCACACCTGTGGAATAATTTTCCACCCGATATATGCCTGCCCCCCTCTTTGGCTGCATTTAAAAGATCACTTAAAACTTGAATGTTTAAGTAAAAATTCCCTCAGCATGTAACATAGCTCCAGCATTCACCCATTAAGGAAACACCCATTAAATAATACCCTCTATTTTAGCTTGTCCACCGATAACAATAACAATAATTATAAGTTTAATCTTTTATGTGAGTTTAAATGTTATGATTACTCATCTAGTATGTTGGTATTATTTTACTTTATTCTTGTTTCACTGTCTGAGACCTATGGGATTATGTACTGCATTTTGTTAATCTTTTGTTGTCTTTGTAATTTGGTATTTGGTAACTTGTAAACTGCTCACAGTGGCCATAGCTGCCAGATGGGCAGTATAAAAGTCTAATAAATAAACAAACCAATGAATAATATATAAAGGATGTCAACAAAGTGGAACATGTTCAGAGTAAGGCAGTCAGGATGATTAGGGGACAAGAAACCAAGCCCTATGAGGAAACACGGAAAGAGCTGGGCATGTTTAGCCTTGAAAAAAGAAAACTGAGGGGAGATATAATGGCACTTTTCAAATACTTCAAAGATAGTCATGCGGGGGGTGGGGGCAGAATCTGTTCTCGATTTTCCCAGAGTGCAGGATATGTAATGATGGGCTAAAGTTACAGGAAGCCATATTTCAGCTAAATAGCCTGAAAAACTTTTTCTGAACATCTGAACCAATTACTTTGGGGGTGGGGGTAGTGAGTGCTCAAACGTTGGAGGCATTCAAGAGAAAATTAGACAACCATCTGTCAGACATATTTTGATTTGGATTCTTGGACTTAGCAAAGGGTTGGACTCGATAGCTCTATAATCCTCCTCTAACTTTAGGATTCTAGGATTCTGACCAGAGCAATATTAGATTTCTAGTGCAAGAGTTCACCTTATGGACATAAAGGCAGGTTCATGGCTATCTCTTTCACTGGATGGAAATATGGTCAGATTAGCTAATGAGATTCTAAAGACGTGGCATGATTCTGGCATGGCAGAATGGGAAAGCCAGCCTGAGTATATCCAGAAAAGGCCATCTATTCTTGTATTGAGAACCCAGTCCTAAACAAAGCTAATTAAATATGATATAAGTATAAATATTTATACTGGTTTCCATTCTACACGAGTACTGTATTATTTTCAGTCACACTGTTTCCATGTGCAACCAGACTGTAAGGGATGGGAGAACACTGCCTTTTAACATAGTGGATGTATGCTCTCTGCTTCAGTGGTTTACTGCCAAGCCCTCTATTCTTTACTACAACATTTTATGTATATCTATACAATGTTATAGCTGCCTAGATGCCCTAAGCACATCTGATCTTGCCTGATTTCGGAAGCTAAGCAGGGTCGGCCCTGGTTAGCACTTGGATGGGAGACCTCCAAGGAATACCAGGTGCTGTAGGCACCTGGAGTAGGAACTGGCAAAACCACTCCAGTATTCTTGCCAAGAAAACTCCAGGTACATGGAGTCACGAAGAGTCGGTAACGACTTTAATGACACAACACACACACACACATACAATGTTATAAAATGGTACTGCCCTTGACTCATTAAAAGGACAGGGATGGCCTTATTTGTATGTATGTATGTATGTATGTATGTATGTATGTATGTATGTATGT
>JAHTLZ010000016.1:76557976-76574494 GCA_023846285.1 Phrynocephalus versicolor
TTTCTTTCTTTCTTTCTTTCTTTCTTTCTTTCTTTCTTTCTTTCTTTGTACCAGAGCACTGTACAATATGAAATCATGTACAGTGGACCCTTGTATAACAAACAGCTTGTATAACATAAAATTTGTATAACATAAAAATTCCGGAGATAGGGGAAATTTGCTTAACATAATCGCCTATGGGGAAAATCCATACAACATAAAAATGGGATTACTCCATTTTCAATGCATTCCTATGGGAATTTGTATAAAGGAAAATTTGCTTAACATAATTTCATTTGGAACGAATTAATTCTTTTATACAAGGTACCACTGTATATGAATAGAGAAGAAAATTAATCCGGTATTTCGGTAACATAATGTGCAATAACAAATACCATCTGGGGTGTAGAAGAACATTCTGGCTTTAAAACATACACCAACAGTCTTCTGTATTTAGAATACCTTTAGATAAGCTTCTCTATTTAGAATACTTTTAGATAAAAAAGTCATATAACTGATCGCCAATATTCTACAAGGCTATGGCACTTCAAGGAGAAGGTGTATATGAAATATCGGCAAAATTAAAAACAAATTAAAATCTTAAAATAATTAAAACTATTATACTGCAAAGGTGTGCTGTGACTAAGCCATAGCTAAGGCAAAGCTCACGGCAAGTCATAAATTGGTATACTCAGCAGAATTGTACTTCTTGTCACTTCCACTATCTGATAATTTAAGAATAGCATGGAAACTGGGGGAAGTACTCCTGGCCTATAATGTTTAACCTATCAGGAAGAGCATGATTCCCAAAACAAGTTGAATCCCAATGTCTGAGCCTGGCTTTCTACTGACTAGCAATACCTCTACCTCATCTGGATTAAATTTTAGCATGTTCACCTTCCTCCAGCCCAGTATCAATCTTAGGCAGTATTCCAGTGTATTGACTGCACCCTCACAGTGTCAGATGACAAGGAGAAATAAAGGTGGGTGGCATCAATACCATGGTAGCACCTTAGTCTAAAGCAGTGGTTCTCAATCTGTGGGTCCCCAGATGTTCCTGGACTGCAACTCCCAGAAATCCTGGCCAGCTCAGCTACTGATGAAGACTTCTTGGGGTTGCAGTCCAGGAACATCTGGGGACCCACAAGTTGAGACCATTGGTCTAAAGCTTTGAAGGGTTTCCTGTTGCAGCTTCATGTAGATTCTAATCCTATAGGAAATACTGAGTGATACTAGTTTTAGAATTTGCCCTGTAAAGAAGGATTGATTGGAAGCACTGCAGTACAGTGACCTCAATAACCAATTGAACCATACAATAGAATGCTACGGTCAGTTGTATCACAAATCATGAAGAGGTCCAGAAGGACTAATGATCTTACACTCCCTTTACTTAGTCAGTAATATAGGTGTTCTAACAAGGCAACCAAAGCAGTCTCACTCCCATATCTCCACAGAAATCCCCAAATGAAATGGGTTGAAGGAATGAGTGTCATTCAGTAGCCTTTGGTGTTCCATTGCCACTAACTTCTCAATTAATTTAAATAAAAGACTGGCCTATAATTGGTCTGAACTTTAAAGACAATGGCAAGTTTCTTTACAGGCTTTTATAATGGTCTCTTTTATACAGGAAGGGGCAGCCCCTTCTTATAAGGAAGCATTTATCACCTCTCTTAACCAAGTCAGCAGTTCAGTCTTGGCAGAAGGGGCAATAATCATGTAAGCAGGTGACAGCAGTCCATTCACTGCTGATCCACAAGCTGAAAAGAATCCCAGTGAACAGGGCAAGTGGTTGGCAACATTGCATCAAGTTGACCTGCTCCAATACTGGAATCCAAGTTAAGGTGAATTCAGTGGACTTGGTTTGCAAAACACACTGCAAACCACTCACGATGACCAACTAATTGTTCTGGCACCCTCCGTCCAGCACCCTATCTTATGCAATTTGGAAATGCACCCCTGATTTGTTTTGCACAGGCCTGATGGTAGCAGAGACATAGGGTTTCTTAACTGCCCCCACCACTGCAGCATACCTTTTCAGAGAGATTACAGATAGTTTGTGTTTTCACTCATCCACAGGTGTCCTATAATGATACTGTAAGCTGCTTCCTCTTCTCTTTCATTCCCCTCTGCTCCAGGTTAACTGCAGGAAGTTGATCTGGTTTTACAAGCAGGGAGGGAGCATTTAGGAGCTTCCCAAGTCCTTTATGCACTTCACAGATCAGTGAGAGCTTCAACAGTATGTACTAGAGTGTGGAGACGAACTGCCAAAATGGTGTCTGGAAGTTGAGTCATGGCAACTGGACTTCTTTTTCTTGAGAGATTGAAACGTTTCGCTGCTCATCCAAACAGCTTCGTCAGTCTGAGGAAAGCTAGTTGCGAGTCCTCCATTTTATAGTTAACTTTGACCTCATGTCACCCTCCTCTGAAATAGGCTCATAAGATGAACAATGGCCTGAATAGGCTTGTTAGGTAGACAACAGTCTCAATAGCCTTAAGGTGAACAATGGCCTAAGGTGCTGAAACCCATAAAGTATGGATCGTTAGCTATGGCCTTGGTGGCGAAGGCATGAAGTACAGTATTTTTGATTTGTCTGGGTATTGTTGAACTCACAGCCTGATAAGTGGCAAGTAGACTGTGAGAGGGGTTTTCAATGCTCACATGAATGGCTTCCCTGAGCCCTCTCTCAAACCACCTGTCTTCTCTGTCTATTTATTTATTGTTTAAGATGACAGATAACAAATTTTCTTTTGCCTTGATAGTGATGAAGATCTACACGGAGACAATGAAGGAAAAATACTAGCAAAAACTGAGGACATGATTATGGAAAGAGAGAGAAACAGAGAGAGATTCCCTAAAAATATTATCAAAGGCATATGATCCTAGTCATACTAAAGAAACAAATGAAATAGATCATAGGAGAGCACTGAGCCCTTGCCTATTCATTTGCAAATATTCAGCATTTTCAAAATGCATATGTAAAAGTAAGGCTTAAAGGTCCACCTACCCAGTCAGCACAGCAGGTCCATGGTGGAACGCCAAAAGACATCACTGGGAGGAACATCACAATCTGCAGCCATCTGATGTAGAGTTCTTCATCCACCAGAAATTTACTCCCAAGAGAGCCTCCTAGATAGCACTCACAGAAAATTAAGTGATAAAATAAAAGTTTTAAATCTTAACTACAATAATTTAGGAACTACTAATCTAGATCGGTATTACAACTTGAATTCGTTTTAACAAAGCTGATAAATTGAGCGGCACTATTAAAATACCATTCAGCCATGAATTGGTGTCCCATCTTTGCCACAGTATAAGGGCTTTGAAAAATACTGAGCCTTATGTAAGGGTCAGACTACAGGAGACAATCTGTTCTGCATTTTGGAAGCAGCAGGAAGTGTTTTGAGTTTTTGACCTACAGTGAGCTTTTCTTTTCTTGGTATTTCGCAGATCAGCTTGCGCTGTTCTGTAGTTGGTCATTGCAGCTAAACATGGGCTTTATTTGCAAGTCTGATTGCTTGGAGGCACAGGGATACATTGGCTGGGGGGACAAGCCACGCAGAACAGTGAACTATGTAAGACTGCAAGGGAATGCCATAAAGCTATAATTGCACTTAATAATGAACTTAGGGACCACCAGCAGTGAGCACTTGGACAGCATTACCCAGCCTGTTGTGTAGATGTTTGTGTTTTTAGGGGGTAGGGTGGGGGATTGTTCGGGGATTTTTTTTAATGTGTGTGTGTTGAGGGGTTTTTTAATGTGTGTGTGTGAGTGTGTGTGTGTGTGTGTGTGTTGAATCTGGTTTCTGGGTGTCTGAATTTCATTGTGTGTGTATACAGTATTGTGTATATACACACTATGACAATATTATTATTATTATTATTATTATTATTATTATTATTATTATTATTATTAGTAGTAGTAGTAGTAGTAGTAGTAGTAGTAGTAGTAGTAGTAGTAGTAGTAGTAGTAGTAGTAAAAGAAATACTCCTATAGTGTCTATTGTCTTCTAACAACTATTACCTTGGCAGCAGTCAAGAGTTCTGCGGATCCCAAGAGTACAGCTGAAATTGCTGAGTTCTCCAAATCAAGGGAGCCCAATTTCCACATTATGGAAATTATTGCCTATTATGTTGCACTGAATACAAGTTTGCTCATATACTGTATAAATCAAACATATTCACTTAGTGACTTGTGGCTACCTCTAATTAATTGCATAAGGTGAGCAGTAAGGCAATTGAACAAATTGGTCCACCTGAACGTTCTGCTATATATCTAACATGCAGTGTGGTCAGCACTTGCCATTTCTGTGATCCTAAAGATGGCATAATGGATATACATGCTAAAAGCTTGATCTTTTAACTGTATTAAGGTTTAAAAAGTTTTTACTTGGAAGCTTGACTTGTAAACATTTTCATAGATCTTTTCCGTTTATTGAGAGATATTGGTCTACCTCTATATTATTAACTGTTCCACTAAATCTATGGAAAACTAAAACAACACACTTGTGGAACAGATGAATATCATATAAAATCTCCCAACAGGACACAATTCTGGCTGGACCTTCTGAAAGTCACTTAATAGCCTTTCAAATAAGACCAGAAACTAATCAATGACATGGAGCTACTTGGATAGAGAGCAAATGTTATGTTAATGTGGAAAAATTCTATCACTCTAGTATTTATGTGTATCCAAGTGATGTCACACCGAGCATATTAAAGAAGGTCTTGTAAATGGTTTAGATGCAGTACTATTGAAGTAGTCTGCTTCTGGTCAAAACATTTGTTTGAACTTGATATTTCATGTAAGTGCATAACTTTAAATTGTGTAACACTGTGATACGAATGAAGAAAGAGAGAGCGATAGTGGCTAAAAATCCCACAGCCCAGCCTCTGATCTGAAATGGATCTATCTAGATTTAGAGTTGATTCAGATACTATGCTGTACTCTCCCTGAGTACTCATGAGAAAACACTCCTGCTTTGCTTGTTTAGAGTTGTCAGTCTGAAAGACTTTGGCATGTATAAGGCAGTGCGAGTGACAGCACTCTGTATAGCTCGGAAGATTGTCAAAGCGGGGTGGAAGCAATGGTATAGCTGTGTTTGATCATAGTCAAAAAGCAGTAGGAAGAACAGATGAAAGAACAGAGCTAATTGATAGGGAACTCACACTTTAAATAAAGACAGATGGATTTCCCTGTAAAATGCTAGATGCAAGCTATCAAAGAATGAGATGGGAAGTAGGGGAGGATTATTAAAAACGTTGCCTCCGGCATCAAGAACCCACCTCCTGCTCCTGCTGAAAAGGCAATTGCTTTCCAAAACAGATTATTTTCCTCGGATGCAGCCTTGTGTTTTATCACAAATGACAGCTCAGTGGGACAACAAGAAGCAAAAGGGCTCCATCTTTTCATAATCAGGGGAAAAAACACCAAAATTTACTAACCCATTCTGCTGCTTCATTTCCGTTGCGCTAAAATCCAGTTAATAGTTTTTTAAAAAAACAAAAAACGCCAACCTTTCTCATCATTGTAAACTTGTTTCATCATCATCATCATCATCATTAGCCATCAAGTTCATTCTGACTTACGGCATCCCGTTTTCAGGGTTTTCCAGACATAGAATACTCAGAACTGATTTCATGGTTCCCTTCTCCTCTCCTCTAGGCTCCCTGGCTGGCACTATGCAACTCACCTGTGGCGACATGTGCTGGGCTGGCGGTCTTCTCAGGTGGCACAGTGGGAATCAAAGTCCCAAACTTCGTCAGGCTCCACAGACAGATCGCTAAACCACAGACCTATTCAGCCAGCTGTACACTTCTTTACCCTTAGACCATTATCCTTTGTCTATTCTGTTCTCTTAACGTCAATATGAAAAGGTATTTACAATAGCTATATATTGGACTATATCAGGGATGGTGAATCTATGGCACGCGTGCCAAAGATGGCACACGGAGAGCTTTCGCCTGGCACGCAACAGGCTCCCTTCCCCCTTTCCCCCTCCGCTGGACCAGTCATGAGGAATTTGCGGAGGGGGAAATGGGGGGGGCATGGAGCATGTCGCGTGCCAGGTCGACCCTACCACCGGCATCCCCATCGCTGCCGCCACCCTCACCCCCACCCCCTGCTGACCCTGCCTCCGCTGACCCTACCGCTGCTGTCCTCATCGCCGCCCTCGCCCCTGCCCCCTGCTGAACTCACCTCCACTGACCCTACCGCCACCGTCCCCATCACTGCCCTCGCCCCCGCCCCCTGCTGACCCCACCTCCACCGACCCCCTCCTCCGACCCCCCTCCTCCGCCATCCCTGCCGCCATCCCTGCCCCCCGCTGCCGGAGCCACCAATGACCCTGAGCCTGCCGCCCCCATCGCCCTTGCTGCCCCTGCCGCTTCCACCGACCCCCGCCTCCACCACCATTACCATCGCCATCCCTGCCCCCCGCCGCTGCTGCCGATGACCCTGAGCCTGCCGCCCCTGCCGCTCTGCTGGCTTTACCCCCGCCCCCGCCCCCGCTGCCGCCAATCCAACCCCCCCCCCGACCCCGCTGCCGTCTCCATCATCGCGTTTGGGCACTCGGTGTCAAAAAGGTTTGCCATCCCTGGACTATATACTGGGGAATGTAGAACCAGGAGAACCAAACATTGTACATTAAACTTGGCCAGTGGAGTTGTCCATTTCCTTGGCCCCAAGAAGATGCTTTCCTAATTGTCCTGCTTCAAGCATGGAACTTTACAAGTGGTTCAAATGATGTTGTTTTCTTCCATTTATGGCTCTCTTGGGCTCCTTCATTCTTCCATTCCTTCCATCTTTTTTTCTTACCACATCAAATCACTAGTCTGTCTAACTTGTGAGTCTGCAGATTCACACCCCATTGAGGAGCATGGCGCTGCTGCTGCCCTGCTGAATTTTGGTGGCATAAGAGTATATAAAAATTGATTTGTCATTGCTGTGACACTGCAGTGCTTCAGCAGTGGATTGGCGGGAGGAAAAGCTACATTTTTATTTCTATATGCTTCCCAATTAGTGCATAAACAGTACTTTGGACAGAGCACAGTGCAAAACAGAAGCCCTCTCTCCCACTCCACTCCCATATAATGTTTTGCTTTGAAAAAGTAGCATCCGAGCAGCACAGACCTGAACCTAGAGCCAAGACAGGCCCCTGCCTTAAATTGAGGTCCATGCTTCCTGCACACCGTGTCTCTAAGAAAAGAGAGGTGGATCGAGAGAAGGATCAGGGAAGCCAATCATATGTATATTGAAAACCCCTCTCTCAACAGGGGTGGGGAACTTCGGCACAATATGTCCCCCTCTTATCATGCAGCCCTTTCATTGATCCCCAGACAAATCAGAACCACTTCTCACCTCTACCAGCAAGGCTACAGCTAAGGACCCATGCTTAACGGGTGTTGGGAAGGGTTGGATAGATGAGACTTTCATGCACCCCAGGCCATTGTCCACCTAACGAGCCTGTTCAGGCCATTGTCCACCTAATGAGCCTATTCAGACCAGGGTGGTGTGAAATCAAGGTGAACTATACAGTGGAGGCCTTGCCATTAATTTTCCTCAGACTGACGAAGCTGTTGGGATGAGTAATGAAACATTTCAATCTCAACAGAAAATGTCCAGTTGCCATAACTCAGCTTCTGGATCACCTCACCTAAAGGCACATTCAGAGTTGATTGCCTTTTGGACCACCAGGATTAGGCAATCTCACTAGCAGGGGACAACAGTACTGGAGTAGGGGAAGGAGAAGACTTCCAAATGGAATATCATAGAGGTCACATGTTCCCCTTCCTTGATCTAACTCAACCTTTTTACACCAACTGGCTGTAGCTTTCCATGGCTGCTACAACTAAGGTGCTCTCTGCATTAAGATGAATACTGAGCCACTGGACATGGAATGTTCTGCATATAAAGTATGGCTTATGATCCATTCCCTTAAGGAATGCTTCTTCAGCCTTTAGATAACCATTAATGAGAAGATTAGTGAGCCACACACCGTAATATATTACCTGTTGCATCAGGAATGAAAAAGTTGTAACCAAGAAGACTATGATGAAGCACTGATGGAATAATCCCTTTCAAACCTGCATAGCTCCAGTCAGATTCGCGTGGATTCATTTGGAGAAAGAGTGGCAGGTGGCTAGTTCTAGAGGGAAAATATTAAACAAGTGAGCAATACAACTAGAGGCATAAATCACTTAGGGGAAAGATGCAGCATTGCAATAAGGTACCAAAGAGTTTAAAGACATTGATTCATTGATTCATTCATTCTTTCATTAATTCATTCGTTCGTTCGTTCGTTCGTTTGTTCATTCATTTCATCCACGAAAGCTTACATTAAAAATAATATTTAGCCTTTAAGTTGCTACATGTTTTAGTCTTTCATTTGATTTTGCTTTGTTACTTTGTCTCCAATCTTTATTGAATGTAATAGCAGTTTTCTTCCAAAGCGAAAGGCTGACAGGCCTCTGTGGTCATTCTTTGCATTTTCCTCAGCCTGTAGCACAGCTGAACATTTAGAGCAGAACTAGACAGCAGAGTTATCAGATCATTAGAAACAGGGCTGCCTTTAAGGGTTACATTTGTTTGTTTATCCTAGCGCAAGGTTTCTCAGATCTTGAACCACTGCAGGTTAGTTTGCTTTTGTCTCCTGATTCGTCACTAAAAATGATCCTGGCCTTTTTCGGCCAACATGGAAAGATGGCAGGGGGAATGACATCATTTTGTGAGCTAGTGTCTTGCCTAGTCCAGCCCTGATTATTCAGGAAAGGAACCATGAGGTTGACAAAAAAAATGCTGAAATAGCTGGAAATACACATTCGTGATAGCATTTTACATTACAAGGACTTTGAGACCCTTGTACACCTGTAGCAAGAGCAATAAAAGAGCAAAGCTAGACCAGCCTTTCAAACATAAATCATTTGGGGGGGGGGGAAATCGCCCCCTGAGACTAACCTTGAGCCAGCACTAATTATTGATGAATTTCCAAGAGCAGCTGCCATCAAAGCTAGAATGCAGAGGTATCTCTCCCCTCTGAGTTCAGTGGGGGGTGGAATGGCTTGCTCCACAAACAAATTGCCCTCGCCACCTTCAAAGACCACATACTCTGCTCCCAGTTGCTGCTTCAAGAGCCTCGTCTGCTCCATATACCAGAGAACGGCAGCTTGGCTAGTTACGTTCAAACGAGCAGAAAACTGCCCTTTCCATCTGGTAAGCAGTGGCACCTGCAATAGGGAAATTGACACCAGAAGGATGCGGGCAGAACATTAGCTAAACATTGCCTAAAAGTTAACAAGCAATTCTGTCCTTAAGCTCTGTCTTAGCTGTGAGATGAGGTGGACTTGGATTCCGGCTGACTACTACAGTGTATTTTATTCACTGGTTTAAGACCCGAGCTAAGAGGTAAGGCTATCTGATGGCTTTCACAAGCAAAGCCAAGAAACTGGAACCCCAGTATATTCCCTTAACAAACATGCCAGTGATCCAGAATTATTATTATTATTTATAGTGGCATTAATATCTATCCAGCCAAAGTTACCCATCAAGGATTCATGGCTAAGCAGTTTTGTCTCCTGAATTATGTCCTGCATCACAAATGTTCCCTACTTAAAACTGATCTTTCAGGCACTCACAGATTTTCAGACCCAAATATAGATGGATGTGATGGGACCTGAAAAGATGCCCAATCTTGGTTTGGTCCTGAACCCCCTGAATCCAGTTGCTAGTACCAATCATTCAACTCTTGGCTTTATGGGTCTACTCTGGATGAGAATAGGAAGTTAATTAGGCTAGAGAACTTCAGAGGAACAAAGCCATAAAAAACTGAATTATGAAAATCACTTGGTGATGGAAGTTGGAACTCACAATGCTGTCCTTCCAAGAGGGCAGAAATTCTTTCACCCTTTTACACAACCCCTAAAATCCGCTGCAAAACACTTGCAGATCCGGAGCATAAAATTGTTTTCCCACCAGCAGCGGACTTAAAAAAAAATAAAGTACAACCATGCCCACTTAAGTGCGCCCCAGCGCATTTTACAAGTACCTGATCTCTGGAGGTAAAAAAAATTCCGATGCGGATTGTAAAGCAGTGAATGCCGGGCTCTCCTCCTCCTTCTGTTTGTTTTTGTTGTCCCCCGCCCCTTTAACAGACTGGAATTCCTAACAGGGCGAGGTGAGCCTGCATTTTTTCTCTCATTTTTTTCTCCCTCCCCTCACCGCAGACAGAAGCAACGAGTGCGGAAGGGTGGGAACACAGGAAGCATAACAAAACCCACATGATCTCTGGCTGAGAGGATCCGAATTTAAGTTGCCAGCAGATTTTAGGGGCCGTGTGAAAGTTGATGTCTTTCTATGGTTAAAATCCTGTTGCACAAAATGAAGCTGTGGTAGCAGTACAAAACATTGTAACAGGAAGAAAATAATGTCCATGGAGCACTTCAGCAGGCAAGTTGTACCGCCGTCACAATGTGAACCACACAGTCAATTGCACAGTATGGTATGAACTGCACAACAGAGACATGAACCATGTGATGGATTCCACAATGCTGGCTGCCTGGGCATTAGGCTTGGCATTGGCACATCTATCTGGGTATAACGTTGCATATGCCGACTTGAACAAGATTTCATCCTATATGTGTCACATTCAGCCTGTGCATAGTTTGTATTCATGTGTGCAAATTATTGATCTTTACCATTGCACAGCTATTTGTGTGTAATACAGTAACTGCATAAACTATACACCAGGGGTCCTCAACCTAAGGCCCACGGGCCGGATGCGGCCCCCCAGGGTCCTGAATCCGCCCCCCGGGACCAATTGCAGACCCCTCCCCCACCTACACCCTGCTTTGCAAGCAAGCCAGCCTGTGCAGCTGCTTCTATTGCTGAGGCAGTTCAAAGTGGTGGGCTATGTGGCGTCCCCCATTCCCTCCACCCACTGCCCAGATGATCAGCATGCTAGCTAGTGGGACAGTTCAAAGTGGGAGGGCCACAGCAAGGTCTCCTGCTCCCCCCAGCCACCACCCAGATGATCAAAGCACCGGTTGCAGCCAAGTGGGGCAATTTAAAATGTCAGACTTTTTTTTTTTTTTTGGACTGTGGTCCGGCCCCCAATTGTGTCTGGGGAGTAGTGGACCGGCCCGCTGTTTGAAAACTTTGAGGACCCCTGGTATACACAGATGGCTAATTTAAGAAGTCACATGAAATGGGGTGTACACGAGTTCCTTCACAGGTTTCTGATTAACAGCTCAGTATCTTTTTGCCCATTAAAACAGAACCTCATTTGCAAGACCATGTACCAGTAGTTTATATTCTTATAAACTACATGGTCTTGTATATATTTTATATATTTTATGTTTATATTTTTGCTGCAGTGCTGTTTTGCTATAGTGCTGATGCATAAGCAGTAGCTATAAGGACTTTCTGACCTTGAGTAAATGGATTACTTAAAAAAAAACAACTAACAATTTCATATAAAATGCTACATCTTTTCCCAGAAATCTAGCAACCAAAACAGCCTTATAAAAACACTAAAGAAACCCTGAAATAAATTGTGAAAATCAAAAATATTTGCTGGCAGGGTGTTACATATAAAGGGCCAAGGTGGAGGGGGGAAAGCAATAGGAAAATTCAGATAACTCACTTGTTAAGTCAGGTGAACTAAATAAAATAAAGATATGAAAAAGAATAACAGCAGAGAGGGAGCAAGGAAATGAATCACTCACACTCTCCTGTGAAGACTCCCTTTCCCAAAATCTAAGGCTTTTATTGGCTGATTGCAACTTGAATGCTCTCCTCAAAACCTTATGACAAATAAAACAAGTTAATCTTTAAAGTGCCACAAGACTCTTTGCTGTTTTCCTTGCCATAAAGTAACATTAAGGGTATTTGTACACGACCCCTAAACTCCGCCGCAAATGGCTGCCAGCTCCGGAGCTTACAATTGTTTCCCCATCAGCTTCGGAGTTTGCAGGAAATTAAGTGCGACCACGCCCATCTAAGCGCGTCCCAGCACACTTTTCACGTACCTGCTCTTGGAGGGTGAAAATCCCCAGATCCGAATGTAATCTGGTGAGTGCCCGGCTCTCCTCGCTTCTGTTTGGTTTTTTTGCCTCCCGCCCCTTTAAGAGCTACTTAAGAGAATGGAATGCTGCTGGGGCAAGAGCAAGACGGTGGAACGGAGGTGAGCCACGTTCTTATCTTCCTTTTTTTCCTCCCTCCCCTCACGCAGACAGGAGTAAGGAAGTGCGGAGGGGTGGGGACGCAGGAAGAGCAACGAACCCCCAAGATCTCTGGTCCGAATTTAAGTGGCCAGCGGATCTTAGGGGTTGTGTGAAAAGGCCCATAGTTGCTCGCTAGAAATTAATGTAGAGGAACTGCTCATGATTCACAAAAGCGTGCCTGCCACCATTATGCCATTGAACATCTCCATCACAAATTCTTATGCATGAACCTACAGAGTATTTTATAACTAGTATGCATTTTCAAAATAGTACTCTATATTAATAGGTATCATGAGTACTGAGACAATTTTATGACAGCATTAGATACATTTTTTTCAAAAAAATCATCTGCTATATTATGCTGTTTAGTAATGCAGGTAGCTAATCTGATGGATATTCCTTTTATAGAGACTGTTAAGGGTACAGCTATATCTTCCTGTAAAACAGATACAGGTCTATGGCTAAACCAAGAGTATCATTTAGCAAAGGCGGTTTTGTTTCACTGATTGAGAGGGCCTCAGTAGATGTTGTGATGTGGTCAGAGCCTCCAAAACAATTTCCTTCTTCTAAAAACACAGCAGGGATCCCTGCTGAGATTGGGAAAAGAAGAGAAAATAGAGGTACAGTATCCACCTTTCCCTCTTGGGCTGTTTTATGCCAACATGCATCCACTTATTGGAAACTGAACAAGGTTATGGCCCACAGCCCTGTGTAGATTAATCTAAGGTGGTTCCCCCCCCCCCCTTATTAAAATTAAGAACACGGGGCAGCCAGAGCAAAGTGGGAGGATCCAGGTGGAATTCTTACCAGTCTAGGCCCTTAGTAAACAACAACAACAACAACAACAACAACAACAACAACAACAACAACAACAACAACAACAAAACCTAAGCTCTTCCTATACCAACAGGATCCTCCCACAGCACGAATCCTTTGATGCAATTAGTCAGGCAGAAGAGACAATGATAATAACTTGTACCAAATAGTCACCAGGCTCTGAGTGGTGGCTCAGCCAGAAGTCTTCTTTTCCTTCTTGCAGAGATGTCTGGAAAAGTTGTGAGTGGATGCTCGCATATGGGGACAGAGTGATGGAAAGTTTGAGGGGTTTTATAAATGAGTAGTCCATGCCATGTTTTTTCCTTCTCAGCATAGTAGGTGAATGCTTGTGGTCCTGTGAAAATTCAGAAATCAGAATCTTGTTCGACAATATTTTTGGCTTAGAGGTTGAGTTGCACTTCTTGAGAGATTTGAGTCAACCGTGTGAAAAAAGATGTTGCAAATGATAAGTCTATGAAAGCTCTCTCAAGCCGTGGCGCCCTCCTCCTCCTCTTCCTTGCCTTGGTGGGAGATATGTAAGCCGTGCACACCCACACGCCCATCCACACGCCCGCGCGCACGCACCTGCCCCACACCCACAGGGTTTGGCCCCTTGTTGCTGGGTGGGTGCAATGGAGGGCGGCAGAAAGGGTGCAAAAATGAACATTGATCCCAGGCGCTCCAAATCCTGGCTATGCCTCTGGTCCTAGAGGAACCAAAAGGGCAGGGGAGCTTCTTTGGACTCTTCCCTGTAAACCCCCAAAATTTGAAGTGGCTTGGTTTTCAGGGGCCAAGTTATTAAGCTCCAAAGGGCCCCCTATAGCTAATTGCAAGAGTGTGTACGGCAAGCGCCAACAATTTAGGGATTGAGCTGCTTAAATCAACCCCTATATTGTGGTGGGCTCTGTATACATTCTTGCAATTAGCTATGGGGAACCCCCTTTGGAGTTTAGTAACTCAGCCCCCTGACTCCCAGGAGAAAAACATTTCTAATTGACTCAGTGGGTGAACAATTAGCTGGCTTCCAGACATATTTAGAATGATTTTTTTCTAGGGGGACCCACTTTGGAACTTAATAACTCAGCCCCATGATCCCCAAACATCTCCAAATTTCAGGGGCTTACAGGGAGGAGTCCAAAGAAGCTACACTGCGATTTCCATGCCAAAACATGTCTGTGAGCCATATTTTAGAGTACATAATGTTTTTATGTCCTTGAAAATAGGGTTCACAGCCATGTTTTGGCATGGAAATCACAGCATAGCTTCACTGGACTCTTCCCTGTAAGACACTAGCCGTCTACCTGTCTACCTGTGTTTAAAAACTGAAATGTTATTATTTGTAACTCCGGTGATAAATATTGAACATGTAATTTAATTCTGATCCCAGTAATAGAAATACAGCAGGACCCTCGTATCCACAGGGAATTGGTTCCGGGACACCCCATGGACAAAGTAATCTCCGGATAAGAGTGAACACTCTTATCCGAGGATGACGGCACTGACAGGGGAGGGGGGACAGTGACAGTGATAGCAGAAGTGGTGGGGTGGCTGGCCCCTAACACTGCTGCAGCTGGCCGGCCGGGCTGTAAAGGAGCTGCTGGGCGGGCAGGTGGAAGATCCTGGCCACCTCCTCGCCTCACCGGCTGCTTTACACACCCAGCCTGGCCAGGCAAGCAGAGGAGGAGGAGGAGGAGGAGGAGGAAGGCTGGCCCAGGGCCTGAGGTGCCTCCAAGCCATCCCGCCCAATCACCCTACCTGCTGCGGTCCCTTGTCTGTTTGCCTGTTTGTTTGCCTGGCTGGCTGGCGATGGGGCTGTGCTGATGCTGGAGGCAGCTTTGGGGTGTGAGTGGAGTGGCGACACTCTTGCCTGGGCGGCTCTTTAGGTTTGTGTGGATTGGGGGCAGGGAGGAGAAGGAAAACGAGAGGAGGATAGCATAGGGGGCTGATGACGCCAGGAGATTTAGTTCTCCCACACAGCCACAGGCAGGAACCTTGCACCATTCTAAACGTGCACACCAGCTAAAACTTTATGTTGTGTGACTGCAGGCAGGGATCTTGCAGTGCTGTACGTGCATGCCTGATGGCATTTTGCGCCGCACGGTTGCAGGCACGAACAATGTGTTGCATGGTGGCCATAGGCATGACCTTACACTAGTGCGTGCACACATGCTGGCTAACCCTTCATGCCATGCTGCCACAGGCAGAGACCTTGCACCATCACGTACCAGCTGGCCCTTTGCACCACGCACCCGCCTGCATCCAGCCCTTCACACTGTGCAACCCCCATGGATGGTGAATCAGCGGATATGGGAGTCCTACTATAGCCTTGTGCACTGGCTCATTGACAAAAATTTAAAATATAATATTTAAGCTACTTTAATGCAGAATACTGGGACTAAACATCATTCAGAAATTTACATGGTACATGAAACAGAGGCTTGCTTGTGCCTGCTATGAATATACATACCATGTTACGAAGCAGCATTGTGGACTGTTCATTGAGAATGATTAACCCTTCCATGAGATGAGCTTGCAGGTCATCAGAGAAAGTGTGTAATCCTTCATCCATTTCATCAGCAGTATCTGCTGCTCCAGAGTACCTCCAGACAGGCAACCTGCATTGATACAAACAAGAACAGAATTCTTGCTTGAATTATCCTAAAAACCTGATATTTCTCCTGTGCACAGATGTGTCTGGATAAGAAGCACACTGCACACACAATGTATTTTGGTTAAACTAGGACATTAGTAAGTCACAAAGAAGCTTCATATAGAGAGATGACTCGCCCCTCCCCTCCTAAAAGACCTGTAAAATCCCCACTTCTATAAATATCCTGACTCCAGAGTATAGAATGAATGTAGGGAAATGGACAGCTCATGGACCAAGCTGTGTATATGGGAGTGTTGCTTCGACCCATAATATGTGTGTGGGTCATCCTCTTGCTCTGATCACAATCTGGTTATGATAAAGATTAATGTTTGACCCAATTAAACTAAAGGAACCACAACCAGATGCTACCTACAATAAGGGCATTTTCATGATGGGTCAGATCAGGCTACCACACCTCTCAGCATTATTTCTACCAGAAGTGCCTAGTCCAGTGGTGGCGAACCTTCGGCACTCCAGGTGTTTTGGACCACAACTCCCACAGTCCTTTGTGATTGGCAATAAAGGCTTGGAATTCTGGGAGTTGTGGTCCAAAACATCTGGTTCGCCACCACAGGCCTAGTCAGTTACTTACAGGAAGTCATTGGTGGCACATAAGTGGGCTGGAGGGGGCATCCAGAAGTTAGGGATGAGGCACTTTCTCTTGGCCAGACCATGATCTGCCCCTTCTGAAAGTGCAGCCCTTCTTGTTAACCTTTACCCTCTGGCAGGCATGAGCATACCGAGAAGATAATGGCTAAATAGCAGCTACCACCTGATCAATTTCCCAGCACAGGCAGCACACATTTTATTTATTTATTTATTTATTTATTTATTTATTTATTTATTTATTTATTTA
>JAHTLZ010000016.1:76574504-76616123 GCA_023846285.1 Phrynocephalus versicolor
TTATTTATTTATTTATTTATTTATTTATTTATTTATTTATTTATTTAATACTGCCCATCTGGCAGCAAAGACACTCTGGATGGTTTACAACATATATTAAACAACAAAGAACATAAATCCTATCCTATTGACAGTGTACTTGTCTGCAGAATTCGAGCTCAAACTGTCGAACAGCATTAAATTGCTCTCAGTGGTACATCACCGTTGCTATTAAAGAACTGCACCTATGGAAGAAGTGACACATTCTTCTATAGGCACAAAGAAAACCAGTGATTTGACATCAGTAGTGACTGGTTGAACTATACAGATTATTATATTGCTGGACACAGCTCTCTAGTGGGACACAAGAATAATTATAGCTATCACTGATCATTACTAATTATGTCAACACTTTATAAGGTACTCGAAGAGTTGGGTTATAACATCATCAGTCTTATCTCATCACAAATGTTACACAAGTGTTACACAAGTTCACATTTATAAGAATTCAGTTCTTAGACTTGTGATATATCTGCCATTAATAATACCGAACAAAAGCTTCTGTGTAGAAATTTGATGTTACACATACTGTATACGTGTAGCAGTGCCCTGACTACACCTTCTTTTTCTTTTAAGGAAAAGTAAGTTTGGGAAGGGATGATTGTGTTAGAAAAGTGACTCTCCTCTCTCTCTCTCTCTCTCTCTCTCTCTCTCTCTCTCTCTCTCTCTGTGTGTGTGTGTGTGTGTGTGTGTGTGTGTGAGGTAGGAGCATTGAATTTTTCCTACCCCACAGTTCTGCTCTTAAAATGTTTTTATTTATTCCAACTGTACAAAAAGAATATAAAAGAAAAAGGAGGTATGTATGTGTGATACGCACGTGTGCGCACACACACACACATACACACACCTCCTTTTTTCTTTTATATCTTTTTATATTCTCCCACACCACACACACACACACACACACACACACACAGAGAGAGAGAGAGAGAGAGAGAGAGAGAGAGAACAGTTCGGTGAGGTGGAATTCCTGGCTGCAGTGCCAGAGGTCAGGAGTTCGAGTCCCCACTATGGCTCCTGGGAGGACAGCCAACGGGTGTCGCCTGGGGCAAGCTACCCAATCCCTGAGAAGAAGAGAATGGTAAGCCACTTCTGAGTACCTTCTATCTTAGGAAACCCTGAGAAGGGGTGCTGTATTTCTGAACTGACATGATAGCACACAAGCAGGGACTAGGTGTTGTTTCAGAATAAGACCACCACTTAAATTCCAGACTTCAGATATGTAGTTTAAAAGTACATACGTATTAAGAAAATATCTGTGCAATGATATGTTAATATTAGCAAACAGAAGTTGTGGTAAATTAGCTTAATTCACTTCAGTGTGTTTAACTTGAAAGGAGATAGCTCTGTACAAGCCAAAACCATACAGATCAAAGAAACACGGTTTGTAACGCAACAGCAACATTTAGTTGAGGCAACCAGCTTTTTCCTCAATAAATGAAGTGTCGTCCAATATGTCAGGAATGTCCATCTTCCTGCAGTAATTATACTTTGAGTCTAAAGAAATTTTATATATTGGAGCTGGTTATTCTATTAGTTAATTTCCATTGGATAGTTCAAGTCTTCATTCCGCTCTAGTCTCATTTCATTAACATCAAATTAGTGCTTTGTAAGAGACATTTATAAACTAGAATCATAGAATCATAGAGTTGGAAGAGACCTCAAGGTCCATCCAGTCCAACCCCCTGCCATGCAGGAACCCCATCATAGTGCTCCTGATATATGGTTATTCAGCCTCTGCTTAAAAACCTCCAAAGAAAGAGCCTTCACCACCCTCCATGGCAGCACATTCCATTGCCAGACAGTTCTAACTGTCATGAAGTTCTTCCTGATGTTCAGCTGAAATCTGTTTTGCTGTAGTTTGAAACCATTGCTCCGAGTCCTAGTCTCTGAAGCCATGGAAAACAACCTGCCCCCTCTTTGATATGACATCCTTTCCAAATATTTAAACATGCCTATAATATCCCCTCTCAGACTTCTTTTTGTAAGGTTAAACATTCCCAGCTCCCTAAGCCGCTCCTTATAAAAAAATTTCTTTTAACCATCCTGATTGCTCTCCTTCTACAGTTGTTCGTTTCTGTTTCTCTGTCATAAATGATTTCAAATAAGCAGAAACTGTGAGTTGTTACAAGCTATTGAGACACACACACACCTATATATATCCTGGTCCAAGCCTATTAGTTTGTCTAATGTCCCAAAATCACTCATTTTTTTCCATGAAAAAGATTGTCTCACAATTGACAGAGCAGGATTACCTCATGAAGTTAATTTAGAATGTACATATGGATCGAATTGTAGTCAATGAGAAATTATACCTGGGCCAGTGAGACACCTAAGGTTTAAGTGGAGGAAATATAATTCATTGCTGGGTGAAAAGAAATTAAAGCAGTCCAGCAAGAAGTGGTATCAGAAAGGTGACTCCATAATTGCCTGTGAAAACAATTTCATGGTTGAAACAGGGTGTTTTTGCCAATAATTTGTATTTGGCCAAAATATGTCTAGCTCCATCTTAGTCATTTGAGTGATATCCCAAGGAACCAAGCCAACTAAATATCCAATAGCTCGTGGACATCCACACTTCTGCCATGAACCTTTCAGCTGCTTCCCCCACTCCCCACAATTACAACATGCATGTGATCCAGATGATCTTCAGATGATCTTTCAACAGAGGTAGACCAATATCAGTCAACAGACTGAAAAGATCTACAAAAAGTTAACAAGTTTAGCTTCTAAGAAAAACCTTTAAAAACTTTTAATACAGTTAAAAGATCAAGCTTTCGGCATGTATACCCATCATGCCATCTTCAGGATATCAGAAATGACAATTATTGACTAACATTGCATTGTTAGATATAGCAGAACATTCAGGTGGACCAGTGTGTTCAATTATTTCTGATCTTATGCAGTTAATTACAGGCAACCACAAGTTTTTGCCCATCCATGTATTCTACCTCACATGTATCTCTAAAGACTCCTTTAGAGATAAGTGGACGTGAAGTATGGTCCTTATGGAGCCAGTTCATCGATAGCTACTTTGCTGGCTTATCCTGGCCACACAAAAAACTTCCCCATGCCTTTCTTACCTAAGGAGGTCAGTCTCTGGCATCCTCCGCTGTTGTCCTGACAACTGGCTTCCCACTTCCTGGTGGGCAGATGTGATGTTTGGACTGACACACACCGTATATTGCAATGAGTCCATTTCACTGCCATGGAGACTCTCAAGGCAAAAATGTTTGTTCCCCTCTATTGAAAGGGAGAAGGGAATTTCAGAGGCAACCATCACTGTCACCCCTGTAGTGGTAAAAACAAAATAGAAAATAGAATCAAACCACTCAGCATACATTTGACGTAGTTTGGTCCTTGACTTACAAAGTAAGACATCAAAACCATCTCTTGTTCTTTTCCCATTTCATGAAGAATGATTTTAGGGGCACAATAAGCCTTTCTATATCTCCCTGTTCGCTGTTTATGCTGCGCTATAGGTGGGTTGCGACCACAGTAAAACTGTCCTCTCCTAAATTATGGCTAGAGATGCCCCCTTGCTCAATTCACAACCCACCTCAATCAATGCTGCATCAAACCACGGCACCCTGTGGTCCTAAACAACTCTCTGCTTAGGAACAGGGTATTGAAGCAATAAAAACCTAGGCTCCTTGGAACTCTGTTTTGTAGGTTCATGTGTCACACTAACTTGCATGGCTGAGATCACAGTAACATCCTGTTCTTTCCTTATGAATAATATGTATAATAACTAGCGAAAAGTATCCAGATCTATGCACACTGTTGGAATACGATCAATGCAACAAGGTCTCCTTAATGAATGCTCATAGGATGTCCAAACTGAGCACAGCACAACACAGTCTTTCGCTGTTTACCAGGTCATTAATTCTTGGGGAAGATCTCATTTATAGTGTCATCCTCAGCCCTAGAGGTGTTGCCTATCGTCCTTCAGGAGCATATCAGAGGTTGGGAAAGTTGGCGCACTTCTTTGTACTACAAGTTCTGTATCTTGCAAGTTATCATGCTTTGGTTTCTAATTGGTTACCAGGAGGTCAACACCCAATTTCATGTGCACATCTGATTGTTTGGGCATGCAGCTCCAAGGAACACCTTTCACTGGAGGGAAATATGCTGTCATCCACTAAATCTGAGTGGAGCTTGTCTAGTATGACTTTTTGTTAAGACGTATATGTGATCCAATTACCAAAAAAAGCAAGCCTTTTTTGCCAAATGTGGATCCAGGCAAGCTTACATTAAAACAGGCAGTTGTTTCCTTTTAAGGGTGGCCTGCTTCTAGATAGAGAATCTCCTTGTTGCCCAGTAAAGCCCTTCCTAACTTTGTTGTATTCTTTATATAAGCATACAACAATATATGAAACATCTCAGCATTTGCTGCTACCCTTTAATGAAGTTCCAAATGAGCTGTCTCTTCCTAACTGACTATTTAGATGTTTAAAACCACAGATGAGCTATGTCTAGTCCATAGCACTGGGAAACAGTGTGAGGGTAAGCTATCTTACCAGTGGAAGCCAAGAAATATCTTTCTAAGACCGATCCATAAGCATTTGGAGTTTTGGTAAGGTTGCTGATAATGAATGGTTGGGATTTCACATTCACATGGTTCATGGGCCAATGTTGGCTGGTGACACTTGCTCCTCCATACCAGGAAATATTGACCATGGAAAAGCAGTCCTGTAAAGCAAAATATTAGAGGAAAATCATGTACACCCTTGACAAACAACTTTGGTTTTCGTAACTGAGGAAGAGGCTTGTATTACCAATTTGTAAGGGTAAAATCTGGGCCATGAATAATACAATTACATATTAAAGAAACAGTGGAAAGTTTCTAAATATTATTGCACATCCTGGAACCAAGTAATTATTGCATCTTCATAAGCAATATCACATATAGTGCAGTATTACTGAAACTGGTCCAAATCTCCATGTCTGAAGCCCAAGGCAGATAGATGGTCACTTACTCATAAGAACATAAGAGCCATGCTGGATCAGGATAAAGACCCATCTAGTCCAGCTTCCTGTATCTCACTGTGGCCCCACCAGATGCATCAGGGAGTGCATGAGACTAGATATCTGTCTCCAGATACCACTCCCGTGCATCTAGCCCTTGAAGTACCCTGGTTTTAAGCCTGGAGATTATACATCCCCATCATGGTTTGTAACCTGTGATGGACTTTTCCTCCAAGAACCTGTCCAATCCCCTTTTGAAGGCATCCAGGCCAGATGCCATCACCACATCCTGTGGCAGGGAGTTCCACAGATTAACAACACACTGGGTAAAAAAAAATTTCTTTTGTCTGATCTCATTCTCCCAACCCTCAGTTTGAGTGGATGTCCCCTAGTTCTGGTATGTTGTGAGAGGGAGAAGAGCGTCCCTCTATGCTTTGGTGGGTGTGGCTATCACAAAAAAGAACCCTGTAACAAAAACAACTAAAGACCTTGTCTGTGAAGATTCTCAGTCATCCAGGTGAGTTTATCTGGAAGGTGAGTCATGGCAACTGGATTTTTCTTCTTCTTGAGAGATAGAAACATTTCGCTGCTCATCCAAACAGCTTCATCAGTCTTTCAGTTTGGATGAGCATCAAAATGTATCTATCTCTCAAGAAGAAAAAAGTCAATTTGCCATGACTCAACTTCCAGCGAAAGACCTTGTAGTCTCTTCAAAACTAAGAAATTTTATTTGGCATCAATTTTCATTGCTTATAGCCCACGTCTTTATTTGTATCTGGAGAGGTGAACTATAGCACGCAAAAGCTTGTGCCAAATAAAATTTCCAGAAGACACTTTGTCATTTCTGTTGCACAGGTGAATGTGTCCTATACTTGAAACCAGTGCAACTCAGTGAGTCTGTAGCTTTAGGATGAAAGCTGTTCATTTATCAGGGTTGGCCCCCCATTAGGGAGAAGGAGAAAATGGCTCCAGGTAACCAATCACTTGGAGGCCGCTGTGGTGTTCACCCAAACATCTAATACTTCCTGTCGTGTTTCTCTGGTAAAACAGCTGTATGCACCACATGGCTGTTCCTGAATACCTTGTACTGTGTGCTTTTCTCAGGTGGTCAAGACTCAGAGCATGCTAGAACAACCCCATATGATTATCACATGTAGCAAAAATCCTACTAAATTATTCTCTGCTACTCTTTCTTTTCTCCCAGTTAGCTGCTGGAGTATGTTCAATAGACACCATCCATGGGTGGGATGACAGCTTCTGGAAGTTCCCCTGGATTTCTGCACTGTCAAGGAAAGGAGAATCAGCTCCAGAGGGGTTGAAGAGGTCTGCTCCATGTATTAATTTGCAGGCCTGCTTTATAATGTTTGTAGGTCACCAAGTTGAAGAAGCAGGATGCAATTTCCTCTGAGAGACAAGCTGAAGATCCAGACTGGCTGATCTCTTAGCTGTTGGGTGGGTGAGATGGAGGAAGCACAAAGCAACCACCTCCAATAGGTACAAAGCTTGTCCACTGCGAGAAAGAGTAGAGTAGAATGTAGTGACACAGGCATGTTCTTGATAGAGTACTGTGAATGGGTTGATTCACACAAGTATCTGCACAGCCTGATGACTGCCAAATGAGACATGGAACATGTGAATGCAAGGTGATTATCAGACAGAAGCCACAGATAGCAGTAGAAAACCTCTGTGAGTACAATTGTCATAACTGAGGTTTTAATGGTCATGAAATAGTTATGAGATTGAGTTTCTTGGACTTGTCTGCCACATACACTCATTAAACCCTGGTTGACATTTGTAAGGGATTCAAGCATCCAGTTATGGTGCATCCATGCTGGAGGTCTGGGTTTAATTTCTAATGCGGGTCAGCTGAGTTTCCTTGAGGTAGATCCTACATTTTGGCCTGCCCTCTCTCCCAAGACTGCTGAATAAACAAAATGGAAACAGCAGAGTTAGAAAGCTGCATAGGCCGCCCTGAGGTCCTTCAAGGAAAGGAAGAAAAGATATGAATAAAAATCATAAGAAACTCAGATGGCAGACACATCCTGGTGACTGAGTGAATCCAATGGCACCTGTTAAATCCACACATACAGAACATAATTTGATTTTTTTTAAAATAGGAACCTCAACTCAAGAAAGGGTACAAGGAGGGGAGGGTCTCCCCCCCTCCGTGCCGACCTTTCCCTTGCTTAGGGAGCAATAAAAGCAGGGCTGTTATTTTGACTCAGACGCCCTGGTTGCTCTGGACTCTTTCAAAGCATTTTCTTCTGCTAACTAATCAATAGGATCAGCGAGCTTTACCTCCCACATGATTGCACAATCATAAGGCTTCTTGTGTGAAAGCCCAGATACATTTCCAAGGGGATTTGGCATTTTTTTTTTTGCAAGTCTAAGCTTTCACAGTTATGTGGTCTCCTTTGTACAGTTACAACAGTAAGCTCCTAATGAGCGGAGAGACAGTCAGATCCTTGTAAGTGCCTATCTCACAGATTGACTCAGAATTGGGGACATGAGGAATCTATCTTAGGAGGCCAGTTTTAGACTTCCTTTAAAAAAAAAAAACCAGGAAGGAGCGGTTGACATCTGGGGAAAGTGCTGGGTATCACGGGTCACAGTTACGTGACAATGTATGGCTCTAAAAAGTCTTGCACCTTTTTTTCCAGGAGTAAATGAAAGTCGAAAGGATGATCACTCTGCACACAACGCACTGAACTGAGCGGATGGATTTCCCATGTGCACAGCAACACTGGAGGGCAACTGGCTACATGATGTCCACAGAAAGGGAGGTATCCTCATGTGATCAAGGAAAATTCATCATCCTGTTCAGTGTCAAAACAACCCCTTTATGGAAATGCCTTGACACGGTTTGTGTGAAATTCAAAAGAATTTCATTCAAATAGTAGCCCTTTAAAATAAGACAATTTAAAGTTCATGGATGGAAAGGGTGGGCTCATTGAATTAATAGGACTTACATGTTGACCTAATGAGACAATGCATAATTGACAGAACACTATGTGTTGACTTAGAAAATGTCATTAATTCAGGTGGTCCATACTAGTTACACATAACCACTGAATTTGTGTAGCTACATCTTGTCCCATTGTATGGCCAAATCTGGAAACAGAGAATATGGCAGAAACTGTGATGGCAGGAGAACATTTTTATTATAGCCATTAATCACTAGTGCTACTGAAGTTAAGAACATAAGAACATAAGAAGAGAAATGCTGGATCAAGCCAAAGGCCCATCTAGTCCAGCTTCCTGTATCTCACAGTGTCCCCACCAAATGCATCTGGGAGTATATGAGACTAGATATCTGTCTCCTGATTCCACTTCCTTGCATCTGGCCCTTGAAGTACCCAGGTTTTAAGCCTGGAGATTACACATCTCCATCATGGTTTGTAACCTGTGATGGACTTTTCCTCCAGGAATCTGTCCAATCCCCTTTTGAAGGCATCCAGGCCAGATGCCATCACCACATCCTGTGGCAGGGAGTTCTAGCTTTTAATCCTGCTACCTTCTGAAAGTTTGAGGACTGTACCTGTGAGGTTTTCGATGTTATGTGCCTTCAAGTCAATGGACTTACAGTGACCCTAACAAGGCTTCCATACACCCAGTGAGCTTAAATGGGAGAGGAAGGAATTTGGATCCAGTCCTCCTGAGTCCCAAACCAATCCTTTACTTTGTCCACTAGACCACATTGGGTATATTAACCTGTGCAGAGATACTCCACAGAATTTGCCTTTCCTTTTGCCCAAATATGCAATCACAATGATGGGATGGAAAGCCAGCTGTACACTTCTGCTACTGTACACGTCTGATCCTAGTGAACCTGGTTTGTTGGTATCATAAAACCTGTAAGAAATCATGTTTCAGAGGCCAATGGTAACACACAGTATGGCCACTCAGCCACTCATCTCGTTGAGATTCCGAGACTTACTTTCCTCCTGTGTGTCGTATTACAGAGCTCTGAACATTTTTTAATGGCATCACATACTGTTTCCCAGCCATCATAGCCCATTGGCCACATTGGTTGGAGGATTCTGGGAGTTTTCTTTGGTTGTTCCCAAAGACATTTTCTTTGGTTGTTTCCAAATAAATTTTCAGACTCTGACTAGGAGTCCTATTCTTCTAAGAAGACTTGGGTCAACATTAGCTTGAAACAGAATTACTTAATTGAGGTGTAAGGATTTGACCCCACTCAGTTCTCATGCTTAAAACGGAGGCGGTTACAGACAGAAGAGTTCTGATGCTACGGTTCAGAGACATGGCAGGTAATCTACCTTTTCTTCCTGGGTAGGTTTTTCCATGTCAAGAAAAAGAGATGGAAGAACTAGTGGGACAGATGGAAGAGCTCCAACCCACCCATGCTCAGTGTCTGTGAACAACACAGGTTAATTGCAAAATTAAGCCTTCTCTTGTAGCATCACAAATAGCTTAAACAGAATTTCCTGTTACTTAATTCTATTCCATTTCACAAACCGTGTGTGCTTCTATGATTTCTAAATGGAAAATTGTATTCTTTTTCATACGAAAAGTCTTAGCTGCCCAGATTTTGAATTAATTTTAAAATGATTAGTACACCCATAGATAACAACAAGCTAGATATCTAAATGTCTATAGGGGCAATTTTCATTACAGGCATTTTAACTGTGTTTGTCATCAACTCAAAATGCCTTTAATTCAAATATGAAAAGTATGTTCGAGGGAAAATATGTATATGTATTGTTTGATTATGTATCTAATTTTCTATCCTACATTAGCAAGCTTTTAAAAAATTCCATGAGAGTCCTTATATTGCTCATTAATACAACTTAATGCACAAGCAAGTTTACCTAGGGTAACATTGTCTTCTGTAATGATAGTTTATTGAAACACATGCATTTATTTTAATACTAGGTCACAAGCACAAATCATTGAGCTAAAAGAAAATTAAATTTGGATCACTGACATATTTCAAAGTACATCTGGTTAAGATTGCAAACTTTATATCATTGTAAGAAGATGGTGCGTTCAAGAAACAGGAAACATCAGTTCTAACTTGGGATATTCTGAGAGGAGGCACTTCTTGGATTTTAGTTCCACTGTAGACAATTTTGTTACTTGTACAAAGGCACTTTATCCCTTTTTTAAAGCAAAAGAATAAAAGCTATGATAATTTTTATTCAGTAATCTCAAAATTATCTGTTGGCTGTGGAGGCGTATCTGACATTATTGTGATCTTATTTCTTTTTATTTGGTCCTCTTTTAGAAATATATTCCTTCTACCGGCTGCTTAACAGCAGCATCACAATCATGCAGCTAGAATCATTTTAACGTTCGGTTCAATCACCTATTATTGTACCTTTCTCATTTTCATTTCATAAGCACACAATTTAACATTCAGTATTACACCTTGACACTCTCAGAAGACGTAAAAAAGGTCAAGAATTTGACTATTTTCCTTCTTTTGTGTGTGTGTGTGTGTGTGTGTGTGTGAGAGAGAGAGAGAGAGAGAGAGAGAGAGTATGAGTGAGTGTCTGCATTCGAGATCTGAGTAAACTGGGAACACAGAAATATGTATTTTTATGTTAATTGCAAGAACAAAGGTTACCTTTAACTTAAGTTGGCAGTGAAGAGGGGTCCAGTGGATGCTGTAGCACTCTGTGTTGGTAGAAAGGCTGGGCCCCACAGAAATCTTCAGCTCGGCCATGGTCTCCCAGGTGTAGCAGAATTCGGTTTTGTTCAGCCAACACAGGTCCTTCAAGAAAGGCACGTCCACACTGGCAAAGCTCCCCAGGTTAATTTTCAGCAAGGTGTTCTCTTCACTGAGAGCCTGTAGGGCGAGGGAGTGTGCTTTCCTTTCCCAGATAAACCCACTGGTGCCACCTCTCAGGATCCAGTTCTTGTTGGGCTGATCCACCACTTGCCAGTAAATGATGCCGATGGTCATCAGGAAGAACACGGCCACCCCCAGGCAGGCGACTCCTCCTTTCCAGGTCTCATTCATTTCTTTTTGCCTAGAATGCCACACCACCTCTGCGGTTAGACTCGGGTTCCTGGGACAGTTGTGAGGCATTTCGCCACGTGTAAAATATGTATGTACATTTAAACTCCCTAAACGATCCAACGAAGAATCCCAGAGTACGGAGCAATCCCTTTTTCAAGTTCACAGGAAGCTGAGCTCAAACCTGATGCTCCCCCCCCCCCCCGCCGCCGCCTTCCCTTTGCCGTCCATGAATAGTTCCACATTATCCCCACCCGAAAGGAAAACAGGGAGGGATGAAAATCAGTAGGGAAGGTATTGCTTTTGAACGCTTTTCCCACCGCTTCTCAACACATTTTTCAAAGAGAGACTTAAGGATGTGAAAGTTATTCTGAGAAGCACAAAGTAGAACCTACAAAAAAAATTACATCCGCCAATACGTGGTGTCAGGTCCATTCACCCCTACAGGATTTGTCCCAGATGGCTGTTTAACTCATGATGTTCCTTCCCTGACATGTCAAGCCACACCTAATCAGAGATTCTTGTTCTCAGCTTTTAAAAAGCCAACGTACACTTGGGGGGTGTGTGTGGGGGAGAGATGGGGGCAGAATGAGGAGTTTTGGTCCTGTGTAAGAAACAGCCTGCTTACTGAGCAAGGAAGAGAGTAGGCAACTGAATCAAGGGACTGCAGCTGGTGGGTGAAATATCCCAGGAAGGAATTCCCCCCCCCCAAAACACACACACACACACACACACACACACACACACACACACACAAGCAGAACTCCAAAAAGGACCAGTCACTGTGACACAGCCACCAAAGCTCTATAGTTGCTGAGTCCAAATGAAAAACCAGGAGTCCCACATAAGGAGTAAGTAATTTAAATATTCTATTGATGTATCATTAGTTAATAGCGCCTATTAATAAACACAGGATCCCTACACATCGCATTGCCTGAGAGAGAATGCTTGCCAGATGTCAAATCATTGGGTTATTTTTATTTTCAAGGTATGGCTTGATGTAGTCAGCCTGCTAAGGTCTAGACCAGTGATGGTGAACCTTTTAGAGATCGAGTGCCCAAACTGCGATTTAAAACCCACTAATTTTTTGCAAAGTGCAGATACTGTACAGCCATTTAACCTGAATACAGGTGGCTGTGAAGGGGCAATGTCGAGTGCCCACAGAAAGGGCTCCGAGTGCCACCTTTGGCACCCGTGCCATAGGTTCACCAACACTGCTCTAGACAGACTAGACAGTTCAACATAAAGGTATCTGAGAAATGTGTAGTGCAGTCTTGTTTGTATTTGCTCAGAAGTAAAATGCCATCACATCTCAGTGGTGCATGTCCTAGGAAATCTGTTTTAGGATCACTGTCTGTTTATTTCTACCTTATTTTAGAAAAATAAGGGCCCTCAGACTTTAGAGGCTGCAGTATTTTTTTATTTTGAAACAAATGCTTATTTGTAGTTAGTTGAAGAATTCCTGGTTCTAAGGTCTTGGGTTCCATTAGATCAGTAGAAAACATCATTCAGGACATTACAAACATGTGTTCAGTCGGGGAAGTGGGGGTGTTAATTAAAAGTTGTACCAGAACCATCAATAAAATGTGGTAATTACTACACTGGGCTACATGGCCCCATGATAGCCATGTTCCTAAAACAAGACATGCTATATAGCTCACAAAGAAAGAATATATGGCAAACCTAGACAAGCACAGGAACTGGATGATTTTTTAAAAAGAAAACTAGAGAGTTACATATCTAAAATTCCTTCCTTCCTTCCTTCCTTCCTTCCTTCCTTCCTCTGGTAGGAAGACTGGGCCTGCTGGCTCAATGCCTCAAGGTCGTCCAAAACTCTTGTGCTGCTTGAGGAAAAGTACAAGATGGTGTCTAGGTGCCTACTCTTACTTAATGTACAAAAACTGAAAAGAGTTACATCTACTCCCCCACATGAAGATTACTGACTAGTTTGCAAGGTGCAGGTCAAGCAGTGTGACAGACAGCTCTCTCTTTCAATACGTTGCACTGTCCAGGATCTAATCTTGCACTGCACCTCTTCCTAACAAGATCACTGTATCCTGCTCTTATATCATTCTAAAAGATGATTGCTGTGCTTCCAGAACAAAGGAGGCCCCACAAGGATGTAATAAAACAAGCTGTTTATTGCAGATTGGTAAGGTATGGTAAGAAGAGGGAACAAAAAGACACAGATGAAAACCCACCCCACCCATAAAACACACTCACACTCCCTCATTACGCTAATTGCTTTCAGATGATTAGGCCTTGCCCCAGGCAAGCCTAGTGAGAAGAGGGAGCCTAAGATCCTAATCCCCACAAACTCACAATTTTAACATACACAACATAAATACACAACAGTGACCAAATGATTAGTGAGCTTCTTTTATTGGCCAAAATCCCATTTTCATTTTATGCAGGGGTAATGCAAATAGTGTAAATTTTGGCAGCAAACTGCCACATGATAAGTCAATGTTGACATCTGTTGTGTGCCAATTTACGCGGCTCAACACACAACATTTCAAGTCTATGCTAATTTTTTAACTTGCAGCAATTTGCCTCAAAAAGTTACACCGTTCCTCTTATATGTCCCCAAGAAAGATGGCATAGAAAAAAACACTAACTAACTAACTAAGTAACTACATACATACATACATACATACATACATACATACATACATACATACATACATACATACATGAATCAGAATCAGAATCAGAATCAGAATCAGAATACTTTTATTGGCCAAGTGTGGTTGGACACACCCCGAATTTGTTTTGGTAAAATATGCTCTCGATATAAAAGGAAATATAAGAATCAGATAGTCAACAATAAAAACACAGTACAACAATACAATATAACCTATTATTTAAAAGGAAGAAGAGAAGTAAACATTAATTATTCAACCGTTTGATAGCACTGGGAACGAAACTATCTTTATATCTAGTTGTCCTAGTATGCAATGCCCTAAAACACCGCCCTGAGGGTAACAATTGAAACAGGTTATGTCCAGGATGTGTGGAATCTGTGTATATTTTCATCGCCCTTTTTTTAGCTCGTGTGGTATACAATTCCACAATAGATGGCAGATTAGTAGCAATAATTTTTTCTGCAGTTCCAATTATCCTTTGAAGTCTATATCTATCATGCTTAGTTGCAGAACTAAACCAGACAGTTATAGAAGAACAGACAATAGATTCAATAACACCTCTATAGAATTGGATCAACAGTTCTTTTGGCAGTCTGAACTTCTTAAGTTGACACAGAAAAAACATTCTTTATTGTGCTTTCTTAATAATACTTTCAATATTAGATGACCATTTTAAATCTTGAGATATAATAGTACCTAAAAATTTAAAGGACTCCACTATGGATGCTAAATTATTTGATATCATAAGAGGTGGCTGTATAGAATGAGTCTTCCTAAAATCCACCACCATATGTTTAATTCAAGATTATTTTGAGTACACCATAAAACTAGTTGATCAATCTCTTGCCTATAGGCAGATTCATCATTGTCTCGAATGAGGCCAATCACTGTAGTGTCATCTGCAAACTTCACTATTTTAACAGAGGAATCATTTGAGGTACAATCATTAGTATATAAGGAAAAAAGAAATGGAGAAAGCACACAGCCCTGAGGGGCTCCTATGCTAACCTTGCTAATATCTGATATAATTTTACCTAACTTCACCGGCTGCTTTCTGTCTGTTAGGAAGCTTACAATCCATTTACAAGTGTAATCAGGTACAGACAGCTGTTTAATTTAGTCATAAGGATATCCGGAATAATAGTGTTAAATGCAGAACTAAAATCAACAAAAAGAACCCTTGCATAAGATTTTGGAGATTCAAGATGTTGCAATATATAATGTAAGGACATATTAATAGCATCATCTATTGATCTATTTGCACGATAAGCAATTTTAATATAAATAAAGCCCCCTGCTATCTGGTCCTCTGTATTGTTGCAAAAGAACATCTGGTGCACCAGATGTTCCCTGCCCCAATGAACAACTATCAGGAACAACAACAGGCTGAAGTTTAACCCAGTGTTATGGAATCAAAGGGATGCTAAGGTCTGGAAGCAATGTCTTATGAGGAGCGACTTGGGGAGCTGAGAATATTTAGCCTTACGCAAAGAAGGTTGAGAGGGAATATGATAGCCATGTTTAAATATTTGAAAGGATGTCATATTGAAGAGGGGACAGGTTGTTTTTCATGGCTTCAGAGACTAGGACTTGGAGTAATGGTTTTAAACTACAGGAAAAGAGATTCCATCTGAACTTCATGACAGCTGTTCAGCAATGGAATGTGCTGCCACGGAGGGTGGTGGAGCCTCCTTCCTTGGAGGTTTTTGGATGAGGTCTCTTCCAACTGTATGAAACTATGAGTCTAACTCCTCATCCCAGAATGTCACTGTAAATGAAATATATTACTTGATATCATCACCATCACCATCATTATCATTTTGTTGTGTGTTGCCTTGCCTTGGTTGCCTTTAGGAGTTGGGCAATACACCGTCTGCTGATCTTAATGACGTGTTTACTTAAACCTTGTAAGGAGAAAGGAACACAGAAATGGTGAGCCCTCCCCATTTGTTCAACCCTCAAGTCTCCTGTCCCAGTGAAAATATTTGCATTGTGATGGGGGCATCCACAGAACACCACGTGGGCCTTTTGGCTATCACAGGCGTGACTTTGCACCTTCCTGATGCAATATTGAAGTGAAATGAAGTATTCAAGTTGAACTCGGCAACAGAGTAGCTATTAAAACAATTAATAGCTCTGGCTTTGGCAAGAGTTTTGAATTTCAGCAGCAATATTAGTATCATGAAAACTATTGCTTTCTAGAAACAGAGATCATGACACCCTTTACTGAAGTGAAATCCAAAGACTGACAATGATAACTAACAGGGTGATCTGAGCCCCTGCAATTCTACAAGACTGCAGAAAGTGCTAGGATCCCAGGCACAAGATGAGCAGTGTAAACCTTTTGGCTTTCATTGTTCTTTTGTTTTAAAAGTTGGTTTCTAGCCCCTATGAAGCAGAAATCAGCTTCCAAGTGTATGGCAGGACCTGCTGAAATCTCAAAGATGTTGGGGTGGGGGGAATGTTGAAAAATAGTTTGACTATCCAGAACAGGGCTTCAGTACTCCACTCAGCTTCTTGCCCCTTGTTATTACACAAAGTAGGGACTTGACCCATTGTGATCGATACTGAAACTATAGCTGTGGGTAAGTGGGGGAGGAGGAGCCCTGCGCGGAGGGGGCCACATACCTTAACATCAGGAGTGAACCTTTGGCACTCCTGAAGTTTTTGACCACAACTCCCAGAATTCCAAGCCTGTATTGCCAATGACAAAGGACTGTGGGAGTTGTGGTCCAAAACATCTGCAGTGCCGAAGGTTCACCATCACCAGCTTAGAGAGAACCAAAATGTACAAAATACACAAAGCTGTGCAAAAGTAGCTTGATGTTCAAATTTCACAAATGTCATGGATTCAGCTTTTCCCAGCATAGAATTTTTATCTGAAACATGGTTCCTGCTGTTTCTCTGGCCATTAGTTTCATTGATTATATTATCTTCTTACAATGGGAAGCAACCAAACTCTGTAGTACAGGACATACTCAGTATGCAAAACACAGCAGCTTCGGTTCCTGGTGTCTCCAGGTTGGATGTTCAGACATATGGTGATAGAAAATACCCCTGTCTGCTGCTTGCCAGGGTAGGCAATATGGACAGGTATTGACAGTATATGACAGCAGTTATCCATGTTTGTGTAGCCCCTTATTTAATACTCTAATTTGCTCTGGAAGTAATTACCGAGACACAATACAGTCTCAGTTTTTCCTCAATCATCATTGTTCTTAGCAAGGTATACTTACATATACCTTTGAGAGGATATGGATGGTTGTTGAGAATCTTCCTCTATTAACAATAACTTGCAAGGATATTTTATCCAGGGCCAGGGAAGAGTGTTTATTATCATAACCTAATAAATCTATACACAGACATTGACATGGAGAAGAAAAAAAATCTCTTTATTTGCACCTGATGCAATAAAAGACCGATAATTAAGAAGATAACCTCCTTAAAAGCCAGGTAAATTCAGTACCATCTTCATGGAATTTGGCTTGGAAGAAATCTTACCTCCTCACAGGGCCTCTGGTCCTCAGCAGTTGGAACCTGTTGAAGCTGGATTCCACAGCAGAGAAAAAAAACACAAGAAAACAGCCGAGTCAATAGTTTTCTCAGACTGGCCCTCTATAATCCAAGATTTTAAAAGCCCTGCTAGCAAAATCTTGGAGATGCTTCTTCCCTGTGAAAAACGGGAAGCTTCTTGCTAATCTCAGAGCAAAATATATCAATGGTGGTGGTGGGTGGATAGCTAGGAACACTCATGCTTCTGGGTTCTGCGAATCAACCAGCCTCTCTCAGTGTGATAGGATACCTTGGGGAGAGTCATCTTAAATGGTACTGTGACACAGACCATGTCAGCCTGGTCCAGGCACCAGAGCATCAGATAGAAGCCCCTTGGTTCCTATGACAAAGTCCAGATGTCTTGGCGAGACAGATTTGCTGTCTTTCTTCTGCTATGCCTCTCAGCAGACTCTCTAGCAAGAGCAAGATCTTATTGTTAGGGAAGTATTGTAGCTGAAGCCGACTTAAGGCTAAACAACTATTTCTGTTGTTCTCCTCCAAAAATGCCTCACTTCATAGAACTGATAAATATAAACCTATGTATGCCTGCATGTTTCTATAAGTTTTCCACCATATGAGACCAACAAAAAGACAGGGGAAAGGAATCTCTCTCTGACACACACATACCCATTTTGTTTCCCCCAGAACCAAACTGGATTAGGGAAAGCATGTCTGTGGCACTAGATGCCAGCAGGAGGTCCACCTGCTCCCCAAATTGAGATGGTTCGCTAAAATGATTGCCCAGTCTATATTCAGCCAGTCTCTTCACGTATACTTCAGAAGGGCTTCCACTGCCATCCCAGAGTAGTGTTTTCAGAAAAAGCCAGGGAGGGCTGGCTTTTTGCATGAGTTAGGCATTTAAAAGCCTCCATTGCCAACAATGTATACTAAAAAGAGCAGGAGCATCCGGAGAACATAACAGGAGTGTATTTATTTATTTATTTATTTATTTATTTATTTATTAGATTTATATACCTCCCATCTATCTACAGAACCACTCTGGGAGGTTTACAACAATTCAAGATAAAACAGCAGATACAATATACAATAAAATATAATAACTAAAACAACGTAGTATAATATATGTACTAAAATATGATAGAGGGTATAGGGGGATAATATGCCATATATCCAAAGAACTGTATTCAATCCACGAAAGTTTACATTAAAATATGATAATTGGACTTTAAGGTGCTACAGTGGTCTCTCTCTCTCTCTCTCTCTCTCTCTCTCTCTCTGTTTTTTCCTTCTTGTTTTTTGCCTGGTATGCCTGTTCACTCTTTCAAAAGCTGGCCAAGGGAAAGCTGATGGGTGGAATACAGGCTATATTAGGCCTCTGGGGTTGGACATTAGGACATTCATCTTTCCTAGAGGAACGGGTTTTTATTTAATTGCCCTGTTAAATAAATCCTATGCATGTAGCTAGAGCAAAACCCGTGTCAAGGAACATCTTTGTAGTGCATTTAAGTCAAAATTCCATCCTTGTTTTCCACACATGATAGTACCCTCTTGGGAGTCACAATAGCTAAGTAATGAGTGTTGGTTATGTGTCCAGTCATCCACTCATTCATGAAGGTTGCATGAAATGCAGGACCATGACTGTGATATTAAAATTAAGAAAACGAAGTGGTTGGACATGTTTACAAAGTCTTTGTGTAAAGGGATTTCTGTAACTGCAAGGGGGACTGCATTGAAAATATTCAAAAATTGTATTTGACTCCACTTCTCTTTTCACATATCAACCCTGCAGTGTCAGCTGTGTGCTGGAGAAGCTGTAAGTGTAATGGATCATTGCAACACCTTGGGTAGTTTTGCCAAAAAGCAGACCATTTTGGGAAGAGGTGTTTAAAGAAATAAACCAAATTGGAGATCAATTGGTTACTAAATCCCTGGAACTAGCATTTCTCACCCCTTTCTTAGGAGAGAATGAGTCAGTTTTTGAAAGGGAAAAAAAACTTAATAGGCAATCTTCCAGTAGCTGAGAGGCAGACAATAGCCAAAGGGGGAACCAATATGCAAGATACCAATCACAGCATGGTATTCTAGAATAAAGCAGAAGGTACTACAGGACAAATTAACCACCAAACTCCATATAGCTTAAGGGGTGAAACACAAATTCTTTTGCAATGAATTGGCAGCCTTTAATTGTTCATATGAATATCATAGATAAAAGGGGAGTCTCAAAAGCATTCAGGATTTATAAGTCTTTCTAATATCCTTGGAACATAATTATGGTTTTCCCAGAAAAGCTTTGTTATAAGACTTTGGTTATTACTCTGCTGTTCATGGTGAGGAAGGCAGAGTGGGAGTGAGGAAGGGTACAGAAATATATGAATGTATAGACACTGACTAATATTGCCTTTGTTAATATTGATAATTAAAAATAATACTTTTTAAAAGGTTGATCCACCCAGACATGCAACCAGGCACAAAATGGGCACCTCATTAATTGGATTTTATTCGCTTCCACAACCTCTATGGCTGTTTTAGCGTGTGGATTAACAGGATATTGGCCATATCAATTGTAGGTTGGATCTAGACATTTGCCATGTAGCATGAACATCACCCCATGGTGTTGTGCTTCAAAGACTGCTCTTGGGGGGGGGGGAAGGTGAGTTTCACACATTTTGTAGCTGACCATCCCAACTGTTCTAGAATGTCTTCTGAAGCAGATTTCTGAGCACAGGAGACTACAGGGGAAGAGGGATTGGTTAACACTGGTGAAGCCCACAAAAAGAGAAGGAACTGGGAAGTTATATGTCTTCTTTTTGATAGCCATGGAAAAGCTCAGCTAGTTGTATAGCATCTTAAGAACATAAGAACATAAGAAGAGCTTTTGGAAACCTGGGAGGAATAGCATACACTCTAAACAAGCAAGAAATCCTTGGTGAACATGAAGAGCTGAAAGGCATGGTTAGGGCTCTTCTAACAAAAGTGAAACATCATTCTTAGTTTTCCAGGATCCGGAATGTTGGAAGAGAGACTCATTTTGCCAGCTCCAAATCATGCGTCAGATACATCTTAACTCTGGGTTCCCAAATTCCCATCAAAAGAATAGGTGCTATTCTGCCTTTCTCTCTTAGCAGATGTTTCTGCGGTTTGGAAAAAAAAAGTGAGAGGGAAGCATAACAGGAAAAGATGTAGCATGTGCGTGTGGAAGGCAGCTTGGCTGTTGTTGTTTTTTAAAACATGTTTTCAAACTGCCGAGCTGTCCTGCCAGATACTGACACCCTCACACTAAATATAAAAATCAGACAGAAAGCATACTATGTGCCTGGCTTATACTGTGCATCAATCACAGCTTCTCCATGGGTCCCATTAGGTTTTATGCAGTTATGGTTCATTTATGAACTTGGCCTCCCTAGTTACAAAGTCCTATGTTTATTCCTTCTGCATCTTCAAACTCCAGCTGATAGAACTGGTATCTCTCAAATGCTGCCCACCACCCACGTCCACAGTCATCCTTTCAAAGTTTCTGCTGTTATAAATATCCTTTCCAATACTTTTCTTCTACACACAGCATATCCCCCACCCCACATTCTTCTGTGCATCTAACAGCTTCCCTACTGCTTTTTTTACCAACTGCATCTTTGTGCCCAAGTACAGAAACAATATCTGGACTTTCCATAAGATTTGATGAGCAAGGCAACTGGTTTGTGTGATAAAAGCCTGGCCTGGAACAGTCTGGTAATTCTGAATGACCTCGTGGTTCCTTTTCACATCTCTTTATCGTGATTTCAAAGGCTGCAGGTGTAAATGTCCTGGAGTGACATTATCCTCCCACCTGGCTATGAGTGTAGAAAGGCTATGAGTGTAGAAAGGTTTTCATATCTGAAACTCCCAGTCTAAACCTCATCCTTCTTCAAAATCAGTATGGTAATAACCCTCTAAAGCTGCCATTTAGTAGAAGCAGAGCCTAATGCTCAGGGCGTCAGAGTCAGGCATAAATTGAGAGTCAGAACTCTGCTCCACACAAAACAGAAGGCAAAATGGCCTTCCAGAGGCACAAGCTGTCAGTCATAAGAGATTTAACCCATAATTCAAAGGGAGGGGGCGGGACAGAAAGGCCTGTTCCTTAAGCCACAGGAATCTTACCTAAGGCCAGAAAGTCAGATTATATATTAAAAGAGATGAGTATTTCTCCACCTGGCCTACAAATCCTGCAGAGGTAACAGCCGTTCAAAAGTCAGAGCTGTAGAAGGAACTTTTATTATCTCCCAACGATGGCTTAGTGAACATCAGCAGGCTAAATGTGCATTTTGAAAACATGGGGTTGATTGAAAAGCAAGCTAATTTGCAAAATCCAGACTGGGGAAGGCTGCTGGAATAAACTGTATTTCAATTATTAAAGAAACTCACCCCTTTGTGAAAGGTTAACCAGCCCTATCTGGAAGTTGAGTCATGGCTACTGGACTTCCTTTTTCTTGAAAGACAGAAACGTTTCGCTGTTCATCCAAACAGCTTCATCAGTCTGAGTACAGCTAGTGCAAGTCCTCCATCTTAAATCAGCTTTGACCTCTTGCCACCCAGGTCTGAGATAGGCTCTTAAGATGAACAATGGCCTGAGTAGGCTTGTTAGGTAGACAATAGTATCCATAGCCTTAAGGTGAACAATGGCCTAAGGCAGGCATGTCCAAACTTTGGCCCCTCAGATGTTTTGGACTGCAACTTCCACAGTCAAAGCAAAGCAAAGCAAAGTGTTCTGCTTATATACCGCCCTTACCACTTTAAGTAGTCTCTGGGCGGTTTACAATTTTTAATTACAGTGTGCAGGCTACACATTGCCCCTCCCCAGCAAGCTGGGTACTCATTTTACCGACCTTGGAAGGATGGAAGGCTGAGTGAACCTTGAGCCTGCTACCTGGGATTGAACCCCAGGTTGTGAGCACAGTTTCACCTGCAGTAAAGCCATTTAACCACTGCGCCACGAGGCTCTTAGTCCTTTGCCATTGGCAATCTAAGCTTAGAATTTTGGGAGTTGTGGTCCAAAACATCAGGAGGGCCAAAGTTTGGACATGCCTGGCCTAAGGTGTTGAAACCTATAAAGTATGGGTCATTAGCTATGGCCTTGGTGGTGAAGGCTTTTTGATTTGTCTGGGTACTGTTGAAAGTACACCTTGATGTGTAGGAGATAGACTATGCCTGAGGCCACCACCTCTGTTGAGAGAGGGGGTTTCAATGCTCACATGCATGGCCTCCCTGACTCCTCTCTCAAACCACGGATCTTCTCTGTCTAATATTATATTTGTACATCCTCATCTTGGAATGAGTGCCCTTTGTCCTTCCAATGGACAATTAACGAGTCCTATATTCTAGCTGCACATCCACAGGCTAGTAATGAATACTCCTGCCTTCCCCACCTTCTGTATTGTATTGTAGAGTCACAACGGAAAAATAAAATTTGCAAAATGTTCGGAGAGGTTTCGGGGTTCCCCGAGACCCCCCGATCAACGCCCTACACCGTCATAAACACCATACAAAAAACCCACCCAAAAAGGACATTCCCTTCCCAAGATACAGGTCCCCCAATTATTCTATGGCTGGGAAGTGTCCTTGCTGGAATCAGGAGCTTGACAGACAGAAAAACCACTACTTTGTTTCCTGTCACCGGTTTCCACTTACGTGGACTTCAGAATAACAAGCGGAAGTCCATTACCTCAGGAGTCCATAAAACAGCAGGAGTGCTAAAGGGATTAGCCACCGCCACATGTCTGCGCACCGCCTCCTATCAGGGAGCCCCCATCCATCTTTGTCTCATTAGTTATGAGACCGGAAGGGGGTGCTTACAAAGGAATAGGGCCAATTTTGTCCCTGGTAGACCGGGCCGTGATCCCAGATCAATGACTGTTTACCCACTCCAGAGTTCCATGAGATCGGCTAAGCCATGGCGCTGAAATCCACCTTTCAATGACCGCCTAGGAGTTCCGCAAGGGCGGCCAAGTCATAGAGCTAGGACCGCTGAAATTCACTTCCCTATACCCGCCTCTGAGTTCCATGCTGAAAAGCCTTTCCCTCGCTAATGCAAAGCTATGGAGGTTGTCCGGCCCACATTTGAAAACAGCGCAGCAGACCGCCTTCCCCACAGGAAGCCTCCAGGAGCTCATCTTCCCACTGAAGGTTTCCACCATAGCAAGGCCAGGCTTCTGGCAATCCAAACCATTTTAACCCTTGCTTTGCTGTGTGGCAATAATCAATTTCTCGGACATTTAAAGAGACAGACACACAACTCGGGTTAGCTCTCCTGGGTTGACAGTTTGTTTCTACTGTGGCCTCAGGCTCGTGGGGTGATAGTCAGGGATGACCATCTCTACACCCCAGGACACCCCTCACGCCTAATCCAACTATAACTCCCTTAACTTTATGGGTCATCTGGGTCCTAGTCCCCCTTGTCTGTCTCTGGGAATTCTCTCTTTCTCTAGATTCTTCCCAAAATCACTCTCCCTGGATCTACTTATACATGTTCCTATCCTATGCTACCCCCTGTCTCTTCTTGGGCCACCATCTTGGGCAAGGGTCATGAGGAGAGAAAGAGGAAATGGTAACTCCCTGGAATGGCTGCATCTTCCAGAACCAACTCCATCAGTAAAGAAGATTCCAGGACGTGAGCTTCCGCATGGACAATAGGATTATCTTCAGCCAGGAGGCTTCCTATTGTCTCTTTTCCACATCCACCGGAGAACATGTCTGGCAGCTTGGGCCCCTTTGTTGACTCTCTCACACCACTATTGACTTTACAATTATTCGGACTCTCAGACAATGCCATTCCCCTTCCTTCCATTATCTCACCTCTGATAGCCCATTAAAGGACATGGATGGCCCAGCCACACCTGGAGAGACAAGTTAAGCTGGTATCTTGTTTCAGGACATTGTGGATACCATAAGACCACCCCTGGGAGGTCCCCTGAACTGTCCCCATTGGAGGCTCCCCGAAGACCATTCCCTCACCTGATCCAGAGGTTGTGTGCGCCTCGTGGGAGGGGGAGGAGGTTTAAAACATGTGTGCATTGTGTCTTCGGGGCCGAACACCTCACACTGCCTTGTTGTAGGTTGTTCGCCTACCGTTTTTTATTGAGCTCAATAAACCGGTAATTTTCCTTGGATCTCTCTCGTGTTGGATCTCCTTTATTGGGCACCTGGGAATCCAGCTGGAAACAGCCAGGGCTAGCCTAGCTGAAAAACCCAGCAGTATTTTCTTTTTCAACTGAGCATGCACAAGGTAAGGTCATTATCCCACAGCAAGGAAGGAAGCTTCTAAATACTGGGGTTCCAAAGTGAACTTCATGGAAACTCTGAGAAACGACTACCAGGACTGAGACACACAGCACTGGCAAGAATGAAACTACAACCCAAACTATGAATAAATCTATAGGCTGCAATCCTGCCGATGGTTAGCTTGCTGCAATCCCTTTAAATTATTTGATAAGGGAGTGCCCTGCATGTAGGTGTTATAGGTGAAGTTGACTGCCTGTCATATGTGGTGTTCAAAAGACTGGCAAAGCTGTTTGGATGAGCAGTGAAATGTTTCAATCTCTCAAGAAAAAGAAGTCCAGTGGCCATGACTCAACTTCCAGAATGAGAGATAAGAGGATGATAATTTAGAAATAAAATCACGCAGTGTTAAGAAACAGTGAAGTTTCAGGTGAGTGTTGAGAAAGAAGGAACAAGCACATTAAAAAATGTCTTAGAACATGTTTGAATGGGAAATATGTGTGGACCTACCATAACACAATGATATATTAGCCCAAAGACAACTGCTGGTACTATTGTGGCATATAAATGGTGGGCTTCTATTTACACAAAGAAATGTTCTCCAGATTATATTTTGGAAATGGGTCTTTTTGATTCTGCCAGTAAAAGGCAAGTTCCTGGCGATGCAGTACCAAGGTGGCCAACAGAAGAAACAGAAGATCCTTTAGGTTAGGAGAAAGGCAGCATATACATATTTTAAATAAATATTTTGAAGAAATTATAATTAAGTTAAGATTTCTTCCAGTTGTTCACAGTATAATCTGCATCACCGTTTCAGGCCAAAGGGACCAAATGTTCAAAGGATGGCCAGGGTAGCCTTATGTCATCCACCCTTTCAAGAGCCCACAGGGCTTGCAAACCTCTGGGACCATTCCTTTAGTAGCAGTCGTCTCTAAAGAGGCCAGAGGTGCCTCCATTAGACCCTTAGAAGGAATCAAGTGGCAATCACGTGACTCCACACTTCTCCCCAAACCACAATTGCTTACATATCAGCCTCCTAGAGATGAGCTCAGTTCAGACAACAGCATCTGAAAATCATGGAAGGAGACCGCAGCACTCCCTGATTTCACCTTAAGATTGCAATTGGGTGCAAACTTTGTGGCTTCATCATCAAACTGGTTTCTCTGGCGCTTCCAAGTTGAGATGCAAAGAGGCAAAGGTTTATTTTCCCCTTTCAATAAAATTTGTTCTGATTTCGGAGGGGAAAGTTAAGACTTCAAAGATGGTTTCATGCTGGGGAAGAGGCAGTTGGAATGTCTTCCAGTCCTCGGCCAAAACCCATCTCCCTCAGTCCGGGCCCTGTTCCTGTGAAATGTCATTACATTGAGAAAGGAGTAGAAAACATGGAGAGAAAAGAGGAAGAGTGTTTTTTTCTGTCCCTGATGAAGCACAGCATGCACCAAATAGAATTTAATCATTTTAAGTTTCCCTTGTATGGTCCTCAGTGTTTACCTTCTGCAGCCAAGAAAAATGGTTTTGTTTTGACCTGTCCTTCACTCCCCCCTCCCAAAAAAGGGATGTGGTGTATTTATTCTATTTTTAATGTTGGGGCTGCCTTCCCATTCACTCTGTTTTTCTATTTAACTTGGCCCAAGTCAAAATCAAGGTCAAGCAAATCTACACTCTTACACTAGTGTGTAGCTGGTTCATAGTATTAGAAATGACATATCTTTTTTAAGCTCCTAAAGCTCTCTCTCTCTCTTTCTCTCTCTCTCTTTCTCTCTCTCTCTGGTCATGTTCCCTTTCTCTTTACTCATTGGTTTAGATGGAGAAATATATATTCTAGCTCACAAGAGTTACAGAAAACTCAAGAACCAATAGAATCAGAACTACGGTATATCATCCATATGTACATTGAGGGCTCAGTTTCCCTGGCAGGAATCACAGCTAAATTAATTTACGTATTCCTTAAATACCATTTCACAGTAGATTTGATCAGCAAACCAGAAATATAACTGAGCAACATACATCATTGCTGTATTTTTAATAGGAGGTATTTCTAAAAAGAGCAGTAGGCAATTGCAGTTTGAGGATGGTTGCTGAGTGGTTGGCGGGTGTAAAATGGCTATATGGAATTTATGGTGATTGACACCATCAGCACTTGATCAAGGTAGTAGCCCATCAGCATGCTGCAAGAGCGGCACCAGCCGCCCATGTTGATGGAATCAGCCTTCTGCAGGATATGTCCCATCCAGTTCCATGAAGCCCATGAAAAGGAAAAGTTTGATTTCCCATTGCAGACTCTTCATACACATGATTCTTCCCAAAACCTTGCTATGCAAACCAAGACCTTGTCTCCTTGAACAAGGCAAGAAGCTCATGAGATCACACTGCATAGCAGCACATTAGCATATAATCACATTAGGATGAGCTGGATGAAACAGCTGGGATTTGCTGACTCATAGTAACCCCCTCAGGTGTATGCAAATGAGGTTGATCACCATTGGTCTGTTATTTTTAATAGATACTGGAGATCTCTGGATAGCCTGTGACCATTTCTGAATTGGAAGCCTGACTCTTGGCCAGCTTCCAAGGGTAATGTTGGAGTTTTGTGAAAGAACACCTGAGCTAAGATTGAGCACCCGTCTTGTGTTACAGCGTGGAAAATGGGAATCCAAGGGCTTTTCCAGATGTTCTAGAAGAGCATGTGGTCACTTTCCAAGAGAGATGGGAAAGGGAAAGAAGAGTTTGTATGCTCAAAACAGACAGAACCTTGTGGGAAAGCCCTAAAAGCCTGCTGATATGATGCCTCATTTCTGATCCTTTTCAGTTCCTTCTGCTGCTTCATAGTGAGCCTGACCGAAGCTTCTTAACAGACAGAACACGGTGCTCCTGGTAATCCCTCATAAATATTCAGCCTGAGTCAATGAAGGAGACTAGAAAGCCAATGCCTTTCAAGACTGTAAACAGACACCAGCCAGTCCACACAACCCCTAGATATATGCTGAAATAACAGCAGGTGTGCAGAATTTGGGCACACATGGGAGAGCCTGGTCTATCACAGCATGCCAACATTTTTGTGTTTCATCTCTAGTTATCATAAGGCTTCAGCCCCGCGACCCTCTCACTGGGCAAAACATTCACATTCCAACCCAAGTAACATCAAGACTATGTTTTGGCTCCTATTCAGCATTCTCAGGGAATCAACATTGCAGGAAATGCATAGGTAGAAAGGAGCTGTTGGGGCAGATGGGTCACTAGCCATCTAATTCCCAATGTGCTTCCCAGCTAGCAGGAAAGGAGATATAAGGTGTACTTAGAATATTTTAAAAAGCATATGGATACATATTCAAACATATACACATGCATACATGACCATTAGTAGCCATTGCAGCAAAACCGGCACAGAGTCTTACAGTTCCCCGGAGCCTCCATTAGTTAAATGTAAAAGAGACTAGGTCACAACTTCTTTAGGCTTATTGCTCTTTGAATCATCACTCTTTGATGTTATTGGTGTTCCTGGTTTTATTATTTGATTTGTACTGTTAATTTCTATGCTAACATTATTTTGATTTTTTTGATATTTATGTTTCTATCTTTCTTTGTTGCCCTGCTTTGTATTTCATTATGTTTGTATACCACCCAGATGGTTCGTGCCGTATATAAATCAAATAAATAAATAAATAACAAATGAACAAACAAATAATCTTCAAACATCATCATTTGCAGCATTTAAACATAGCAATTCATGTCAAGTGTGTATCTATAGTTGGCCTCTAAACATGTTTTGCCTTGTCCTCTGCCATTCCAATTACATTTCAGTCAATATATTTAACCAGTAAAGGAAAACATGGCCATCCTTCAGGTTGAAAAGCCATTCACATGTCTTACATACTGGGAACTAGTCTGTACCATACACACACACACACACACACACACACAGAGAGAGAGAGAGAGAGAGAGAGAGAGAGAGATATTCATATTAAATTTTTATTGCAATCACAATACGGTAAAACAGTCAAAACCTAGAGCTATTAACAATACATGGACAGATGCGATAACAAACACAGGTACCACAGATATACCCCTTGGTGTTGTTTCCTTTGTTGATTTATCTCCTTGCAACAATACCAGAGTCTCGTAAAACCAGACTGGGGGGAAATGACTATATTTTTATGCCACTAACCAAAGTTTGGAAAGTCACTTTTAGAAAACAATGACTGAAACCCTGTTGTTCAGCATAAGTTCCAACTAGAGTAGGCCCCTTGACTCACCAAATCCCCACTGATTCAATGAATCTACTCTTGTTGTGACTTGGAAGCTGACTACTCTATGGCGGTTACTTCACGTCCTTCCTTGTTCCACGATTACATTCGTTCAGTGACAGCGTTGTTCACTATCATGTGGTTTTGTCCCAGTTCAGTCCCTGTTTCCGTTTACCCACAGGCGTGATTACTTGTCTCGTGACAAATGTTATCTCACTTCCTAGTTCCGTGACAAATTCTGAATTTGTCTTGCTTTCTTAACCCTTTTTTTAATATTGTAAATAAAACTTTTTCGATATTTCAATTTACTTGTCTTCCGGGATTTACATGTCAATGCTACAGCTACAGAATTTTCAGTTCTTTCTTTAACAAACATTTGCACTGCATGTGTTTCCCATAGGGAAACTAATGTTGAATGCCGCTTTAGCTGCTGACCACTAGGTGGACACTGGTTGTTGCGTGACAAGCCGTTACTTCATGTCCTTTGTCTTGGAACAGGAACCGGGAACTAACCGTGACAAGTGAATTCCCCAGCCCAGGGGCAGGTATGGCTTGTCACGCTCTGTTCTCAGTTCAGGGGGCATGGTCGAGACAAGGTTTTGCTGTCACGTTATGGACGTGAAGTAAGTTTTTTTACCAGTCCCAAGTGGGACAGCAAGGAGGGATGAATGGGACATGAAGTAATGGCCTATGTCAGTGTTGCCAAACCTATGGCACGGGTGCCAAAGTTGGCACTCGGAGCCCTTTCTGTGGGCACCTGACATTGCCCCTTCACAGCCACCTGTATTCAGGTTAAATTGCTGTACTGACAGTTTGTGAAAAATTAGTGGGTTTTGAACTGCAGGTTGGGCACTCGGTCTCTAAAAGGTTCGCCATCTCTGGACTATGTGGTCCACTGCGGGGACAGGCTGGCTCACTCTTAAAGGAAGTGATCAGGGGATGTCTTGCCAAGAGTGAACCAGGCCACCCACATCTTTCTAGCCCCTGCTGGGGGTCTTTTTTTGTGGTATAGATAAGTTCATTTTCTTTTGGTCCATTTCCAGTGGATTGCTGGGAATGAATAATGGGCCTTCCTCTATTTTTCATCTGCAAATACTGTATTATGAAGTTGCTTGATACAGCCTCTTTAGGATATTGGCTAATAAAAGATTTCCTCTGTTCCTTAGCAGATGGACAAAGGAAGTGAACATTTTCTTTTAGCTGTCATTAAAGCACTGTGTCACTTAATTTTTTAAAAAAATATATCTTTTATTTCTCTTATCTTAAAGGCCCAGTTGAGAAACTGTCTACAGCCAAATCTGCTTTAAGTACAATATTCACAATCCCTTGCAATACACATATTTAATCTACAGTACATTTAAATAAAACAAAACAAACAGGGTCACCCAAAGTCTGTGCGCCATACCAGATCTCCTAGCAGCACTACAGTACTTATCATGCTCCCACCTAGTTGTGTACACAAGCCTTTATTATACTCAGCAATAGGTTTTCTAGCAGTTAGTTACAGTTAGGTTACAAATCTTACCACTTTTGACTAGTTACAGTTTTGCATAATGTTAACTCGTTGCTTTCTTATTTCTCAGTAGATACTTTTGATTACTTTTTCAAAAAAAATCTGAATCATAGTTTGGAACAGTTGCAGAGTGTCAGGAATCTGTGAACTGAAGGTATTTTTTAAATAACCTTCCAAAATTCCATTCAGAATACTGTGATACAGAACACACACCCTTCATATCCCACTCATTGCTGGCCCAGCGCTTGCCACAGATCATGAGGCATAGCAGAAACAAGCCCTAGAATTGGGTTGAACCAATACACCTATATCTTTAAGATGGGGGGAAGGGGAGGGATAATTTATTGGAAAGAGCTAATTACACGCTGCTTACACAAGTGAAAATGGAAATGTCTCCTGCAGATGAATTCCGTCCCTTGGGAATGGTTGCATCAGCCCAGGGACACTCAGTGGTAAGAGGTGATAAGGAACCTACCCCTCTCTAAAATCCCCTGGTTTAGCAACACCACCTGCTGGAGCACGAGAATTACAATAATGACCACTAACTATTGTGAGCTTCACAAGGCACTGTTGGGAAAACTAGCTCAGTGTCAGAATTACCTCCCTTGAACACTGGAAGATTATTTACTGGAACTACATTGACTCCCACTATTGTAATCATTTTAAGATTATATTTTTGCATGCATTTGCAAAGCATTCATAATCACACAACAGTATCTCATCCCACTGGCACCCCCTTCTTTGAACTGATAGGACAGACACAGGACTGCATAGGCTGAGGTGCTGGTGTAACAGTAAGGGCTCCTCTGGCCATGAATGTGGGTTCCCCAGCTCAGCAGGGCCCATTAACCATGTTTCCTACCTGTAGCTCCCTGGTGGATTGAGGCTACAAAGAGGGGGAGGTGTGATGTGGCCTTGAAGCCACAGGTGTGGCCATGTTCTGGCAGGGAAGAGCAGGGAGTGGAGGAGGAGAAACACAGAGCTGATGTTGTGGACTGGGAAGCACAGGAGGTGTTGCCAGCCAAACCTCACTCAAAGGAGGAAGTGGTTCATTGAGACAAGCAGCGGTGTAAACCTCTTGGTGCTGCCTGAAGAGATTGCCTGAGTCCATTGAAATGTGGCCCACCACTGAGAACCCCCCAGTCACAGCCAGTCTAGCCAGATAGTCTTTATGCCACCTCTCACCCTGGTCATAGAGAAGGCCCTCAGCCTGTGGTATCTTGTCCTCTACTCTACCAGTCTGATAAAGCCAGCCAGGTTCATGTGGACTTTGATCAGGTTTCAACAGAGAGCTACCAGACCTATTGAGTCATCTGAAGCTCAGGAAGGGCATGGATGTTTGGTTGGGGAAGGTATCTGTGCCACCCAACCGCAGGGACAACTGACAGTGTGCATCCAATAACCCTGCACAGCAGGATTCCTTGCCGTGTCGGGAGTACAGGATGTGATGGAGGTGAAGGGGCTCCAGTCCTCACCATAGGAGATGGGAAAAGGAGGACAGTGATGGACTGGAACTGCATTCACCAATTGGTGTCAGACCGTGTTTGGCATTGTTGGCCCTGTAAAGTTGTGTTGTACAACCCAGCATGTGTTGTCTTCAGTAAAGAGCCAGGTTCTGCAGCAATGTACAGTGTCACCGGGGGGGGGGGGGCACATTCCAACAGGCATAATTATTCAGTTGGATCCTGGACCATGTTATATGAATGTAATCATTCATTCACAAAGGGGAACCAAGCAAGGGAAAATCTCAGAAGCACATGCAACAGAGATATATTCAGCACAATTTACTAGATAAGTTAATTTAACCTTTCAAGTAAACTAACAATGCCATGCCTGCATCACAGAATGCATACTAGAAAATTATGTTCCAATTTCCTTGGGATAGGGAAAATAATTTCCCCATTTGGGGGGAGCTATATTGACCAAAAACTTTCCAGACATGTTGTGTGCATGTTTTCTAATAGATGTGCCCCACCCTTTTTTCTTTTTTAAAAAAGAAAGCCCAGAGTTGTCAAACATTGTCACTGAAATCAACAACATAATATAAAAGAAAGACAGTGAAGAAAGACAGGGTGGGAGGAGAGGCTCATGTGTAATGTGATGTTGAAAGAGAGCTTTACAGATATCACGGCCAGCCAGAAGGGCAGAAAAGAGGGCACTGAACCAAGTCAAGCTGGAACTCTCAATAGAACATAAATGAATAAACCGAGTAATAAAAATTCATAACTGACCAGAAAATAATAATAATATTACAAGGGAAGGTCGGGGAGAGTAGAAAGAGAGGAAGACCTGCCATGAGACAGGTTGTCTCAACCAAAATAAGCTGTTATTTAATTATTTATTTATTTACTTATTAAATTTATATACCATAACTATAGCTCCATCTAGCTACACAGCTACTCTGGGCGGTTCGCAAAACTGAATAGAAATCAAACCCATAAACAATACAATACAATATAATAGATAAGCACAAATAAGTAAAAACATAATAACTGTAAACAATATATATTAAAAACATTGAACAGGAGCAAGATGGGCTACAGATAAAAACAAAATAAAATACGTAATAGCAATCATTAGTAGAACAGATTAATATCCTGGCAAAGCCTTTTTAGATAGCCACCTCTTTAGATGTTCCTTAAAGACTGGGAGGGAAGATGCCAGACAGATCTCAGGAGGAAGTTGGCTCCAGAGCTGAAGGGCTGCCACTGAGAAAGCCCGATGTCTCGTCAAAGATTTATGGGCTTCAATTAGCAACGGCACACTCAAATGTCCTGCGTGAGATGATCGGGTGTTATGGGCAGTATTTTGCGGCAGGAGCCATTCTGCCAGCTCCTATGTTACTTGGTAAGACCGGAGCAGAACTGAGTGAAATATACTTTATGGCTAAGAAGGGGACAGTAAGAATAACCTAACATGAGGTGATGGTGGTTGGCAAGATTTGAGCAGCACTGCTAATGATATGACACTTGGGAGGCCATTGACTCATATAGTCAATACATATCAGAAGTGACATGATAGCACAACATCTTTGATGGTTGTTTTTCCCCTTCATTATCAAACAGTTGTACAGTGATACGATGGGTGAAATGGTTGAGGCTATGGCAGGATATAGGCACCAAAGTTCTGCTAACATCAAGTAAGATCATCCCCAACTATGAGGCAGAAAACTCAGTAATTTCACAGCTTGAATTTGTGAACTTCTAAATATTGATTTTCTGTTCTTTGGAAAATATTTTAAAATATATTTTACAGCCAAGACACAATAATTTTGCAAGGATAAGTTCCCGTTTGGTTAGGAAGGAATAAAAAATGCAGCTGGGTCCTGACTGATAGGTTCAAAGGTTCACACTGACCAAGACCTGGAGCTGATTTTCCCTTTGAAAGTTTGTGTCAGGAGGTTGGTCTCAGAAAATCAGAGAAATCCCTGAGAATTTACTGAAGTAACTCATGGCTAGGACAAACAAAATTGCTCTGTGCTTTTGTAATGCAGAAATACTTTGAATATGCCTTGCCAAATTATATGCTAACTCCCTGGAGATAAATGCCAAAATGTTTCACTTTTTGGACGACTGTCACTCCATTACTTTCTTTAAAGCGAAATGATTTTTGACTCCTTCCTTAATAGCTATAAATTTTTATTAGTCTGTAATTCTCCCTCACCCATACAATACATTATATAATCTGCCTGGCAAGACTGTAGCTTGCATGCTCAGTTTATAACAAAGCTAATGTTTTTCCCATTTGAAAGACCTTTTTTTAGGTTCAAAACTTCAGCCCAGCAGCCTGAATTCTTTCCAAATAAACAAAGTATTCCAAGATAAGCAAGATTGGACCATTCAGTTTATATGAGCTATTTTAACACTGAGGATGTTTAGGGTTGCTTATTTCTGAATGGGGGGTGTTCTTTTATAAAAGATCATCTCAAAACCTGTTTGCCCCAAGTTCTCCAAATTCAATATAGAGGAATAGCAGACTGTTTGCTACTCCTGTGTCTAATTTGGTGCTGATCTGAAGTTTCAGATTTATAATTTTTGTTTGGGCCACCCCCATTTTTAGATTTTCTTTGCAGAATATTGATTTACTCTTCTGCACAATAGAGACTCCTCCTGTTTTAGTTTCTCCAGCATGTGTAGGTGGTCCAGGCATCTATGTAAGTACATTGGTGGAAATATAGGAACCAGTAAGTCTTGAGTCATGGGTTCCAAATTCCAGCCCCTGGGATTTACAAGTTTAAATGGGTTCAATGAGCTTTCACCACTTTCTCTGGAGTCACATCATGAAGGTTTAGAGCAGTTGAATACAAATCTGTCAAGTCTTACTTGTTAGGGATTAATAGGAAGGCAGATTTCAAAGGTTGTGGCTTTTTTCATTTAAAGGATTTAGAAAACATTCCAGAAAAGCCTTTTATGAAATCTTTTTAATGTTCTAATTGGTGAAGCTTTGAATGACCCCCTAAAGGACCTTTAAATACTTTCCCTGCATATCAATGCAACAGCAAGACTTTCTCTGCCTAGATGAGAGCACTGTGTGTGTCCATGTGTATGGGTTTATATAGCTTGTTGAGACTCAGACAGAAACTGGAATATTTTTGTTTCTTTGGAAGTCAATCACGAGGACCCTATTGAAATATCTGGGGGTTGTCTTCTAATGACAAGCACCCTATGCACAACACTCAGAACACTCTTTATTTCTGAGTGCCCAACACTTTTCTACTGGAGGGATTCTCAACTCACCCCTCCAGTAGAAAAACTGAAACAAAGTTAGGCTTGCATTCTCCATGTACAATTTCATTCAGCATTGCAGGCTGTTATCTGGCTGTTCCAACTCTGCCAACTTGACTGAAAATGTGTATATGACATGTTAAGCTTCCGACAGGTACCATTTTACCTGCCCTGTGCTGCACTGCCCTCTCTTCTGGAGCAAACATCATATCCCTTATTTTGAATGAATGTACATTGTGTTGCATGCTGTCAAAGGCCGTCACTTCACGGGGCTCTTCGCATCGCAGCGTGATTGCCTTCGCTTTGAATGCGAAGGCGATCACGTGGTCTCCCTTCGCCCCCACCCCTCTTTCTCTGTCCTCACCATGCGAAATTTTAGGTTCGAATCCATTCCTACCTCACGTGCTCCCTTCGCATTCGGAAGCTTACTTGCAACTTCCGGTTTCTGCTTTCTTTTATTTTTTTAAAAAAATTACCAGGGCGTATCGATGCATCGATACCCGGCTGTCATTTGCGGTCATAGGCGCACAAGCCAGCAGTCAAGCCCGGCGCTCAAACGCCCCTGCGGTTGTCCCGAGGACTTGTGGGCGGCCATCGTGTTTCCCTGAAGCAGAGCAGCTGGGTTGGTTTTTTTTGGGGGGGGCGGGGCAGGGAGAGGCTTCTCTCAGCTTCATCGCCCTGTGTGCCCCGCCGCCGCTCTGTGGGTGGGCGCGCGTGGGGGTGTTTTGTAGCGGCGGCACCGACACCCCTCCCCCTCCCCCTCCCTCTGCGCAGCCCTTCGCCATCCCTTGCAAGCGGAGGGACTCTGCTCACGTCACCCGGGGACGCTTGCCCCCCCTCTGTTGCCCCTGCCCCGTGTTCAGAAGGCAAGATCAAAAGAACGGGTCACCCAAAATAACTATGCATCGGCATTTCGGACAAAAAGTAAGTTTTAAAAAAAATAAATATATATATTAACTGGCCACACGTGACTTTGGATGCGAAGCGGGATGCGAAGCGAGGAAGATTCCCGGCCTCCGGCAGGGGAATCTCTTGCCCCGCTTGGAGCACGGTTTAGGGGGCGTGGTCGGGGTGGCGCCGAATCCAAAGAGGAGGAGCGTGCAGACTGAAGCGATCCATTCGCACGGAAATTACGGCTCGCTGCGCAGCGAGAGGTTCGTGAAGTAACAGCCAAACTGTATTCACCCCATAGCAACCTTAATGGACATTTCAAGTTATGAGGGAGATTTAAGGAGTGGATTTACTAGTGCTACATCCCTTCCCCTGTAAGTTTTCATGGCCAAACAGGGATTAGAACCCAAATTGCTTGAAACTCAATACATCACTCTATTGCCTATGCCACTTGGGCTCTAATTTGAATGAATGAGGTATCAATATCTCACTATTGGACTGCTCTATCCATTGAGATGACCTGGACTGTTAGTGTCCCAGCTTTAGATTATTAAACAATAGAGGTCTATGGCAACTATTTTAGGAATATTTCTTGGATGACGCTAGAGAAAAGACCATTCTGATGCTCTTAACCTAAAAAGCCCAAACTGCTTGGATCACTATACGTTCTCATACAAGCCTGTCTGCTCATTGAAGTTACCTGGCAATACCCATTTTATTATTGACTATTGAGGCAAAGTGATCAAAGATAAGGCCCTGTTCTCAGTTGGGGTTCCTAGGCTTTGAAACTGTTTCCTGTTTCCAACTTGGGAAGAGGCAGTGTACCCTTGTTCTCCTAAATTAAAAAGTCACATGAAAACAGTTCCATTTCTCATGCCTTGAAATAGGAAAAGGGCCCTTGCTTATTCTTCCCTTTCAAGAAAGTTGTGGAAGCATACAGCAGCACTTATTCCAGTCTGGAGAATGGGTGCATCATTATTTTTACAATGCCCTTAGAATGCATAATGCATTAACCATACACTGCACATTGCAACAGTATATTGCAATTGAGACAGTACCAGTTATTTAAGGGGTGGCATGGCTGGACTATGGGTTATATTTGGTTGAACTGTGCTGATCTGATATCACAGATGGATGTGTAGAAATTTCATGTTCAAAACAAGGAGCCCTTATAGACACATTATGAAACTTGAACCCTTACAGACACATTACACATGAAGCTGGAAGCATTCAAAATGTGAACATACCGACTAATTCTGAAGATACTTTGGACAGCGAGAGTCAAAAATGTGGCTGTACACATGAATAAATGTGTACACATGAATAAATGTGGCTGTGCATGAATAAAAAGTTAGAAATCCTCAATACTGTAAAGAGAAGAACATTGCAATATTTCAGACACATAATGCACAATAAGAAATACCCTCTGCTGCAAGTTCTCCTTCAAGGAAAAATAGGCGGGAAGTGGCCTGGAGCGTAGAAGAACATTCTTGCTTAAGATCTTAAGCCAATGCACCAAAGTGAACACAGCTGCTCTGTTTAGAATAGCCTTAGCTAGAAACCAGTTCAGGCAACTGATCACCAACGTTCTACAAGGACATGACACTTGAAAAATAAGAAAGCAAGGAGGCTCTCTCAGTTAAAAAGTGTTCTGTCATTTTACTGCTAGGTCCTGTTCTGATTGCATAGGCGGCACCCATTTATTGATGAATGCTATTCCCCCCTCCCTTAGCAGCTGGTCTCAAATCCAGATTTAACTGCTTTCTCACCATAGTAGAAGCTATCTCTTGATTTACCAAGATTTTGCTGGCACCCCTTACCCTTCTTATAGAAACCCTGTCCTTTAAGTTGGTAACCCAAACTAGGGAAAGCCTGTTCTAGTTCCAAGAAGGACAAAAATCTCAGGGCAGAAACAGACAAAATGGCAGCTTTGCAATTAGAGCACAGCCGCCTTAAGAAGTGTTGTCTAACAGTGCTTTTTTTTTTTAACCTACACATTGCACTTGCTGTTTCTGGATGAAATGTCATGGGGAAAGGGGCTGACAGTTCTTTGTTATGTGGATTGTGCAAACAGAGCAGCTGTGAAGAATGCAAAAAAATGCTTCTTGTGTCTGTTTCAGTGCCCCCAACATATTCTGGCTCGAGAAGAAGGAAAAAAAAAGCTGTGGATATTTGGGAGCAGTTGTTTCCTGGGAACAATTGAGCATGGTGCCCTTTTCTTGTTGAGGGACAGTGGATTTTCATTGGGGGGGGATGGAAAATTCCTCATATCCATCATTTAATATCCGGGGGGGGGGGGGAAGGGAATGATTTTGTTTGTCACAGCAGTTGGTTCCAGTCCTCGATTATTCACTTTCCTGTGTGGGAGGCCCATACGCTGACAGAGCTGCTCTGCTGCCTGCTGATTTGAGACAAACAAAAAAACAAAACAAAAACAACAAAAAAGGCTTACTTCCTGCACAGCACTCCACAACATGTATCCTTCCAGGAGATGCTGATCTCTGTGGGGGTAGAGGGAGAGAGTGGCAGCACCTCTCAACTGAGGCTTAGCCATTTTGCACTCCCAGCTGTCTGAGGGCACATGAGCTGTGGCCATCATCATGATAGCATGAACAATCAGGCTCCAAAACAGTTATTCTAGCTAGATAAATGATAGGAACTGGAATACATTCAGAAATGTAAATTTACTGGAAGTATATGCCTCCAGGAAGTGGCAGAACACCTGGATGAGGGGATTATCCCCACAAGGTAAACTGTGCCTGAGGGACAGGAGATTGTCTCATTGTCTGGAGTTCCATATTCCCTGTCTCAGCCAGACTGGGGCCAGTTGAACAATAGGACACCAATTTATGGAACATTGACTCAAGGATTTGGACCATCAAGTGCTTGATGGCACAGGAAACTGGATCATCAGGGCAACTATGAGCAATAACTCACCAATGCAGATTGAGGGAAACCTTGAACTGGTTTGTATGTATAAAAACTAATGTTGAACAGATGTTCAGGGCTCACTCACACCATCCAGGGTGAGACCACTGACTGTTATTTGGCTTGGCTACAATAAATCAGACTTAAACAGTTCAGTGTTTGCGCCTCCTTACTTTATATTTGAATTTAATTATTGGACACTGGTTCCGAGCCAAGCATGGACTTAAAATAATCTGCAAAAACTGGTAACAATCACATCTGTCTCACTTTTTGGACCTTCTCCTTATTCCCAGCTTGGTTTTTTACACTCTCTTCTCCTAATGAAAAATGAGTGTTGTGAAATTTGAAAGCTCGCCTTATTGATAATACTTGAGGACACGTGATTTGAGTAAAGGTGTCGTCTTACTCAGGACTTTACTTCTGTGAATGGACCACTCCCTGCTATTGTTTTGCCTCAGATCCTATAATCTTATTATGTTAGAACTGAAGATCTGGAAGGGACCTTATGGATCATTGAGGCCAATCCCTGTCAAGGAGGCACACTGGGGAATCGAACTCTCAGCTTCTGGCTCCACAGCCATGGGCCTAAGCCACTGGGCTTTCTGTAGAACATGAAAAAACCTTTTCATCTCAAAACCTTCCCCTTGTATCTATATGTAAACAACCCCTGCTTAATCTTACCAAGCCATGGTGCCCAGAATCAACTGAAAAACTGGGACATTTCTACCTCACCCTTCACTGTGTCACCAAGACATGGGGAGGAGACAACCCTCAAGTCAACCACCACCACCACCACCGTTGCTTCCCGTAGAGTTGAAAACCAAGGGCTCTTCTCTCCCCAGCCCTCACCCGTGGGCAAATCACGCAGCATTTCAAAGTGCTCGGAAATAATAACAGGAGATGAAAGTTGGAGGTGTAGAGGGTGTTTGGTTCTTTTAGAAAGAAGTGGGTAGAACGAGGTAATTGGAAAGTGAAAGGAAGTACAGTATATAGAGTTATGCATACTGAAGAAAGATGACTCCAACATACACACACCAACAGTATTTCCCCTACTGTTGCTTTTCCATGTTGCTTTTTACCACTCATGATGGAGTTTTCTTCTTGTGTGCTCTTTGTAGCTCTAATGTTACCTTTTAATGTTCTAAGGTGCCTCTTCAAATTCCCTGTTCTTAACTTGAATACATCTTAAATGTTCTGGACTGTATATTGTTCCTCATTATTGTAAGCCGCCTTGGGTCCTTTTCCAAGGAGAAAGGTGGGGTAAAAATATTCAAAATAAATAAATAAATACTGTGCACTGTGGCCCCATGGGCTGTTGGGAAATCCACTTGGGGGGTGCTATGGAATCCTCTCATCTTCCCCCCCTCACTTCTCTCCGCCCCCCGCCCCCCCAATACTGCGCAGCATTTACCTGCAGTTTTGCTGGTGTCTGTGCATGATGGAGAGAGGGACCTCCGGCCCATGACTGGATTTCCTTTTGGAAAGGGAGCCATCCTTGTCCACCTTTGTAAAAAAAAAAAAAAGTACCTTCTCCATTTTCTGGAAGCTGCTTTTCTCAAAGAAGTCAGGCCATGAGTATGGCCGTTACTTCACGAACCTCTCGCTGCGCGGCAAGGTTCATTCTCGGTGCGAAGCGACAGAACGGAACCGCACGTCCCCGCGATCTAGCTGCGGTGTCACCTCGACCACTCCCCCTTAACTGAGCTCCAGCCGGGGCGAGTGATTCCCGTTCGGGGGGTTGGGAATCAGCTAATTGTGCATCGCGATTCGCACCCAAAGGGACGTGTGGCCCCACTCGCTCACTGCTCGTAGCCTCCCTTCTCTCCCGCCCTTCCTTCCTTTGCCCTCCCCTCGTCCCGCCCCGCCCCCCCGCCTCGGCATCAAACACAAAAGTTTAGCAGGGGACTCCCTCGCTCGAGTAGCGGCGGCGGCGGCGGTGGCGGCAGGAGCAGGAGGAGCAGCCGCCGCCTCGCCCGGCCAGAGCAGGGTGCCCGGGGCAGGCAGCACGCAAGCAGCGGAGGGCGGGCAGCTGTGCCATGCGGGGCTCCCCCCCGAGTAGCGGCGGCGGCGGCGGGGCTGCCAATGATGCCATTGGTGATGTCATAATTCTCTATCATGCCCCCATGCTCTCTCAGGTCTTTCCCAGTGCTTCCCACTACTGCTAACACCTATGCTTTCCTATTTCATTCGTGTCCCGCTTACCCCGCTGGTTGTTTTCCAAAACTACAGGCGTCCTTTTGTAGCATTTCAATGCGAAGGGAGAACGTGAGGTTACTTTCTGATTGCAGCCATACAGGCTGCCCGTGAGTACAGAGGAAGAGGGGTGGAAACGAATAGAAGTCACATGATCGCCACCGAATTCAAACCGGAGGCAAGATAGGTTCGAATCAATATACGTTCGGCCTATGTTTCCATTAAGCCGCCTATATAGAATAGCCTCTGGTTTCATTGAGTGGCCAGTTCTTCTCATATACTCTGGGAAAGTGTGTCTATGTGCCTGTTTTTTCGTTTTTGTTTTAAATCTCTCTCCCTGCCATCCAAAGCAAGGCATAAGGGAACTGATTTGATGGATGTAGCAGTCCGCAAGTCAACTGCTGCCCGCTATCATAATGGGGTTGTGATATATCTCAGTCTCAGGAACTTCTTGTGCTATTCTTAATTCTGAAACAGCCAGGTTATGTTTATGGGTCAATTAAGTCTGTTGATGAAGAGGCTAATACAAAATGCCTGGTAATGGAAAACTGTACTTACTTTGCCACTTAGGATTGTTTGAAAGAATTGTGTAAAACTTTAAATTCTATTAAAGTCCCTTTACAGAAGATTTCCTAGGAGCTAGAAAATGTTCTTTGTTACACAGGGAGGGACTTCATAATTATTGTATGTATGTATGTATGTATGTATGTATGTATGTATGTATGTATGT
>JAHTLZ010000016.1:76616133-76628595 GCA_023846285.1 Phrynocephalus versicolor
GTATGTATGTATGTATGTATGTATGTATGTATGTATGTATGTATGTAAGGTTGTGATGTTGTCCTCATTTCTGCAAACCTGGTGGCCTGATTATACCTAGGTGCTGGGCAGGATCTATCTTCTCCTTTGCCATGGCTTTCTTCAGATCACAGAGCATTTGGGGAGTTGTCAACAGCCTGCCTGCTCTCCTCTCCCTGGCTTTTTCTCCTTTGTTGACATTCCTTCCAGGGCTCCCTCAAGGGAACGCTCTGCCCTCAGACAACCTCTGGCCGCCTCTTCTTCCCACAGTGATGGTGCAGTGGAGTAGGCGGTTAACAGAGGAGCAGACAAGACAAAGCCCACTTCCCTGAAACCTCAGCAAAACAGATGTACAGTATTCTCTTTTCCTAAGCAAAACAGCCTAATAGTGCTGAGAACAGAGACTATGTTCTCTGCAAAAGCTCCTTTCCGTGGGCAATCCATTTCACATGAGAAAAGAATATACTGTAGTAGATGTTTTTCTAGCTACAGTATCTGCCTCTCTACCTCCTTCTTAGACACTGGGCAGTGAGTTCCTGTCTTCTTTGAGGAGACTGTAATTTCCATCCATGCACAAGCAGCTCATGACCATAGTGGGTGGGGGGAGAGGGGAAACTTCCCTCGTGCATATTTTGGGATGGGTCCCTCTTCACTGATACTCAGTGTGGTCTAGTGGACAGAGCAAGAGACTAGGACTCATGAGGCCTGGGATCAAATACCAGATCAGCCATGGAAATGCACTGCAGATGTGGAATTGGTAAAATTACTCCTCAAATATCTCACTTACCTTGAAAAACCTGCTAGGGTCCCTGTAAGTTGGTTAGTTCCAACATGATGGCATACCACCACCACCACCACCACCACCACCACCACAACCCCAACAACCCCCTCCAGGCCATGACCCACCTCAACCAGTATGTTGGATAGTTGGAGACAAACAGGGAATATCCTGCATGAAATCTGAACAAAGACGCATTGCTGTTGGATGACCCAATCTTGTATCTGTGGTGGTACAACACAGAGACACAGAATGAGGCCAATTGCTCAGACCTCTGAGGTATCAGCAAGAAAAAGAAGATCCCTGCGCTGCAGAAGGATCGAGTTCAGTTGATACGTTGAAGGAAATGCTGATTGACATTTTGGAATTCTGTGAGTTTGCCCAAACCACAGTTTCTTTCTAATTATAGTCAAGATCTAGATAAATAATATTTTGACATTAGGAAGAAGCTTGAGGCTATCTTGGACTTTTAGTTAAAAAGAAAAATCTTTTGCAAAGAAAAAAACAATGCAGTGGCCAACTGAAACAAGACACCACAAAATAACAGTGATAGAGAGACCAAAATAAAGCATGTTTTAAAAGCTCACATGTTGCCTTTTTTGACGTTTTGGACTGTTGCCACATTATGTGTGTATTAATGTGTGTACAGATGTTTCAGCATGTGTAGGAGTGCAGATCCTGCCCCCTATGCAAGGTTCTAGTCTTTTTAAAAAAATCATAGCCTTTTGAATAAATGAGCAGTGCTGAGTCTAATCCATCAGTACATACACTCGGTGCAATATAAGGCATGTTATGTGAGTCAACCAATGTATCACCCAAACCATGAATGTCGTGAACATCCTTAACCAAAACAACTGCTGCCAGCAGGGCAGAATCCCGGTCCAATTGTGCATGTTGAGTGAGCGCTGTAGGTTGTCACCAGAGAAAAATCCCTGGATACGATCACTGATGAGGTCTTTTTTCAGACTTCAAAAGGGGCGTGAAAAGAGATCAAGAAATACTAAACATCCCCAGCAGTACATTCCTGTCCATGAAAAGTTTGAAAAGCAGGGTCACTTTTTTCTGGGGGGGGGGGGAATACATAATATTTAAGATGGCTGCCAGGGGCATCAGTGGAAAGTCTTTTTAGTTATCCAACTCTTTTCCCTCCAAACATAGAAGGTGATTTCAGAAAGGCTAAAAGGATGGAGGAGCAGGGATGCTACAGTTTGAGATGGAACAGAAAATTGCACACACTTCTGCAGTTCAAGGACAGATTGTACCCAGAGTGATTTAAGTTATTTTGGCATGTGAAGCAGAAAAGGTCCCACCCTTCCAGGCAGTATGAATAAAATAATAGTGAACTGAATAATTAATGATTGGCTTACTTTTAAACACTCTTAAGATCTGTGGCTTCAGGCAGTTGCTATACTCTGCCTAATGCCGGCATGTCCAAATTTCAGCCCTCCAGATGTTTTGGACCACAACTCCCACAGTCCTCTCTCATTGGCAATCTAAGCTTAGAATTCTGGGAGTTGTGGTCCAAAACATATGGAGGCAGAAGTTTGGACATGCCTGGCCTAATGGAAGGACCAGCTTTAGAAAGCAAGCTCAGAGAGTTTCACAGCTGTGCTAGAAATCTCTCTCCTTCCAATTACAGCCTCCCAGGGAAAATAGAGACCATGGGGTATTTGTACACGACCCCTAAACTCCGCCACAAATGGCTCCCAGCTCCGGAGCTTTAAATTGTTTCCCCACCAGCTCCGGAGTTTACAGATAATTAAGTGCGACCACACCCACCTAAGCACGTCCCAGCGCACTTTTCAGGTACCTGCTCTCCGGAGGTGAAAATTCCTGATGCAGATATAACGTAGTGACTGCTGGGCTCTCCTTGCTTCTGTTTGTTCTTTTTTTGCCCCCCCCACCCCTTTAAGAGATCTGAATGCAGTGCCAGGACGGCAGAACGGAATTGAGTGGCATTCTTTTCTTCCTTTTTTTCTCCCTCCCCTCACGCAGCCAGCAGCCAGGAGTGCAGAGGGGGTGGGAACGCAGGAACAGCGACAAACCCCTAAGATCTCTGGTCTGAATTTAAGTGGCCAGCGCATCTTAGGGGTCGTGTGAAAAGTGGACTGAATGGAAGACTACTATCCCTAAGCCATTACCTGGGTGGGTTTCACACCCTCTCCCTTAGAAAAACCAACCGTGGCCAGGAAAGGAAGTTGTGCTGCATGGCCCCACAGTAGAGCACTGGGAGAGAAGCCTCCAGGTGGATCTAGCAGTTGCCCGTCATCAGCATGACCCAACTAAAATGTCCCAATTAAAATTTTGCTCATCAATTGCAAATTATATCTGGCCTGGTGTAATCTGGGCTGTAGCTAGGGCACCGACTTAAGCAGACACTGAAATCTAAATGTGAATCGATTGCTGAGTAAAAATGAACAGCAGCACTCCTAGGCCTGATTAACTAAAAACAGCAGCTTTCTCCTTGTTCCCCTTGGGGCTGGGGATCCTTATGCCGAAGCCCCAGCTTTGGTTGGGGAAAAGGGCCCTTTAAACTTGGTGACAAAATTTCTCATTACTGTAGCTCTGTATATAATTTGTAAAGATTCTCAGTCATCCAGGTGAGCTTATATGAACATGACAAAGCTCTTTGAATGAGCAATGAAACGTTTCAATCTCTCAAGAAAAGAAGTCCAGTTGCCATGACTCAACTTCCAGATTCTGTATATAATAGTATAATGACTTACCACATGCTTGGTGGACTTTATTCTCTCACATTTTCCCCTTCCCAGTGAGACCAACGAGGTCTTCCTGATTTGGACATAATTATAATCCACTCCGGATTTTGACAGATCCCATTCTTATGATATATCTCAGTGGATAAGCATGCCAGCTAACCTGGGTTTTCTTCAGGTTGGTTTTTTCAACATGGTTGTCAGTTCAGCCCTAAACGTTGCAGTAGATACAGGAAACATGCTAAATATGTATCTGTTTTTCGAAGCCAATAATTTAATTGGCGTCGATTTATTATGTTCTGGAACACGTTCCAACAAATGGCAAGTTTAGAACATATCACTGTAAATGTTGTTTGATGAGACTTAGTAGAAACTGCCAGTTGGAGAATGTTACAGACCCTAGCTACTATCCCAATTCCTACTATACATATTTCAGAACTAGCATCTATAACACTTAATGCAATTCTGTATTTTCTTACATTTAATTGTATTACCGATACACAAATTTCATTTTAAACACAAGAGCATATGTCCATCCACACAGTCGTCAATACAGATTTAATCAGTCTTTATTTGATAGATACATTGTGGAATATGTTGCAGGAAATGGTTTCGTTGTGCAGTAAATCACTATAGATCTTATAACCTGCCAGCAGCAGACATTTGAAGGCTAAAACAGCAAGATCTACATAATGCTAGAAGAAAAATAAACAAACATTTACAGCACAAAACAACCATGGCATCTGAACAGTCTTTTTCATGAATTCCGTCAAAGGTGACAATACATCTTGGTCCTCCGTGTCACAACTAAAGAAGAGAGTCGAATGTGCCAGGTGACAACTTCAGAGTAGGAGGGGCTGAATGAAATGCATTTGAGAAATGCTGCCTTTGCATTTCCACGATTGGTACTATCATGAAGACCATTCTTCTCCAGCCTCATTTGAAGGATTGGCTTCCATTTTACAGGTGCAGCACAAAGGGGGGGGGGGAGTGCACTGAAGCAATAAAAAGCAGGGGCATCCAAGTGACAAATAACTTTGTTTTCAGGTTTTGAAAAACACATCAACAAGAGAAAGAAATGCTCCCTAGAAGCAAACACCAGCAATTAATATTCTTCTTCTCCTTCTTCAAGTGCCATGTCCTCACAGAATTTTGGCAATCAGTAGCATGATCTGGTTTTTATCCACAGCTATTCTAAATAGAGAAACTGTGCTCACTCTGAACCATTAGCTTAAATTCCCAAATTAGTATTCTGAAGATGCTAATCCTCACCATACTACAAGAACTAAGTGTTTCTTACTGCCACCATCACAATTCATTCATTCACCTTCCCACCAACCCACCCAGTCAAGCCAAGTGGCTGTGGCAGTAAGGAACACCACTGGCAGCAAGGAAGAGCTGCTGCTACCTCTCCTACCTGAGCAGAAACAGACACTGATTGACCTCCAAGAACAAGAGTCCAACATGGGAATTCAACGAGTTGTCTAACTCCTTTACATGTATTGCCAGCAGGAAGTAGTGGAAAGAATGCTGGAGCAGAATGTAGGAGACTAGTTTCAAATTCCCATTTGGCCCTACAACTCCTTGAATGACCTTGTCGGTTAATTTTCCCAACTTGGCCTACCCCACAGAAGTGTTGTTGAAGATAAAGTGCAAAGAACTACACACATTACCTTGAGCACATACAGAGGAAAGGTGGGAAATAAATGTTACAATAAATGCAAACCCTCTATAACTGATGCAGAACATGAATTCAGAGAGAAACAGCTCAAATAAAATATACACATACTGGACACTCATTAGCCAAGGTTTCTTAAGCCCTTACCAAATGTGACAAATATTTTATTATCCACTGCTCTTTTCCTTCCCAACTAACCAGACCCATCTTTTTGGAGCAAGGCTCAAAGGTAAAGCCTGTCATTCTCTACATTACCATGTTTCTGTGTTGTTTTCTTTAATTGTTGTTGCTTTTTACATAACCCGGCTTCAAAAGAACTGAATATCAAACAGGGTTTTAAAATCCATACTAGGTATAAAATGCAACCACTCTGTACCTTTATCTTAGAATGTTTTCCCATGTGGTTTCTGTATTCTGGCTCATATATCTGATGAAGTGGACATGTGTCATGAAAGCTTATAGTAAAATATAGTTGTTAAGGCGCCATGTCTTTTATTTTTATTGTTGTGTTTATGTGTTTCTTGTTGAAATGTTTGCACAGCCTAACACACCTACAACTCAGAAAACTAATTTGTGAGAAATTCACAAGCTTGGCTTCGTTTGTTAAAAAAGAAACCTAACAGTGTTGTACTTTGTTGCTGCTTAATCTTGCACATGAGATTATCATCATTTCAAAAGCTATTTTACAGCCTTCAGTGTTTGCATCCTCGGGGTATATTGCAGTGACAGCCAGGAAATTTGATCATCAGAGAAATTAAAAAAATTTCTGTGAGATTTATCTGATGAAAACAGAAAGATTATGCATGACCTACCAAATTACATCAAACACTATTGTAAACAAGTATAAAAATAATTCCATGTGTATTTTTTGAAAGCTGCAGGAGCCATTGTTATCAGTGATCAGGAATAATGTGGGATTTAGAGGTTAGAAGACAATGTACATCTGAATGAAGATAATATAAAATATGATTATGAAGGATTGAGTTATTTATTCTTTACAAGATGTTATGTGAATCATCCTCACCCCCTGCAGAAAATCCAATCTGTATTCACTTCAGGTCCCTTTACAATTCCCAGCAAGTGCTTGGTTCTCTATAAATTCATTAATAAAATGTACTGGGAAGAACCTTCCATGCTTTGACTACATCTTCTGGCTCTCTCGGATAAACATATTTTAGAGAGCAGCTCTCTTAGGGGTTAGCTTTCTGGGGTTCTCTGACACCTCCCCACCCCCACCCCCCCAAATGAAATGGCCACACAGATACTACCCACCAGGCCTCAAATTAAAACCTTCTTGAACACCCCCAATATAATATAAATAATTTTTGCCATAACATCGTTCTACTGAGCTGAAAGTGTCACAAGACAAATTAAAATATCCAAGGCAACAATAACAGGAGGCATTTTGCTTTGAACAGATTTTTGTGTGCGCACAGCTCTCCGTGTACCCCCATTTGGGATTCTTGCGTTGGAGGTGACTGGATGGGACATAACAGTAAACAGACAAGAAAGCCAAGACCAAAGGAATGGGGAACAGGGGCTAAAGCAGAGATGCTGTGGCAGCCACTTGTTTCATTTCAGGAACTCATCCCACACAGCGAAGGAAAAGGGAAAGACAAAGGGATGGGGGCCAGAGCCAATGAGTCACATTTATTCCTCTTGAAAATCAAAGTGGAACATTTATCATGACTAAATGTCCGTACTTACTTTGGACCCAATTCAGGGCTTCATCAATACCAAGCACTGGCTTGCAGACCTAACAATAAAAACATCACTTCCTTGCATCGGCATGTTGATCTCTGGTAACGTTTCCCAACTTTGAACCTTCCAGATGATTTAGACAAAAAACTCTTCACATCCTCATGGGTCAGGCAGCTGGTAAGGGGCTGGGGTCAAACTCGTCTGCAGGGTACCATCTTGGGGAAGGTTGGCCGATATGGGCTTGACAGGTTCCCATCTCAATGTCAAATTTGGCATGTGGTGGCAAACAAGAGTTTTAGGGTGAACTTCTTGAGATAGTTATTAGAGCCACACGCCCAGAGTCCAAAGCAGTACTCGAGGCCTCCTCTTCTGTTACTGTAAGGAGTCCTTAAACAACATGAGTGACACAGTTCCATTGCACAAATGTTTATATGGGGCTCCATAAGAGGGAGAGGGAACAGAAGGGGAAGACAGCAATCTGAAGCATAATAATGGTATATCATGCATATAAATTAACAAGGGCCACCTTCCCCATCTCAGACAGAGGTGTTGGACTGCAATTTCCCTCCTCCTCCGGCCATTGTGGCCAATAGTCAATCCAAAACTAAGGGAGGGCCACTGTGGAGAAACAAACAAGATGTACCCAAAGGAACAGGACATGATCCAAGGCTCCAGGACTTGCAGGTGACTATACATACATCTTGTTCTGCCCTGGGGAGTTTTGTACAGTACATGCAACTGTACTTTCCTCATTGCCGCTTGATTCGAATATTTCCTTCACTTAATGCATAGTCTATTTGCTTGCCCACAGCTTCCAAATGGCAGAATAGAATATAATATCATTTCATGATGCAAAATATAATTATAAAGCCACACTGCTTCCAGGCAAGAACAGTAAACAAGCAAACAAACACAAATCATGTCAACCTCTGCTATGAGAGCTCAACAGATTTCAAGAGAAAGCCCTCTTCTCCACTTGGTCGAGCCGTGACAGATCCACTTACAAGACGACATGCGGGAGGGGTGGGGGTGGGGAGAAGCTGAGCACAATTCTCGGGATTTGATCAAGAGGCAGGGAAACACAAGCGGACATACAGTATTTATTATTTTCAGAGATATGGATCTCCCCTCAAGGTATATGTAAAATATTTGCCTATTTCAGACGCAAGGAGTTCCTTTGTGTGGCCCATACCAAAAGGCCGAGCAAGCCACTCTTTAAAGGCCATGGGAGGCAAGCAGACACAGAAGGCAATGTGGAAGCCTGCGTGGAATACACTGAGGCAACAAGTCAGGCGTCACTCCATCCCAAAGGGTACGTGGGGGGGGGAGGAGCCTCCGCAAGGGTGTACAAGCTTGGCAGATGAAGCCTTAGAAAAGGAGGAAAGCCACTGCTCAACGGAGAAGCACACACTTCGTGGGCCAAAAGTTCCAGCTTCCATTCCTGGCTGGAAAGCAAAATGTTCTGCGTATATACCACCCCATACCACTTCAAGTAGTCTCTGGGCGGTTCACAGTTTTTTAATTAGAGTATGCAGGCTACACATTGCCCCCCTCCAAGCAAGCTGGGTACTTATTTTACCTACCTCGGAAAGATAGAAGGCTGAGTCAACCATGAGCTGGCTACCTGGGATTGAACCCCAGGTTGTGAGCAGTTTCACCTGCAGTACAGGCATTTGACCACTGCACCACGAGGCTCCGGGCCCAAGTTAATTAAAAAAAAAAACACTGAGAGAAAGCAGGCAATCCCGTCCCTACTCACCCTCTGTAAAAGAAGAAATTAAACTGACACATTGGAGAGCCACTGCCAATCAGAGTCAGGAGTAAAGGATTAAGACAGAACAATGTTGAAAGGCATCTTCCTATGTTCCTCCCGGAGAGGAATCTGTTGAAAACAGGAGAAGGACACTGAGACTGTGTTGCCCCAGTGGCACCCACACCAGGAGAAGGTCAACAGTCTAGATCTTGCTCATTCCAATGACATTCCTCCATCGGGAGGGAGGGCAGCTACATTAAAGCAGAGCAGACAACTTGCCAAGCTTTTTTTTTTTGGGGGGGGGGAGACAAAGGTTCCAGTCACTGAAGCCCTACGAGTCTGACAACGTCCCGATTCTTTGCCTCAGTTTCTGGTATGAAACTGTAAGTCACTGTCGAACGCCATGTAAACAACTCTCACTCCTTTTAGCTGTGCAACTATTTTCAGAGTGCCACAGAATGTCTGAATAAATGAGACTGTGCAACACCCCAGGCTAGCAATAGGGAGAGTGAGGCAGTTGCTTCAGATCCCAATTCCTCAGAGGTGGAGATCAGGCATTGATAACAACTCCTCAGCCTTTCACCCTCCATTGGAGAGCAGAACTTTATGTTCCCAACTCCCTGCTCTACACCTTGTAAGATAGTGTGCTGGCTTCAGTTGAGGCTGTCTATTGGTGGCATGAGAGGGCTTCCATTTTGTTTTCTGCCTCAGACACCAAATGTCTTGGCTTAGTTCTGACTGTATCTGAAATGGCAGAAACTGTGGACTAGATCCATTATGGATCCAGCTCTGAATGTTGGGTTAATAGACAGAAGGAACCAGCAACGTACTGGCAAGAAACAGGCAGCTGATAATAAATCTTTATCAGCTCCTTCACCCATTAATGAGTAATGCCAGTACCCAACATAGCTGAGCTGGCACAGAGTTCATCATGCGAGTTCTGGAAGGCTAACTTGCTTTTTTTAACTTTAACTGAAAAATAAACACACCGTCCATGAAATAGATTTTCACAACTGCCCTGCATGCAGGCTTTCAATCTCATTTCTAAAAGCAAAAATATGAAACATCAGCTTCAGTGAGGGAATGCTCTCTCGCAGGACATGATGATGGCTACCAGGGCAGGAAGATTCAAAATGGATTAAGTTAAATTCAGCATTAGGCATGATAGCTAACACGTGCCACTGAAGACCAGTTGCAAGGAGGGAGGGATGTAACCACTACAGAAGGGAGTCAACTATCTTCAGGACCTGCTTAGTTCCCCAGAGATATCTGGTTGGCCACTGGGTAGGCAGGATGCTAGCCTAAATGGAACTTTGGCTTGTTCCCAAACTGTTCTTATGCATCTCTGCACCACGTATGTTATTATCAACCAAGGGTCATCCTCCTTGGTTGGGGAAAATGGTTACTGGGGGGGAAAGATGCCTCCTAGCATTACACAGGCTTAGACCCTGTCACCTCACCAGCTATGCATCTTTTCCCCTTGCTGACACCTTCTGATCTCTGCCCATGTGAAATTTCACTCTGGGATGTAGTCTCTGAACGAATTGAAGCTTAAGCTCCTGCCACCAGAGGCCAGAGTTGAGTTGGCATGGATCTTTGGAATCTTTTCCATGAGCTTAGACACTGCTCGCCGCTTAAAGGCTCCTGGGGAGAAATGTCCTTGCTTCATCAGCTCCTGGTACAAGGTGTTGAAAACAGTCACCGTCTCCTCATAGCTATCTCTGGTGGAGATCTCGTAGAAGGGATGCTTCAGGGCCTTGGAAAGGTTCTCCCCATCTTCACGGGACACCATCCGGTCAAACTGCAGGTCCTTCTTATTCCCAACGATCACCACGGGTGGTTCTCCATTCCCACTGCTCCGCTTTGGGCTGGCATGGATGTGGTTGATGAGGAAGCAGAGTCTCATGACCTCATCAAAGCTGCACCGGTCCGTGACAGAATAAACGACTGCAAAGCCATCTCCCCACTTGATCTTCTCTTCAATTTGCAAAGAATCTTCCTCCTGGAACAGAGGAAGGATCACAAATAAGGACATCAAGATACCATATTCTCTGCAGGGAGCTTAGTCAATCTATACCCAGTTGCTCTATAACTCTACCTCACTCTGGCGTGCATTAGCCTCCAACAGTAATCACGGTAAGACCAATGGGCATCAATACACCTTGTTTCAAATGAGATAATGTTGTGGTTGTCTCTAACCACCCAAGGACTCCCAGAGGGCTTGGCTACAACCCGAGGAGGTCTGGATTTGGCACCAGGATCTTCTGCTCCACACCATTAGGGCAAGTAACAAAGGAGATGTGTTATCACTGGACATGCATTATTACCCTAGTGCTCTGAAACCTAAGTTCCAAAGGCAAAATCTGGCCCTCCTGAAGGCCATCAAATTCTCTGAGATGGCCACTTCCCCTCAGCCCAATCACTAATTGATTTTAGTTTTTTCTTGCTTTTTTCAAAGTTCTTCTGCTATATGTCTTCTTAGAGGAGGAGCCATGAAGACATGACAAACTTAATCTTTCACCTGCCAACAAAATCTTGGTACTACAACTGAATCCAGCCCTTGCCTGAAAAGAGGTCCATCCCTCACAGATGAAACTGCAACCATCATAAAAGCCCGGCTGGATCGGAGGAATGCTCCATCAAGGCCAGTGCCTTGCTCATCCACAGAGGCCCATCAAACGTTTCTGGTTCATTCGGTCTCTGTGGCTGCCACAGCATTAGAAAAGCAAAAGTCCCAAGTGGCAGATAAGGGGACAAGAGGGTGTGGCAGAAAGCGATGGGAAGACAGAGCTGTGTGTGAGCCATATGGCTTTCTACAGCATCTTCTGCAATAATACGCTCCTGCCAGACACAGTAGAGAACAGTGCCCCACTGCCAGCACTGCTCAACAGCCAGTGGCCTGCTTCTGGACACGGGGTGAGAGCAAAGCACCCTCTTCTTGTCCCATGCTGTAGGTAGCAAAATGTCTTTGACCATCCCTGCCTAATTGATAGTCATCTAAGCTAATGGCCTTGTCTGGCTGGACAACTCACTGAGCTGGAGCTGACAGGAGCCTGGGATGTTTGGGCATGGAGTGCAAAACCACTTCCTTTCATTTTGCTCTGAATCTCCCAAAATTCAATTTAATGGGACGAACCCAGGCCCTAATATGGGAGCATAACAAAAAGAAAAGGAAAGAAGCAAAATGTTCTGCAGGCCGCACACAAATCTATATACTACTAACATGGTCCACTAAGCATTCATCTTTTTTTCTAACCCAAATGCCCCAAATGTGCAGCCTTTCTTCAAAATTCTAGGGCTCTGTGACCAATCTGATTGCCCTTTACTATGACTTTTTCAGCTCTACAACATTCTTTTTTTTAAAAGTGGAGTGCCTAGAACCGTACCTGTCCTGCTGTGTCAAGAATTTCAAAATGCACCATCTCTCCATCAATGACAGCTGTGTGCCTGTAGATCATTTCTGTAGAACACAGAAACAAGGATGAGAAATACCTTGATATCTGCACCGAGGAAAATTAATTATAAAAACAAGAAGCATGTTAAGCAAGATTGCTTCTTCTATTCCTCTGTGCCTCTGGTTCTGCCTAAAAACATCCCATTAAGCCGGATATGAAAATCATCTTATTCATATTTTGTCTTTCAGAAGTCTCAAGAACACGCACTTTTCTTAATCTCTTGATTCATTTTAGAAATATCATCCTTTATTTTCATAACTCTCAGAGTAGTCTGAAAGGGAAAAGATAGATAGATAGATAGATGAGATAGATAGATGAGATAGATAGATAGATAGATAGATAGATAGATAGATAGATAGATAGAT
>JAHTLZ010000016.1:76628605-76671111 GCA_023846285.1 Phrynocephalus versicolor
GATAGATAGATAGATAGATAGATAGATAGATAGATAGATAGATAGATGGAACACCTGAATGTGAGACCAAAGGAAAGAGTAGCATACCTCAAGAGAGAAGAACCTCATCCATACCTACCTCACCTCACTTGGAGAAGGGCCTCCCAAGAGAAACCCAGAACACATGTCCGTTGAGCTATATACACAGTGTGGTGAGTTGCAAAGACTGCATTCTGTTTTGTTTAAAAAAAAACATCATCGTGAAGCATTGGTAACTTTTCTATGGGTTTGTTGTCCAAGAAATGTTAACCCTATTCACTTGCTATTAAAGTGTGCACTGAGGGGAGTGTAACAGCCACACCTCCTTCATCATCACTTTTTTCCCACAAAAGCAACAGGGTGGACCATGTTGGATCCATGGAGAGTCTATGCAGGAGCCAGAATGCAGAAAAATCCAGATTCTGGCTCACTTTTAGAGCCTAGCTGGATATAGCATGTTCAAATGGTTGCTTCTATGTGAGGAAAGTCATATCAGAGGATGTGTGTGACTCAGATAGGGTTTAAAAATTAGTGAACAGACCCCTAGCGTTACCTGACTAAACAGTACTATGAAAAGAGAATTATGTGGTTTGGTAAGAGTGCCAATGGAAAAAAACCTGTCCAGAGCAAGTAGAAGAGCACGGGCTTAGCCCAGACTTTCAGGAGTCAGAAATAGAAATTAGAAGTCAAGGAGTTAGGATTATGGCAACGGTGACAGGAAGGAAGATAAAATGCAGGCGACTGGAAACGTGACAGTGAGGCTTGCAAATTCTTCTGCACCTACAATGGGAACTAGCAGTGATTTGATTCCAGGTAGAAATGCAGCCCATTACTAATGGCCTCTTTCTAAATTCAAAATACAGTTCCACTTTCTGTTTGCTGTGGCATCTGAAACCTTATCATGAGCAGTTGTGGGATGATCCTGGCCGGGGGCAGGGGGACATGAGGGGAAAAGGAAACTTCTGCCACTTACACCTAAAGACAAAAGGACACTCAGTTGTTTTTGTGCAACAAGGCTCTGCCAGAACAGATCCTGAGAAAAACAACTGCAAGGCCACCTACAGAGCTGGAGATGCCCTGAAGGGCAGCCATGCACGGGGCACGCACACAGTGACCTCTTCCCTCCTAAGCACGCTGCTCTCCTTTTGAACTCCCACATACCTTCTGACTTTGAAATTGCCAAGCGCTAATGAGTCTTACTAACTCATATTGGCTTCCAGGAGATTTCTGCCTTTCCCAAGATGCATAAATCCAAGATTCCAATAATGAGTCCTAGAGAGATGCACTGTGGATTCAAGGAAGAGGAATGCCATACGGTCTGCTTCACGTTGCCTGCCTTTGGCTACATTATCCTCCTCCTAATTATTCCTTTATGCCAAAAATAAATGGGAGGGGAACTGTGTTTAGGTTCCTTCCCTTTCAGTCCGCTCTTCCCACCCACAGACCCCACTGGACCTCACAGAGCAGTCAGTACTCTGGGGTTTTTGAGTAAGGGTGTGTTCTGTGACATACAACACCGTCCTTTGTGCTTTAACTTGGAAAATAACTCCCACTGTGTTCAGTGGGGCTAGCTGCCAGGAGTGTGCTGCTCTGGGTTGCAGCTCAAGAATGAGAAGAGCTCAAAAGGCAAGCGAGGGATGTCAAGTGACGTCACCGCTCATTTGTAAAGGACAGAAAACTCTTTGAAAAATGGGGGGGGGGGGAGAGAGAGAGACACTATGAGCAACTGTTTTTGAAAACTGGGGAAAGTTCATCCCACATTGCTTTGCTTTCACCGTGTCTTTCAACTTGCTGTCTGAGGTAGAGCACAAAATGGCACCCTCCTCCCCAAAGTCAAGGTGGTGAGTTCCCTAAACCAGCCAAGCAAGTTTGTTACCTGAGGTGGAAAATCAGGCATGTGTTTCACACCCACTCTGGGAGAAAGAATAACGATGAGCACAATAAATTCTAAAAAAAAAATACAAATTGCCTCTCTGTCATGGAACACACACTCAAGGCAGGTCTCTTACTTGGCCTAATGCAAGGATAGCCTTGCCTTTCAGAATCAGAATCAGAATCAGAATACTTTTATTGGCCAAGTGTGGTTGGACACACCCAGAATTTGTTTTGGTAAAATATGCTCTCGATATAAAAGGAAATATAAGAATCAGATAGTCAACAATAAAAACACAGTACAACAATACAATATAACCCATTATTTCAAAGGAAGAAGAGAAGTAAAAATTAATTATTCAACAGTTTGATAGCACTTGGAAAGAAACTATCTTTATATCTAGTTGTCCTAGTATGCAATGCCCTAAAACGCCGCCCTGAGGGTAACAATTGAAACAGATTATGTCCTGGATGTGTGGAATCTGTGTATATTTTCATCGCCCTCTTTTTAGCTCGTGTGGTATACAGTTCCACAATAGATGGCAGATTAGTAGCAATAATTTTTCTTTATTCAAAGACTAGACAGACCTGCCAAGATAATTTTCAGAGACCTCAAAGCCGCACAGTTTTCCTCTCTCTTTTCTACTGTGATTTTGTGTGGCTTCTAAGATCCAAAGAGAGTTTGCTAGTTCTGATTCTTCAAGCTCACACCTTTACAAATCACTCATTTCACTGTTATGTGTCTCCTGCTCTCTCCAAAAAGGGGGTTCTTTGCCTTATGAGAAATATGGGCAGACTTTTACCTGAACAGACATGTCATTTCTGTTCCCACTCTAAAAGGCTTTTGTGGAAAAGTAGCGCTTGCATTTTGTGTAAAAAAAATCAATAAAAAAAAACCAAGAAACAAAAATGAGAGGGAAAGTAGAACACAATAGATTTTAAGTCTATTTCTTAATGAATTGCTCACAAATAGACTTCATTCTGGCTAAATGAAAGGACAAGGAAAGTGTGAATAAAAAGGACTATATTTTCAAAGGGAGTAGTAGAAGATCAGAGGTGAAGAAGTCACCACGCAGGATTTTCAGAGCCCCCATAACTCTTACATTCAAAAAACAGAAATTCATCCCAGGCACAATTTAGCCAGAGTGTTCCAATGAAAATGGACTTTCCAAAGCATATGAACTTCATAATTGAGGCAAAATGGTGACCAAATGATTAGGTTTTCTTCGTGCTGTTGTAGAATGAACCAAACCTTCAGGCCACCATCTTATCACTGGCTGTTCAATTTGAGCTGTCAAGACATGTTGGACGGATGGCTTGATCATCTGGTGAGTTTCAGAGAGTGAGGATGTGAGATGGTGCCTTTGGGGGGGGGGCATTATGATTTTGGAATGCTTCCCAACAGTTTCCCCAAATTTCTTTCTTTCTTTCTTTCTTAAATTTTAGGGGGCTGGGCATTGGTGCAGCAAAGAAGCCATGGGGTTGTTTTTAGGTATCTGAAGGCTGCATAAGGCCTATGGATTATATGTTCCTCACCTCTGTTTTAAGGTTTAACACCTAAATATATTCCTGCTGGATTAATTTTTGCTGTTAAGCTGTTTGTTTCATTTTTACGTCTAAATGTTGGACGTCTCCTTTTTTTGTTTTTAGAGTATGGTGGTTTGATGGACTGTAGTTTTTAATTGACACTAATATGTGCCATTAAAATGAGACAATCACCTATTTTGAGTATATGTAAGGAGAAAAACAGTGTAGAAATATCACTGTTCTCTATCTCACCATCATTTATTTTTGCAAAATTAGAAGACACATTTAACATTTGAAACTGATACTAATTAGTCATTTTAAAAAAGGTAACGGTCCCCCCCCCCGCACATGCATGCTAGTCATGTCCGACCCTAGGGGCGGTGCTCATCTTCGAATTCAAGCTGAAGAGCCAGTGTTGTGCAAGTCCATGGTCACGTGGCTAGCATGACTGCAAGGAAACACTGTTTACCTTCCCACTTTTTACTTATTTATGTATTTGCATTTACATGCTTTCAAAATGCTGACATAACAATTCAAACCACCAGGCCATCTGGTTTAGTATAATTTACACTCACTGGTAAGCTGTTCATCAGGGTCTCAGGTAGGATTTTTTCCTAGCCTGATATGGAAGTTTCAGGAAATGGACATGAGACCTTCTTAATATAAAGCATGTGCTCAGAGGCATTAAGCTATGGACAACCCCTCTTCCCTAAAACATTTTGTTAATGGTAATTTAACAGCCGTTACTTTTAATGATAGATACCTGCCCACTACCATCACCACCCCAAAAATCCACCAGTGCCCTGACTCAAATAAGCAAACAAGGAATTAAACTTACCTAGGGTAGGATCATAATCTCCAATAAATCGCTTGGTGATGAATCTCACTGTTAAAGCTTTGTTGGAAAAATGGGGAAAAAAGGGGGTGAGTACAGTAGTACAGATATACAAACAACAAGTGGCTTCCAAGGACAGGTAATGACCCATTCAGGGAGTGGGATTTCTACACCAGTCATCAGAATGTTGGCAGAAGCTGGAGAAAGAGAATGGGCACAAGAGTGATTCCAGTCCAGGTGACAGAATAGAATCAACAAATATTCCCAGAACATGGAACCAGTAGATAGCTGTCCCTTGATGTCCTGTGCCTGCAATTAGCTGCAATTACCTATCACAAGGGGAAAATGTTTGGTAGGATGTACTGTATGACTGATGCTGAGCTGAAATGGAGAGAAAGGCTCATTTCTTGAAAATATTCATCCCTCTGAAATGGGTGGCCTCTTTGCAATGCTTGTGCTGCACCCCTTTGAGAAATTGTTCTTAGGAACCCGGAACCCAGTCAACTTAGTGGAATGATTAGACAGGCACCCACATACACCACAATCAAGACATGCTTAGATGACTGATGAGAGTAGCATGGGATAGAGTGCTTGGTCTGGATCCCTTTTTTAAGGGGGGATACATGTAATTGTTCATATTCTGCCCATAGTTGTCATGTAAAATCACAGGCCAAAGTTGGACTGAAAGAAATCTTGTCCTGCTCGTCAATGGACAATAAAACTGTCAGTGTGACAGGGAGACGTAGGAAGCATCCACCAAGTTCATTGGACAAGAGGGGTGCCTTCTGTCTCTCTTTGCCCTTGGTTGCCACAGAGGTTACTACATAACCAGGTCTGACTGTTGGATCCTATGGCACTGCATCATTCATTACCTGATTCCTGGTTAACTGGGGTCAGGTAGCAAGTGGAGGAATGTGTTGAAAGATGAAAAAGTGTGTGTTGAAAAAGGAACAGATCAAAATCACATTGGTTCCAAATAGATTTTTTTTGAAAGGCATGAAAAAGTGGGAGGCCTGAAGGCTACCTGTACATTTCCCCAACATTACTGTGATGTTTTGAATTTTCATTTGTATTTTAATGTATCTATATTTTGGTTTTTGGTTTTTTCCTTATTTTAATTGTCTTGTTTGTTATTGATGTTGTTATACACTGCACAGTGTGGCCTTGCTGCCGGATGGGCAGTATAAAAGTACAATAAATACAATAAATACATACATATCCACAAAAGGGTTTCAGCAAAAAAATTATATGAAGCACCAAGATTATCTTACAACTTGAATAACTAGAATTCTCTGGCTCTAGATTCGTCATCAAAAATGTAACAGAAATAATACTTGAGCAAATGTTGAAAGATTTGCACTACAATAAAATTCAACAAGTGAAATCTTGTCATGTAGTTAGCAAGTCGCTAGAGTAGACACTGAATAAATGGCACTTATACAAGATTTGACTCACCAGACTGTCAATGACTCAATAGGTCTACTCATGGGTTACTTATGCAAAGCAGCAGCATTTCAGCCATTTATTTATTTTAGTATTTTATATAGGTGATTTTTTTTCGAGAAACGTGAGTCACTACATGAAAAATGAAGGGGAAAATACACTTTCTATGCTTGAATCCATAAAAGGGGGGGGGAATAAATGATTTTAAAAATCAAATTGATGTCAGTAGTGGTTTAAATCAATTTGACAAATCAAACCTGCCCTATTTGAAGCCATACAAAAGCAATAATACATACGAGAAGGGTTACATATTTGGACTTTTCACTTTGGGAACTTGGGAAGTTAACTTAGTAAGTCAGAGAGCTTGTCTATCTAATGCAGTTTCAGCCTGGAAGCAGGTGCCTAAGAATTTGAGGAATTATTTGTTCCAAGCCCTGGAAGCTGAGGTTTCTGATTGCAAAGCAGTTATACTAACAGTCAGCTAAATCACCTCTTTAAAGAAAAACTGAGTCAAAGTATGTTCTTCTACAATCAAAAGCAGCAGGGACCATGGTGGGCTTTCAGCGCTATAGCAGCCAAAGTAAGGAAAGTGGATGTTAGTCATAAGTGACAGTAGCATAGTAGATCCAGGCTGATATGCCTGAACTTCTCATCTAAGGAGGACTACCATATCTTCTGACTTTCCTCTGAAATTCCTCTGTGGCCTTCCACCTTAATTGCAATATCTCACACTAGCATGACAGTGGTAACAATATGTTGTCATCGCCCCTAGACAAGTTATTTTAACGTGTATTTGGGGGACAGCTTGATGCTAAATGGACAACTTGAGATCCATTAGCAGCACCAAAATCAAACACCCACCATCACCTTTTGAATATGCTGGAACTATATGGATAGGGATCAACATAGCTGCCTACAGTTTCAGGCTCTCCTCCTTCTCGGTCTGGCTATGAGTATCATGATGAGCATCTGCTTCGTGACTTCATTTTAGAGCTACATGAAATAAAGGTGGCGGCAAGATGGGGCATATGAGTTGGCAATACATTTCCCAAAACCTTAAATCTTCTCTCAAGAACAGAATAAAACGCAGCACAAAAAGTATAACAGCTCATTCTCCAAAATGAACAATCAAGGGTGGAAAGTAGTAGGCAGAAAAGAATGTGTGAACGCTAGCAGAAGTGCCATATGGACAGTGAAATTCCACCCCCCTCCCTCATACAGTGGAACATAGAGTTCCCACATCCTGAAATACGAACAAAGCCAATGGTAACATTTCCTCAAGGACTTTCATTTAGGATTATTTCTGACATTTGATTTGTCAACCTGTATTTTAACACATACACAAGGGTAAATAATGCTCTCTCTCTCTCTCTCTCTCTCTCTCTCTCTCTCTGTCCCCCCGCTCTCTTTCTCTCTCTCTCTGTCTCTCTCTCTCTCTGTGTCTGTGTGTGTGTTGGGGAAAAAAAGCCTTGGACAATTCAGTACAAGAAGGAACTGGATCCTTTTCAAAGCTATCAAAGGCATGCAATAAATATGTCACCTAGCTAGCAATCCTTATTTCAACATTTCCCAAGATGCATATTCAGCCATACTCCATTTCCAGAGCATATGTTTTTTTCTAAATTAAAATATAGCAGGGTGGCCTCAGAGGCAGCCAACACTGAGCTGATAAGAATAACACCAGGATGGGGAAAGGGAACAACAAGCTCAAGCATGCAGCAAACCTCTCAGAACAAGAATGAGAAGAATATTTAGAGGGAGGGCGAGAAGGGACACGACGGAGCTACCAAAGCAGGAAACTGCTCAAAATGCCTGTCGCCTGCAGTCCTTCTTGCTCCCCACTTTGTGAACGAACCAGATGCCTTAAGCAGCCAACATACCACTTGTAGCACACAAGAAGGGACAAGGTCTCTGGGAATCCTGCACCCACTGGTCTGGGAAGAGCAGAAAGGGGTATTTTGGAATGACCCTTCTGCTCCTCCCAATGGGAGTCAACAATAGGAAAAGTAAACCACAAACACTGCTCTTCTTTTCATTTTCATCATAATAGCCAGATTTTGCAATCCTCTGGGTGGAAGCTGGTTTGCTTTCTCCATCTTTCTCTGGTTCATTTCAAAGAGAGAAATGGGAACAACTGGAAGACCAGGAAAGTAATCAAAAACCTTTCTTCTGGGATATTTTATTTCCACTTAAGGATCAACTTTTGGGGATGAAAGTCTCGTCAAAACAATAGCTTGAACGGACAGGTGCAATAATATCTTATGCCTGTTTGCTCTTCCTTTTCTTATCATGGAAAAGAAAGCAAAGCAAAGCAAAGCAAAGCATTCTGCTCATATACTGTCCCATAGCACTTCAAACACTCTCTGGGCGGTTTACAATTTAATTTTGCAGGCTACCCATTCCCCAGCCTGACCCCCAGCAAGCTGGGTACTCATTTTACTGACCTCCGAAGGATAGAAGGCTGAGTCAACCATGAGCCTGCTACCTGGGATTGAACCCCAGGTCATGAGCACAGTTTTAGCTGCGGTACAGGCATTTAACCACTGTGTCACGAGGCTCCTGCATCCGAACTGCATCTTCTCTTATTTCTAAGTGCATTCATTCAGAATTAAGAGGACTGTCAATCCAAAGCAGGTAAAGAAAATACTTTTCCCACAGGTAGGTTGCACAAGTACAGACGTAATCTTTTAACAAAGATGGTCAGTGAAACACAAATCAGTGACCTGGGAAAAACAGGACACCTCAAGATACTGGACTATCCCTGGTTAAGCTATCATGAGAAAAAGCTACTCTTTAATCTCATCCTGTGAAATTGAATGTCATGCATATGTATGTTTCACATATATTTTTGATAACAATAAAAACATTTTTAAAGAAGGGTTACAAGACTTTCCCCCCAGTGGTCAAGAACCATACCTGTCAAGTTTCCTGTATTGGCTGGGAAACTCCAGTTTTTCACCCTTTTTCCTGCTGTCTTCCTAGATCATTTATTTTCCTGGAAATGTCCCGTATTCCCTCCACTCCACCCATCCGCTCTGAGAGTGAGTGAGCGAGAGGCGCGCCAGCTGCATGCTGCTTCCCCTTCACCCAAATGGGGCAGTTCAAAGTGGGAGGGTCTCAGTGCATCCCCCTCCTCCCCCCACCTGCTGCCCAGATTATGGGCATGCCGGCTGCACACCTTGCCTATCTGCTGGCCCGGGCCAGAGGCCGTGGCAAACTGAAGGGGGGGACCAAGGCTGGGGAAGAGGGGGCGAGCTAGTGCAGCAATGGCAAATGGGAGGGCTGTGGTGATCCCTTTCCCCCTACCCACCCACAGTCTGCCCCGCTGCTCAGAGGTCCCAGTGCCAGATGAGCCAGCTGTGGAATGGGCCTTCCCAGTTTCTTACTGTCTCCCCACTCACCTGCCCCCACGCTGCTTTTAAAGCTGGAGAGCCCAGTGCTTCCCCTCATGCCAGAGGGACATTGGATGGATGGATGGCTGCCCCCCTCCTCCCCCCCCTCCTCCCCCTTACGGCAGGGAAAAAATCCCCTTATTTTCAAATCCAAAACTTGACAGGTATGTCAAGAATGCGAAATACACTGGTTGCTTTTGTTCTCCAAGGAATTATAGGATGTTAAAATTAACCACTGGGGACAAATGGATACATACAACCATAAAGTCCATAATGTAGGCTGATGTAGGTTGAATAGGTGTTTCCCAGGCTTCTGCCTCTCAAGATCTGCAGGATTTCAATTTTTAGCACTGCGTGCAAGATAACTGTAACATGAACGTCAAATATACGGTGGGTATCAGCTGGGTCAGGCTGGTGTACAGCCATGCTGGCAATATTTGTGTTTAGGAGTCAAACTATACATTGCAGAGAGCACAACTAGGAGATGAAATTCCTTGTATTGAAAAGTATCTAGCATAATTGTCATAGCAGGAGCTTTTCACACCTCCTGCAATTTGCAAACTGGCTTACTTTGTTTTGTGACTGCCACTTTCAGAAGGAACAGCTAATCAAAATACTCCCTTGAGTGGCATGTGTTTCCATCTCAACAAGGAAACAAAATGCTATAACTGCAAATAAAACCAAAGGATATTTACAAAAGAAGACACCTTGGGCCCATCAGAAAAATAGTTGTGATGCTCTCTCTCTCTCTCTCTCTCTCTTTCTAAGACAGTGTAACTAACAATATTTAACTATGGACATCTAAAATGAAAATTACTAACTCTGGACATCTAAAATGTTCATAGTAATTTTCACATTGCTGACTATGCACATCATCAGGAATCCTTTTTCATTCACTGTAGCTTGCTTTTCTGAGCTCGGGGTTTTTGAGTTTTTCCTAAGTAAAGACATTGCATAGAGAAAATTATCACTTAAGAGACAGAGCGTACGCAATGGAACAGGATTATTAAACCGCTGGTTACTTTTCCAAGAAGACCTACAGAGAACTCCATACAGAGCACTCATGAAGACCCAAGGGGGGAGCCCAATACACAGGGTTCAGGAGGTCAAGAATGTAGGTGGTTTTGGTAGAGACTGAAAAGGCCAGACACAGAGAGGTGGGGCCCTGTTTAGGAAAGAGATGTGGTTAAGGCCCAGAGGAAGTAGAAATGCTGGGCTCTCCTATATCATTCAGGAAGATGCTTTAGAATGAAGTTTCCCATAATGAAAGAGCTATGAGAATTACACTCTGTGGGTCACTGATCCCAGCCCAACCACAGATACTGGAAATTCAAATGGGGAAAATGCAAGACAGATTTTTTTAAAAAAAGCTCTTGTATTCACTCACCACAAAGACAATCCTTCCTTCCCTATATAAGCCCACTCATCTGTTGCACCCTCAGTAGTTGGCCAGTTCCACACACTCAATGAGGTTTGGTGGACTATGTAGGGCTGGCTCTTCTTGTACAAGCCACTGCTGAGAATCAAACTCACAACCACAGTCAGGTCCATCTCACAGAGCTATATCACGAGCTAGTTAGTTTCTGTGCCAGTGCACAGACTCTGGTACTAATGTCATATAGGGCACAAGGAGCCATAAAACTCTTCAAGAAAGCAGAGTTTCCAATAGAAACCAAGGAATCTCAGGCTGTACCTGACCTTTGGTCTCCTCCTGGACCGCAGCAGCAATCTGTGAGCCAAGCTACATGGTGGCAAGATTAACTGACCAGGTGGTATACCAATAAAAGGCCAATTTTTATATCTGCAGATTGAGAAGATGAACACAGAGGGCATCCCATTCAATTTTCTTCCTTCTATTTTTTAAAATGCTCCGCATATGAAGCAAAAACTAGAATGCATCTTCAGAATATTGCCCTGACATTTCAGTGTCAAACTTGGTATTAAGAGAAAGGCATATTCCCTGTTCAATAATACTTTGGAAGATGAGACTGCCTGGGAAATTGGTGGATTCGCTTTCACTGGAGGTTTTTAAGCAGATGTTTAAAGGACCATCTGTCAAAGGTAATTAAATTTTGGGTTTCCTGCAATGGCAGCAGTTGGGTCCAAAGACTCTTGAGATTCTTTCCATTTCTATGATGCTACATGATTCTATGATTTTCCTCTGAACAAAGATTTTCTCAAAGTGTACCTCAGCAATCAGACTTGCAAATTCAACCTAGGTTTACTTTTTGACAGCCAATCAGCATAGTAGCATGCAAGTCATAGAGGGGAGGAAAAGCCTAGGCCAGTGGTGGTGAACTTTTGGCACTCCAGATGTTTTGGACCACAACTCCCAGAATTCCGAGCCCAGCTTGCCAATGACAAAGGACTGTGGGAGTTGTGGTCCAGAACATCTGGAGTGCCAAAGGTTCGCCACCACTGACGTAGGCAAAGACACCATGACAGAGTAAATACACATTACGCGTGTTGCCTAGTTTGACCGTCCATTGACAAAGGAAGGGCAAGTACCAGAAAGCAGTTTCTATTCTTCCAGGGGCATGACTAGATCTCAGCAAAGTGACTTTATTAGACTAAAACTCTCATAATCTCCCAGCAAACTTGGCCACTGGTTGGGGAATTCTGGCTATGGGATTCTGAGAGTTTTAGTCCAAAAAAGTCACTTTGCTAATCTTTAGAAAGGTTCATCTAAATGTCTTTCTGTGATCTCACCATTTAGATCTGAAAACAGATAGGGATGAATCTTTAAAACAGTATTATTGCACAACTTTTAACCATCATTATTCTTGGGAAACCAACAATACGTAAAACTTAGAAAAGAAAAAACAGACTGTGACTTTTTGACCACATTTTTGGGTTGTACGGAAAAACCATGTAACTTGAGAATCTCTAAGTAAGAATGAATGACATATTTGGGACTAATGAGAATCTTTGTGTTTTATGTGCTGTCAAGATGCATCCAATTTATGGCCATCCTAATAGGATTTTCCAGGAATGGGTTTTCACTAATAACACTTAAGCCCCTCCAGCCCCCAATGAGTTCCCACGGCCAAGTGGGGATTCAAATCCAGGTCCATCCGTCACTCTATGCATTAAATTGCAGTGGTTCTCAACAAAATATTTTATTTTAGAAAAGAGAGCTCCTGGTGCAGTAATCTCATACTTTAAACATAATTTTTTCCATTGGTAAGAAATATCCAGTTAGTTAGTTAGTTAGTTAGTTAGTTAGTTAGTTAGTTAGTTAGTTAGTTAGTTAGATAGATAGATAGATAGATAGATAGATAGATAGATAGATAGATAGATAGATAGATAGATAGATAGATAGATAGACAGATATCCTCCCATACAGAAACATCAGACATAGAGCTGAATGGACAAGAAGTAACAGAGTTAAGTCTATGACCACAAACGTGGTGAGAGTGTGGAAGAATCTCCCCTTTGTAGTTATTTTTTATTTTATTTTATATTATTTTATTTTTGGACTACAACTTCCGGAATTCCCATGACATCCTGGGCTCTGCCAATTATGGGAATTTGAGTCCAAAACACAGAAGTTTTCAAACTGCCCCCAAGAAATGAAGGCACACTCCAGGGGACAATTAACCATGCCTCTCCAACGGTCTACCTTCCTTTCTTTATATATGACTTTGCTGAAGATCCCACTTGTGGAATCTCAATGGTAGTTTTCAGGATTCAATGACAACAGCGGGATTTCATAAATGGCAGTTGGAGTTTTGAAATTCATGTTTCTCTTTTTAAATACCATAGTATAAAGCATGATTCATGCAAAAAATGTGAAACCCACACAGTCAAAACAGTGACATTTGTTTTCTTTTAGTATTTGAAAAATATAATTTGTTTTTACAGTATTGACTCTTCTTTGCCCTCCAGTGTGAAAGCCCATGGAGACTGGAATATAAATAAAAACACATACAACACACCAGAGATAATATTTATACGGAGCATGTAGGGGTGGGGGAAGAGAAGTATGACAAGTGGAACTTTTTTTTAATCATAAGAAGTATATTGTGAATTTACAGCATTTGTCTCTGGGTGGGTTCCTCTTATGTCGGGAGTTTCTGGGTTGGGGTGCTAAGCTAAGAAAGGCCCTCTTCCAATCACTTATTTTACCTTACAGCTAATTCTTAGACCCGCCCCAAAAGTTCCTTCAATTTCTAAATCTAAACAGACCAGGGGTTAGAAAAGTTACTTTTCTCAGCTACAACTCGCAAAAATTACCTCAGTAATCAAGAGGGAAGATTTAAAACAATGGGGACCTTAGATTGGTAGCAGTAGAGGTTGTCTGGAAGTTGAGTCATGGCTACTGGACTTCTTTTTTTGAGAGATAGAAACGCTTCGCTGCTCATCCAAACAGCTTCATCAGTCTGAATACAGCTAGTGCGAGTCCTCCATAGTCAGCTTTGACCTCTTGTCACCCTGATCTGAAATAGGCTCATAAGATGAACAATGGCCTGAATAGGCTTGCTAGGGAGACAATAGTATCCATAGCCTTAAGGTGAACAATGGCCTAAGCTGCTGAAACCTATCAAGAGGTTGGTAGAACACTTTCCTTGGCATCAAGAGATATATAAAAGTATTGGTTTATTTACTTTATTTATATTCCCCCTTTCTTCCAATAAAGAGATCTAAGGCAGTGTTCACCAACTAGACCCCCCACACACATATACTGTATTTAAAAATCACAAATCAACAAAGTAGTTAACATTAAAATGCAGCTAACCCCCCAAAAAGACTGATAGCTGTTAATTTTCTCCTGTGGTAGAAAAACATCAGCTGCCTTTAGCACTTCTGGGTGAAGAGAAGAAAGCAGAGTCCCAAACAGCTGTTTTAGGAAAGCCAAGTCAGAAACAAGGGAGGTTATAGTGGTTAGCTAAAAGGAAGCTTTAGCCCTCCACAATTGTATCACTGTAACATATAGAATGGATGCTATTCTATATTCACTCTCTAGTGCAGAACTTAGAAAGGTTTTTTTTTCATTGCATGCAAATTGTGGTAACCTTTTCACAGAATCCACCAGATAACATGTTTACTAGCCAGATTGGCTGGGAGATTTTGGGAGTTGAAATCCTAACAAGTAACTTTTCCAACCCCTGCTCTCATGGTTTGACAAAGAAGGAAGAACCCACTCATAGTGAAGAAGGTCAAGAATAATTGAGAAAACGTCCCAGAAATGTCCACAAGATGAGCAACATATGCTACACCATCTCACGGGTGAATAAAGATAGATTATTAGGAATTATTGTACAAAGTTTAGCAGCCTGTAATTACCTTCATCTTTCAGGACTTTTACTGGTAAAGGGCAACCCAGGAGAATGAAATAACTTGGCGTTCTGAAAAGTGTCTGCTTCCCTGTAGGAACTGGGCATTATCCCAAAGTTGAAGTACATGACTCTATATTAAGTAGGAAACCCAATTAAACTGATTAAAAATGTCAAGAAAAACAACAGAAGGCAACATTACAAAAAAAAAAAGGAGTTGGGGGCATGGAGGTGCAGGATGATGCTGAGATCAAGCACTACCACTTAATTTTTGTTCATTCCAAACTCAACAAACTTCACAAAGACTATGGAAAGTGGTTCTGCTTACTGCAAATAAATGGGGAAGAAAATACAGGACAGCTCTTAATGTGTGTGTTAAACACAATTGGACAGGCATAATTAAAACCCACACCCCATAAATATATTAGAAACCTACAACTTTTTCTGTCTGAAATCAAACTACAGTACAAAGGAATTCTGGGCTTAACTCGGGAAGATCAATCACCAAACGAAACAAAATAATCTGATCTTCATAATTCAAGACTTGACACTTAACAATGACTTAACAATTGTCCTTGTCACAGGGCTGTTTCTGACAGTCTGTGATCAACTCACAGAAGCCATGGTGTGGGGAGGGGGTTAGGGGAGAAAAAGTGGGAGGTATACAGCTGATTATCCATGTTACATCAAAAGACAGTACTGTATCCATAAACCCATGTGCCTTATTAAACCCTGAGAAAGGAACACCTGCAATAATATCAAGCCTTAAAGCTGCAAGGCTGAAGTGTGCAGAAGATTGCCCCTCTACAATACCAGCTGCCAAATTAGAAAAGACAGTTTTTTTAAAAAAATGAATACTACAAATTATAACAGAAGCACATGCAAGGGCAGGTGCCCTGATTCTAATCCAGTGGTGAACCCTTGGCCTCCTGATCATGAGAGGCTATGCTACCACAGCTGAAAATGCCCATACCCCAAGACCTTGGAGATCAACCATCAGTCATGACAGAATAAACTAGCAGGGGTTGTTGAGCCGTTCTGGAATATGATGAAAGCCTTTCCCAATGAAGTAGCTCTGTCAGTCTGTCTCAGCATGTTTGGCCAAAGAAAAGATGAAATCGTGTAGCTCTTTAAAAATCAACAGGAGTATTTCAGTGGGAGTTTTGGAGGTCAGAATCTCTTTCCCAGACACAAAGGACACAATACTGCACTCCTGGAGTCTGAGGAAGAGTTTTTTGATTTGTGAATGCTCAAACTGAAACAAAATGGTTAAGACTTGAAAGTGCTAGAATAGTTTACTTTTTTTTTCTTTTGCCAATGTAACAAAAGCTGTGGGGACCTCCCCAGAGAAAACAACATTTCAATATTATTTTGCATTTTAGAAAAACTATTCTTCCCTTCAAAGTCAGCTTTCAAAGTAATAGAAATAAAATGTTCTAAATAACAGAAAACAACAAAAAAATAGTGTCACAGCCCCCTCGCCTGCCCCCCTGGGGCCCATCCATGGACCCGCCTAGGAGTCCCAAGGCCTGCAGATTAAGAAACTCCAGAAATAGACCACCCAGGGCTAAATCCAGTTATCAACCTTTACTTCTATTTCAGGAACTCACCTTCAGATCAAACATGCACTTGGAAACTCAGTTTTTAAAACATCTTATTTTATATGGCAACGGCAATGTTTGAGACCTGAGTTTGGGACCTTAAATCACTCTGTGACCTTGTCCTGGACCTGACTCACTAGCCAATGAGACTAATGGGACAGGTCAGCTTCCCCCAACCTATTAGAACTGTACCACCATGGAACCATTTACCTTGGGAGGGTTTGAGTACTCCAGTGCTGGAGGCATTCAAGAGAAAATAGGACAACCGTTTGCCTGCTGTGCTTTGAGTTGGATTCTTGCACTGAGCAGAAGATTTGACTCAATGTCTTTATAGGCTCCTTCCAACTGAATTATTCTATGAACCTAGAGCCCCCCAGGAGGTACTGTAATCAAGCAACTATCATCCGACAGCTAGCATGTGAGTGTGAGATGATAGGTGTGGCACCTATCTTATTTCTTGAGTTAGAAAAAGCTAACTCAAGAACAAGCAGGTGTATATGTTCAGGAAGGGCTGTAGTAAATATACCTATCACAACCACCATGTAATTTGTTTTCAATATGGCATATGACCCAATGACATGTCTGGATAACTCAGAGAGTTAGGTAATTGGTTGCAAAGCCGAAGTAGGAAGTCCAATTCCCCCACTCTGCCTCCAGGGAGAAGAGCCAGACTGTGTGACGTTGAGCAAGGGAACCCCTGCTTAAAAGAAGGGAATGGTAAACAACTGTCTCCCTAGAAAATCTTGAAAAGGGTAACACAAGTCAGAACTGACTTGGCGGCACACAGTTATTTATTATTATGACACAGTTCTCCAGAAGGCTTCTTGAGACTGCTTGTAAAACCATAAAAGTTTCATATCCTTATCCTTAACTAGAATCTCGTGAAATGGCATTAAAGAGCAGCAACTGGAGCTCATCTTGTTAAGATTTTCTTCTTGATGGCAACGTGTTAGGGCTCCCTCCAAAAATCTGCTCTTTTCATGCGACAGTGAGAGACATTTCAGTTCCCATCTGCTGCTTCACGTTGGGTTTGGGGTTTTGCTTGAGTCCACTTATAATTAGTGAACAGTGGAAATCTCTGTAAATAATCCAGGTTTTTGTCACATCCTATAGGCAAGCAGTTGGGCAGGGGGTGGAGACCTGAGTGTCAGCAGAGAGCTACTTCCCACAAGGAACAGCTTGTTGGCTCAGGATTTTCAATAAGCCAGTGTTAAAACGACATGTAGGTGCCACTGTTTACAGGACTTACCAGATCCATCTTTTGAAATTCCCTTGAATGAAACTCACCTTCTTTCTCACTCTTGTCTGAAAGGTTGTTATATCTTTTAGGTAGGAATGAGACAGTGAGTTTCACTCAAAGGATATATACATATCCTTTTCTGGTCACTTTATAAATCTCCATACCTCAATGCCTGTTTTGCAGTGCCTCTTTCTACCTGGAACTTCCACCATTCAATTCCCCCCCCCCCCAAACCATTTCAAGCCAAGTGACACTTCCTAACTGGCTTCGAAGAAAATGACCTGTTAAGTTCAGCAGTAAAGGGATTCTGACACTCAAAGGAGAAGCCAGGGCTGGCCTTAATGTTAGACAGTGAGGCAGTCACTTCAGACTGCAGATACAGGGAGGCAACAGCATGGAGGGGATAACCAAGGGTTGCCCATTTAGGGAAGATTGCCTAAGATCTACAGCAGGGGGTAGGCCGAATGTAACCTAGAGACTACATACAAAACTGAAACCCTATTAGGTCCACTGTAAGATGGATACGACTTGACAGTTCATGAAGTAACATGGGGAGGGCCATTTCTCGGCCTAGTGCGGCCTAGGGCAGGCATCAGAGTAACACCAAAAGGCAGCCTTCCACTGAAACTGCCCAGCATAGACCAAGATACAGTTCCCAATGTACCAAAACCAGTGCATGGCTGGCTTAAAAGCCTCATGGGACAGTGGTTTAACATCTATACTGCAGCTAAAACTGTGCTCAGGTAGCAGGCTCAAGGTTCACTCAGTCTTCCATCCTTCTGAGGCTGGTAAAATGAGTATGTGCCTTGATGGGGAGTAGGTGGGTAGGTAATGTGCAGCCTGCATCATTACTTGTAAACTGCTCAGAGAGTGCTTTAAGTGCCACGGGGCGGTATATAAGCAGAACACTTTGCTTTGCTTTTGCTTTAAAAAAAAACGGTGGGGGAGAAAGATCTTTTCCACCATGTGCAAAAGTGTTGGAGTGCAGAAAAGTATGCATGTGAACAACACGTCAGTGTATCATAGCAAAGGTCCCCTTCACCAAGAGGCAGTTTCACTGGTAGTGTAGAGATGCGCCTGGAGATCTTCAACCAAGTCACATAGAGGGCAGCAGAAGATGAGTCCTCTGTATTCTCAGGGTGAGGAGAAATGTGGCTCACTGAGGGAAATCTGCAGTGTTGATTTCAGGATAAAGCCTTTAGAGCAGGCATGTCCAAACTTCAGTCCTCCAGATGTTTTGGACCACAACTCCCACAGTTCTTTGTCGTTAGCAATACAGGCTTGGAATTCTGGGAGTTGTGGTCCAAAACATCAGGAGGGCTAAAGTTTGGACATGCCTGCTTTAGAGAGTCTTGGTGGTGGTGGTGGTGGGATTGCTAGAAAAGGTCAGTTTCCTAGACTACATCTCCCCACATCCGCAAAGGTAACATTTTGGTGTTTTTTCTGGTGGTGAAGAGCTACAGCAAAGAATGTAAAAAGGGCTTTACCAGCCCAACTCTGATAGTAAAGACAGCAAACATTAATGAGGGCGCCTTGGGCGAAACAGAGACTTCTGGAATGCAGCCACAGTCATCAGACTGAGATTCTCTGTCCTCTTTCTCATTCAACTCACTAGCAAACTCCATTTATGTTAGATAAGTGCCTAAGTAATGAAAGATTGAGGAGTGGCTCCTTTTGCTTTGGGAAATTCTAAACCTTGCTTTGGCAGCAGCATGAAACAAAAAAGGGTTGTTTTCCCGTAATCAGACATACAGACGGCCCAAGGCAACATCACTCTAGAAGGATGAAGCATTGCCCCTCCTGCTAATACGGATGGCCTGCGTAGATCTACAAATCTTAAAGGTCCTCACCAGTGTTAATGCTCCAGCTCCCATGATTGTCAGAAACAATGGCCAATGGCTGGAGGAATCAAAGTATCCTGAATAGTTCCATCGGTGGAAGCACATAAGGGAATAGCTAACCATGTATTATACCATCCTTGAACAGTACTGGCTCTCATTACCCCAATCCTTTTGTGTTTTACTGAGGAACATCAACAAACCATGGGATATTTTTATTTATGTTGAATCCCAGGGTGTGTTTCAACGGATGAAAGAATTGCTTTTGGGGTTAGATGCAACAGGAGTTCTGTGACCCTCCCTTTAATCACTTCCCATGCTTCACCTATGAAACTTGGTGTGTGGCATAGGACCCTCCTACATGTTTGGGCCATTGCAAAGAAGATGAAAGGAAGACACATTATGTGTTACCCTAACCGGGAATGAGGGCCCTGTGGATTTCTATTATAATATGACTCCAATCAGGCAGTTCAGTAACATCTAGAGGACTACCAACCAATTCACCACACCACCAGAAACACCCCAATGGGGGAACAGCAGGACTCCTGGTAGGTTGTTCCCTTGATTAATAAGGAAATAGAATCATAACTGCAATGTAAATAGAAAAATAAATAGAATCATAATTGCAGTGTAATGTGCACATGATGAATCACAACAAATTAATTTCCAACAGAGCTGCTTTGTCCCTAGATCTCCCAATTGCTGGGATATCGGTAAAGAACATGGGAATGTCTACTGAGTTTGATCCTGCATAGTAAGACTCATTTTAGCAACCTTAATCCCTGTAATGCTCTGGATCTCGTTCTTTTTCTTTTTCCATTCATTTCAGAGCACTGCACAATTTGAAATCATAGATGTACAGTGGTGCCTTGAATTACAAAATTAATCCATTCCAACAGATCTTTCAGAGGTCAGTTTCTTTTTGTAGTTCAAAACGCAGTTTCCCACAGGAATTTATTGAAAACCGATTAATCCATTCTGAAGGGAATGGATTACAGTAGGCTTTCAATTCATTCGTATGGGAAGCCTGTCCCAACTCAGCAAAGCAGGGGAAGAGCTTCCCCTGCTTTGCTGGGTTGCCGGGAAACACTCTCAACGAGCTGTCATCTTCAGCTGTGTGGCAGTGGTGAGCAGTGATGCTTTATTCCTATCACCTGGTCTTGCTTCTGCAGCTGTTTGGCTGAAGCCAGAACATGGATAGGAATGAAGCCTGCTGCCCTCCTCACCGCCACACAGCTGATTCTGACAGCTTAGCAAGACTGGGTCCTCCCTTCTCCTCCAGGCTAGGGTCTGAAGGGTGCGGAGCCACCTGCACAGAGCTGGGCATAGGAGGGTGGCAGTGACTTATGGGCTCATTCAACGCCCGTTTACTCTCCAGGCACGCGACTCTGGGCACCCCAAAAGCAGTGTGCCTCTTCTCCTGCTTTGCTGGGTTGGGAAAGTCTTTCCCTACAAATACCTTGAACAAGGATAACTTGAATTTTTTCATAGAAGTTAAAAAGTTGAGCTGTGTGACCAGAAAAACAAATTCAAAAACAAATAAATTCAAAAGGTATCACCTAACTTCCTTTTGAATTTGAATTTTTTTGTTAATCAAATATTTTGTTAATCAAATTCATAATTAAAAATTACTCTATACTGGCAGATTTCCTTTCGTAATTCAAATTTTTCGTTGTTCAAGGCATTTGTAATCCAAGGCATCACTGTATACAAAATAAAGGTAAAATTAAAAACAAATTAAGATGTTAAGATAATTAAGAGTATTTTTGACCAGAAGTGGGCTGATCTTCTTTAGTAATCCTGGTAGGGCATAAATTGCATGCACATAGATGCTACATTGACTGAATTTATTCAATGTCACAGAAAATTTTATCTGTATCCAAGTAGCCCCATTCTGATTGATGGGGGGGGGCTAAGGCGGTCTTTTAAGAGTGGGGAAGTACTGTATTGGGAACACACTATGCCAAGGTATTAATTGGAAAATGTGTGCACTCAGTCAATCCTTCACTTCCAAAAGCTTTGCACTGTTGCCTTCCTCTTTAGACCATTTATACTTTACAGTAATTATTAAAGAGGCATTAATTAAGCTGTTCTGCTGCATCCATTTGACAGACACTGGGAAGTCTAGTAATAAGGGTGACCACACGGAAGAGAAAGTAGACCACAAAACAGTGAAAGCAGCCCATTCCTCCACCAAGTCCTGCCAGGTCAACTCACTTGCCTCACATTCAAGGTTAATCTTAGAACCACTGTTCATCACAGATGTGGCCATGGGTACAGCCAGGGTATGGGGTGGGGTAGGTGTGGGGACCTGAGGACTGCATCTCAGGGGTAGCCCGGAAGCGGATCACAAGAATTTTCTTGTAGACACCGTTGTCAAGCAAGGGCTTCCAACTCTTACCAGTTTAACAACAGCAACAAGACCAAAGGTAGGGCTAACCAAAAGTGGGTCTTTTATGTGAAAGGGCAGTGAATCTGGATCGGTTCTGGCATTCAGAACAGAAATCCTGAGTCTCAGAAGGGGCTCTGGGCACTCTTTGCTTTAATGCTAGCGCAGCATCTTTTTGCACCTGGATCTGGCTCGTGGCTCTTGAAGGGGCAGCGAAAAAACAAAGGGGATCTTATCTGGTGGCTGCCTACCCACCCTTCAGCCGCCTCACACCATGTATAAACCGGTGTGAAGGGCTTCTTCCTTCACGATTCTGGATCCGAGACTCCCTCACTTGGGGGGGGGGCGATGCTTCTTTCCCCTCTGCTTTCGGAGTCCGCTCGCTTTCCTTTCGCAAGCCTAAAAGGGGGGAAACGGGCGGCGGGGCTCAGCCACGGTCGACTGAACCCTGGCCCTGCTCATGGCACGAACGGGTTCGTGGCCCTAGAAGGGCAAAAAGAACTCTCTGCGTTAAGGCGCCCTCTCTCCCCCCATCATCACCACCACCGTTTGCTTGCCTAGACGGGTATTTCCCGAAGCCAACAGATCGGCGGCAAGGACGCGACGCCGAAAGATCTGGTCCGATCCAGCAAGTGGGGGGTCCAAAGTGGTGCTGCAGCCTTGTGATGGGGGGGAGGGGACCTGCCTCGGCCGGTGGGGGAGGCGAGCAAGGGAGAACTAGGGGGGGGTGCAGGACAGCCCTCCACGTGGAAAGAGGCTGCCCACGTTGGGAGGTGCCGCGGGGTCGATCTCAAGGTCCCACCACCCACTCACCCACCCAGCCAGCCAGCCAGCCAGCCCCGGGGGGTCGGAGGAAGTCGCTCCGGTACCTGTTTTCCCCACGGCGCCCTGTCCCAGCACCACCAGCCGCAGCGTCCGCGCGGGGCTCAGGCTGACGGAGCGGCGGAGCGGTCGCGGGAAGCTCATGGCGGGGCAGGCGCTCGGCGGGGCTGCCAGCCAGAGACTACGACGGTCAAGGAGGCTATAATGCGACCAGCTTCGAGTGCCCGCGCTCCGGCTCCAGGGCAGGCGGGCAAGCGAGCGCCTAGGGGCGAACTCCGCCCATGCTGGGCGGGGCTTCTGCCGCCGCCAAGAGCCGCCGAGGGAAGAAGAGCGTGGGGGGGGGGGCTCTGAGCGCGGCGCCCCCTTAGAAGCCCCGCGGAGGAGGACCTCCCTTTCCCTGGAGGGACGTGGGCGCTTCTTGCCCGGGGTTGGCCTGCCCTGCTGCTGACGCCCCAGAGAGTCACTTCCAGGAGCAAAGAGCCGAGCCGAGCAGCTGCTGCGGACGCTTCCCCTCCCTTTGCCTGATTCGGGGGAGAGCCGGGCAGAAGCTGGAGAGCGTGTCCCCTCCGCCCCCCCCAAAAAAATAAAATAAACCCTTCGGCTTTCAGAGTTGGCGGTCTTTCAATGTCTGTTGTCCCGCAGACATCGTTAAACTTAGGATGATGGGCCTTGTAGTAGTCCAGTTCGTGGGTGGCAGTGGAAGGGGGAGGAAATCCGTGTGGGCTTGAGGTTTCCGGCTTCTCGTCGTGAGCTGGCTATTGTGGCCGTATAGGCAGTGTCCAGGTCTGTCGTGGGTGTTGGAGCATCTCTTAGGTGGAGGGGCACACAACAAACCCCCTTTCAGTACTGCAGGTGGGGACAAGAAACTGGGAGAATCAGATCATAACAAATAATGCAACCGCATCAGGCTCCAGAGGGTGGGGGTGGGGGTGGGGTGGGGGCTTGGGATGCAGGCAAGACAGAAGATATGTGGGGGAACTCCCTTTTATTTTCCCTCTTTTGACGAGCCAACTGGAGAAAGTCGTCGATTTTACCCATATGCTGAGTGCCCTCCCACCAGGGCTGCCACAGGGGAGCGGGGGAGGGAAGGACTCTTAATAGGGCAACGGGGGTGGTCCTTTTTGATTCCTTCTGAAAAGGGCAGTGGAGGGAGCCAGCCAGCTCTTTTATCACACCGCCTGGAGTTCTCTCACACCCGGTCTTCCTTGTTTCATGTGTCTCTTCTCCTGCCTGACGGAACAGCAAGCCGTTTTCATGCAAGGGCCCCGGGAGTTAATTTCCTTCCTTTTGCTGGATATGAAATAAGTGGTGCTTCGGTCCCTCCTACAGCAGCTGTGGCTGTAGGGGCTCATGCACAATATTAGGTACCTAAAAAAAAAATCTCTGACTTATAAATTTTGATGATTTCATTAATGGCTTGTCTGCAGGAAAGGAAAGTTGTCTTTTTAAACTAAAGAGCATACTTGCCTTTTCTGTGGGTGCCAACTCAGCATCTTTTTAAGTGCCCCTTTCCCTACTTCTAATCCTTTTGTCAGAAGACAATATATATCCATGTGCAAGAATAAAATCACATTTTAGAGTTCATCAGCATATTGCTGTAAAGAAAACTGCCACTTGTGTCAATTTTTCTGAGCCCTCCTCCCTATGTCTGTCAAGGTGTATTTTCTCCCTCAGTGCCTCTCCAGATGAGGGAACACTGTGGTGTATTTAATGTCTGAGTGTCACACAGTTCTGACACAGTTGCTCTCCCACAGCAAGGGTGATTTTAAAAAAAACCTCTGCCTTCTGCTGAGTGAGACTATTGGTCTGTCAACCCCAACACTATCCTGTCTGGCACTGCCTGGTAGTGGCTGTCCAAGGTTTCAGGCAAGGCTCTTTCCCAGCCAAACGTGGGGACATCTGGGTTTAAATCTAGGACCATCTGAATGTGAACTGTTTGTCTAGCTGCTGAGTTGCAGGTCTGCTCCAATGAGCGGTATAGATGGTATCACTGCTCTAAAAGCACTGACCATATGGCTTAATGTTGGGTTGGGAATTTTCAGCATTCCTGAGCACTGCTGTCAATAATAAAAATGGTGGTGGCGGCCAGAGGGGCCCTCTCAGTTACAGGGAACATATGTTGTAGCAAAAACAACAAATATTTGTGCAACCTAAGTCATGTGGCCTATGCTTTCATGGACTGGAACCCTAGTCCACTTCTTCAGATGCTCCGCCATCTGACGAAGTGGACTAGAGTCCATAAAAGTGTACCCCACATGTTAATTTTTGTGGTGCTTCAGCATTTTGCTGGCACGGCACTGCCTTCAGAAGGCACTTTTCACAAACAATTGATGCTTTAGATGCTGTCCAGGTCTACACTACTCTTTCACTTTGTCAGTCCGCCAGCAGCCCCTGTGTGTTGGCCAAGATGGATAAGAGGACCAGCGGGAGCACAGCGCAGGTCTCTTTTGCCCAGATCCTCCCACAAACCTCAACAGAGCCCCAAGGTCAAGATAGGTGTCCTTGCCTTTTCCAACTACATTTTGCTGTCACAGAGCCCAGCAATGGCATTTCCCACATGATTGATTGAGTACACAGTAGCCAGTGAGTAATGGGGCCGTGGGAACAATGTGAGAACCTAGCCTGTGGGTGTGCTGGTTTCTAGGGAATGGGCACTTGCATTTCTACGGGAAGGATCTGCCATCTGGTATCTGGCCACCATTTGTCACTTTGAGAATTGGCAGTGAGATGCCAAGACTAGACTCCTAAGCAGATGGCAATTCATTTGGTCACTGACATTAGAAAGCTGTCATGTGGTCCCAGATTCCACACCGTCAACTCTGCCAGCTCCTTGATCATTATCATATTTTATATTTTTATTCTGCTTTTCCAAACACACTTGCCACCACAAGTGTTTCACAAGAAATTTTAAAATGTTTATACTCTCCTTCACCCCCTTCTTACTGGTATTACTACAAAATACACTGCTAACCCTACTACAGGTACTTATTGATCTAGCTCTTAGTGGCCAGAATCCTATTAGTATTTTATTATGAAATAATTGAAGTTGCATAACTTGCCACAGCAATCTGCAAATAGTTCACCAAATGCCTGTCACATGAAACCAATCCCTAGTTAATTATCTGCAATTTATTGCCATGGCCTATGATCGCAATGTGGTGGAAGGGATGCAAATTGCCTTGCAATGCAGAAGATGCATCACAAAGCCTAAGAAGAAACATGGAAGGTTCTGTTCTTTTCTTTCCCTTTTTGTTCAACATATATCCAGAACATATCAATTGAAAAACTGGATTAAATTTAGAGGAAGAAGTGAAAATTAGTGGAAGGAGCACAGGTAAATGAAGACATGCTGATGATAATATATTACTGTGAGAAAACAGCAGTAACTTGAAATAACTACTGATGTAAGTTAAAGAAGAAAGTGCAAAAGGATTGCAGTTGAACATCAGAAAGACAAAAATAATGATGATACTAGCTTGATTATTGACACTGAAGAAATAAAAATACTTAAGGATATTCTATCTTCATTTAGTCATCAATAAATATTGTGACTGCAACCAAGAAATTAGAAGGCAATTGAGACGTGAAGGTCAGCAGTAAAGGAAATAGAACGGACCCTGAAATAAAAAGAAATGAAGTGTATATTACTGCAAACAAAAGCCAAGATCAAGCATACTGTGGTATTCCTAATTGCTATGTATGGATATGAAAGCTTGGAGTGAAGAAAGCTGGCAGAAAAAAATAGTTATATTCAAAATATGGAGCCAGAGATGATAGATTGCCAGAAAGATAAGTGAGCTGTAGATCAAATCAAGCCTGAACTCTCACTAGAAGCAAAAATTAAACTGAAAGCTATCACGCTTGCCTCTTACAGCACGCTTGCTATCACACTTGCCTTCTAGTCTCGTGCACTCCCAGACACATTTGGTGGGGCCACTGTGAGATACAGGAAGCAGGACTAGCTGGGCCTTTGGCCTGATCCAGCATGTCTCTTCTTATGTTCTTATGTTTGTAGGCATTATAATTAATACACTTCATCTCCCCATTCAGGTCAGGGTAGGAATGATCAGTTGTATGAATTCATAGAAAGGGGCTGCATTTTGTGTGTTCTGTAAGTTTACTTGAGATCCACTCTTGAGTTCAGTGGAACCTTTATTTCACCTAGGATCACAACATTTGGAATCTCATCTGAAATAGGTGGCAAGTTGGCCTGTCACCTATTTTTAACACATAAATATTGCTGTTAGCTTCATTTACTCCAGGTGATTTTTTTAACCTATTGTGTCCAAGAGCTTGGCAGGGTTCTTAATATCCTTTTGTTTTTGGACGGCACTGAAGGTGCTTTCCTCTCGTCTATGTGACCCTGTTCCAACAACACTCTGGTTCAGGTGACTTTAGGATGAACTGAACATTCCAGACACCCTCAAATAATCCCAAGAGATGGGGTTGTGTCATGTCTCTTTCAGGCCACGGATCCTGTTGCTTTACAAAGGGGAGCACTAGTACAGCTGACAGTGAACACACTGGGCTGAAAACCACAACTGCATGACATTTACAAATGAAGCTAACACAAGAGTTTCATAATTCTACCTCCGAGTGACCCCCCCCTTTTGTAATACGGCTTGTCTTTTGCCATGTAAGGTTATGGAGCACCGCCTGGGCTCTTAAGAGTGCAACATGGATTCTGTTTACAGCGCAGCTCTGCTTATTTCCTCGATCAGAATTCCTCCCTTTGCTGCAACCATTCCTCCCCCACCCCAGCCCTCTGCATTGCTTGTTTTTTTGTAAATGTCTCACATAATGTATAATAGCACTTGCAGATCTGTTTGTATCCCTATAACAAGCAGCAGTAAGAGTGACAAAACTGACCTGCAGTAACATTCCTCCTCCTTCCTAACAGCTAAGCATGTGCTGTAGATGCACCCCAATGGACCCAAGCATATCCTGGACTGAATCCAGGCTCTCTTGTGCTTTAATTCTATTCAAATAAATAGGGCATGCATGTCACAATTAGCACAAACTGGTTGAATTCTGTGGTAGGTAACATAGTGGTAATTCAGAATGGGGTGCTTCTTGAAGGAAGAAATATTAAAAGCTAAGTGGGCTTCTGTAGACAGTATCACAGAGTAGTCAGAGCACAGAATGAGAGAATTGATGGGGCTGTTCCTAAATTGCGTACTGTCGGAGAACCCGTCCCTACTGCAAGATTCAGTGCTTCTTTATGATGTTTTTACCAGGCTTTTCCCTCTGGAGAATTCAGAAATGGATTGAGCTGAAATATATGACTGTTCCAAGATCACGCAGTGAATATCAACCCATAGATACATCCACCTTTGACATCAGAGTAGCAGCAATCCTGCTGCATCAAATCAGGGGACATGCTTCATTCATTCTCAATAGTGGATGCAACAGAATTAACCGTGATCGTGGAAAACTGTGTGTTGTGTCTCTGTTTTGTCAGCCATATCTTTGGTCTTGGGCTCCCTATATTTCTTCTAATCTAGTTGAAAGCAGTAAATGTCCAGACTAGCAATTCCTACAGGAACACAAGACAGAAACTGGGCTTTTCCTTATGACAGATACACTTCTGGCTTTAAAGTATGCACCAAGATGGTGGCCTGGCATATATCTTTCAGTGGAGGAGACCACTTCCAAATTGAAGCTTCTCACCAAAGCATTTGGACAGGCATATCCAAACTTTGGCCCTCCTGATGTTTTGGACCACAACTCCCAGAATTCTAAGCTTAGATTAGCAATGACAAAGGACTATGGGAGTTGCGGTCCAAAACAAGTGGAGGGCTGAAGTTTGGACATGCCTGCATTAGGACTTGCACGCCATTAGAGGTGTAAGCCAAAGGCAATGCAGTCTCTCAGCCATCTATCAGTGATAGATGGGGACACATACTTGCCCATAGACTATTTTAGATCCAGTGAGGAGTATCTGGATATTAGAGGTGCATTAGATATGGGAGTATTCTTTAAAGACCAATCTGTTGTGGAGATAAGAACCTAAGAGTCTGTTACTATCTAATACCTCTGTGACTTCAACTCCCGGGTGGTTACTCTTTTTCTTCCTGCACCAGTTCACATATCAGTTTTCCAAGCATGGTCATAGGTCCTGTTAGTGGAAGCCTTGTTGCATACAAGTAAGGTTTCCAATACACTAAAGGAGTATCCATGTTTAATTTAGAATTCCTGGACAACCTCCAGGTGGCCAACTTGAGGAAGTTGAGTTGTTCATACCACTCTGGTGCTTTATGGAGGTAATATGGCTGCCTTGGCAGGAAAAAAAGGTTCCTTAGTCAATACATGCATTAGGCTGGCAAACCACAGACCACTTGGTGTTCTTTGCATGACCTAAGCTTTTTTTTTTTTGTTTCCTTCCTGATCACCTTGGGGAGAAATAAGTAGGGCAAGGAGGCAAACAGAACTGGCCACTCATTCATGGACCTTCGTGATACCATGATGTCAGTGAATAAGGCTCCCACTTCCAGGAACCGGGAGGATGTGTAGATAGCATGTGGTGGCTCTCGCTAGGGGTGAAGTTTCACTGCTGGTGTGTGTTTTTTTAAAGACCTCTGGATGGAGGAACCATTTGCTCGGGTTTCTTCTCTACCAACTTTCCAGTTTGGTGGTATGTTCAATGGTCCCTGGAGGTGTCCTGCTCGAATAGAAGCCGCATATTTTTCACCACAATGGCCTCTTTCACCAGATTCCCTGGAACACCTCCCACCTTACTTGTTGGCACATGATTCTGATACTGTGTTTTCTGTTTGAACTAGTGCAGTGGTGTCCAAACTTCGGGCCTCCAGATGTTTTGGACCACAACTCCCACAGTCCTTTGTCATTGGCAATCTGGGCTTGGAATTCTGGGAGTTGTGGTCCAAAACATCTGGACGGCCAAAGTTTGGACACCCCTGAACTAGTGCATACCTTGCCTCCAGGACAAGGTCCAAGTGATGTACTGTTAAAGCATATTGCCCTGCTAATAAGGCCCTATGCGCGGTGGTTCTCACAAATGCCCTCCTATTCTGTTCTTGAGGCTGCTGTGAATGTCCACAAGGTGAGAGAGAAGAAAAATATTAAGATCTCCCTCCTGATAGCCAAGTGGGTGTTGTGCGGGCATTCAGTCCTGCAGTAGACCCAAAATAAAGTAGTAGTAGTAGTTAAGAAGAAACTAAACATTTATTAAGAAATTTGTGTTCCTAATAGAAAAGCCTAATCCTAGCCTTAATCCTAATTAGATGGACATGAGCTCTATAAGGCATGGGGAGAGGAATAACAGCATGTCTGCTTCTTAGAGAAAGAGGAAAGGCAGTGAGACTGATAAGGCAGTAGAGGTCAGATAGTCAAAAGAGATAGATAAGCTTCTCTGGCTGGTCTACTCTCAAATCTCCTTCTGGTCATTTTGGTTAGGTAGGTGTTAACAGGCCGTAGTTGGAGGACACAGGCCAATGGGGCAAGACTTCACTGGTCAGGAGAATGTGATTGAGGTCATGAACTGGAGTTCCCTGGCTCAAATTCTTGGGGATTGTCTACCTTCTAAGGATCTTTTTCACAGACTTCATTAAGGCTACCTGGTGCTGTGGCACCAAGATATGTCTCCAGAAATGCAGTATGAATCATAACTGCAAGTGTCATGAATGTGAGCATATGCCCTCAACATAGTCCTGGTATCGAACTGTCTTCTCCAGGAGTTTTGCCATGGTGAGGACCAAAAAGGCCTGCCTGAGCAGAGCCTTCCAAGTTATTTGTTTGCTATAGGGTGCCTTTCTCCCTACGAAGGGACCCAAGCTAGTTGCACTGATGGTGCCAACCTCTCCACCCCCCAAAAGAAGGTCATGTCCTTCTGAATATCCAGAAACTACACCCAAGTACCACAGAGCCTATATCAGGAGCAACATGCTCTTTTTCTGTGTACAAGGAAACTGCCCCAACAATGCCTCTGGAGCCTGCTTGTTTTTTCCCCTCCTAATGCCAAAGGCAATTGTGATGACATTCCCAACCAGAAGAATGTGAAATATTGGAGAACACAGCCCTTTGGAACTGAGAAAGACCATGGGACAATCATAATCTTGATAAAGGGGTTGATCCTGGTCCTAAGGAAAGAGCCCTAAACTAATATTGCTTTTTCCAACAGCTGAAGCCCAGCAACCCATCCTATGGAAGTAAAGCAAAGGCAACGTGTTCTGCTTATATACCGCCCCTTACCACTTCAAGTAGTCTCTGGGCGGTTTAGTTTTAATTACAGTAAGCAAGCTACACATTGCACCCCCCCCAAGCAAGCTGGGTACTCATTTTACCAACCTCGGAAGGACGGAAGGCTGAGTGAACACTGAACCAGCTACCTGGGATTGAACCCCAGGTCATAAGCACAGTTTTACCTGCAGTCCAGTTATTTAACCACTGTGCCACAGGGCTTGTAAGCATCAGTCAGATCTATTAAAAATTAGGATACCAATACTGTTGAGTTCTCCACCTTGACACATTGATCTCCAGGTGACAATTTATTATTTTATTTATTTATTTACAGTATTTTGAATATTTTTACCCCTCCTTTTTCCTTGGAAAAGGACCCAAAGCAGCTTGACAATACTGAAGGACAATATAGAATACAGAACATTTAAGGCATATTCCAGTTGAATTTGAAGAGGCATCTTACAGCATTAATAGGAATAATTAAAGCTAAAAACAGCATGTGAGCAATTAAAATAAAACAATTCCATTATAATTAACTGATCACAAGGAGAAAGGTCTATTCAAATTGTTCAAGCTTGATGGAAGTAGGAGCCCCCAGCAGCAGCGAGGAAAAAAGCAACACTGAGAGCAAAAGGGGCTGGATTGATTCAAATTTGCCTTTGTGTTGTGTGATCAGCCAAAAAAAAAAATCCAATTTCTTTTATTTTGTAAGCAAATCAAATCCTACAGTGTTTGACACTGTAGTTACATTTTTAAATAAGTCATAAAATTAAATAATAATTAAATGTCGGAACACAGTAGAATAAACAGCAGTGTTCAAGTATAACAGTAAGGAAGCACAACAACCACCCATTCATATACCCAGTCAGATTTTTAAAAGCCACCTGCATAAAGAAATTATTGCTTGACAATGAAAGGAAAATAGTGAGGGGGCTGATGTGGGTGGTGGGGCGGATGAAGAGACAACCTAGCTTCTCTTAGAAGACAAGTCTGGCGCTTGGAAGCAGCTACCATAAAGACCTAGTCTCCTATGGATACAATCAGTAATCTGCACAAACTTCACTCAAGGCCTCATATCCTCACCCTTGGCTCTTAATAGCATATGCTGCTGCCGTGTTCTTTAGAAGTGTCAAAAGAGAACGACAGCCCTCCAGTGTGGTTAAGGAAGGGTAAGGGGCCACGGTTTGTAGATGAAGACATTTGCTCTGTCAAAGATTTGTTATTCCTGTGATAGAAGCTACTGTAATTGGAATTGCTGGCACTTTCTCCCACATCTTATCTTAGCACTGCAGGTCAAGAGTGGGTGAAGTACTTCCTTCCAGATGTTGCTAAATGGGGGTAGTAGTCCAATACCATCTGGATATCTGTGCGTTGGCACACTTATTTGCATTCATCTGTCCAAGTTCTTCCATCGCTTTTTGTACTGTGTCTTTGATTCTCTGGCTTCACCATCACCTCTTCCCTTCTCTTCCAGTGTGGTGTCCTCTTCTTTCGGGAGGGCATCTAAGAACAGAAGGGGAAGGGAAGAATGACCCCAATGCTTCCTTCAGCCACCGACAGCTCAAGAAAGCCTGAATGGGGGGGGGCAAGCTTGCACGGGCCGTGTTTGTGAGAAAGGGAGGGAGAGAGTGTCAAATCTACATTCTCACATGTGTTCCTATTTCCTTTCAGGGCCATGAAGAAGACAGAGAAAACACCTATTCCCTTTCCCTTGTGGAGTACTGATTTTCTGATGTTGATCAGAAGGAAATCATCTACTCTTGTTGTCATCCTTCAGTGTTTGGCCAGGTTTTGAATGTGGTAATGGAAGAATCTCTTCCTGGGTATCAGAAAGAACTCCAGTACTGTATATGCCAGGTGTTGAACAACCATTGCAGGACATCAGAGGTGAAGTACAGCCATCATCATTGCCACCCATTGCCTTTTTTCCCTGAGAGTAGTCAGCTGGACGTCTCCTTCTTCATCTGATGTTGATCTTCTGTGATCCATCTTTGTTTCTTTTTAATTCCTCGATGACACCTGCTTCTGTCATTCCTTGAAGAGTATCCTGAGGAATAGCTTTGAGACTGGCTGGGGAGGTCTAGAGGGTCGAAGGCCTGGTGGAATGGATAGTCTAGACAGGTCCTTAATTTCCTTGATCTGTGGGCAGGCTGCTGCCTTTTCTTGGGAATTGCCAACAAGACAATCCCCAGATTAGATTTTGTTTTGCTTCTGTGCCTGACTTTCTCAGCTCCACCTTGCTGTAACAGAAGTTCTGGTGGTGTGCCAACTCAACTGGAAGGGGCCCACTCAAGTACTTGCCCCGAAAAGTTGCTACAGTAGATAGTTCTTTTATATTGAGTTGCCTGCCTGCTTGTCAAGATGAGACATCAAATGTTTACAGTATGTGGGATAGCAATGATTGCCATGCCTTAATTGAACAAAGCCTAATTTCCCATGTGGCTACAAGTCAAGACTGTACAGTATATGACTGCACTTATTATTCTCACAAGTGGTCTTAATTCGTACCTATTCCAGATCTTCAAAATAACCTTTGCTAATGTCTTCCTTCCCAGAACATCCAGCTTGGTAGCTTGTAGAGTGCAATCCTATGCTTGTCTACCTAGAAAGAAGTCTCATTGAGTTTAATGGAGATTACTAGATATAATGGAACAGATCTGTAGCCTTTAGGATTCTCCTATCTCTGAACTAGGTTTTTCTAGTTCGTTATGGCATTAGATTAGTAGCTGGTATGACTACTCAGGTAACTCAAGGGAAGTGAACCTCTGACCCACTGGACAAATCCAGATGGAATCCAATTTATTAGAAGTTTATTTATTAATTTTGAATACAGTGGACCCTTGTATAACAAACAGCTTGTATAACATAAAATTTGTACAACATAAAAAATTCCGGAGATAGGGGAAATTTGCTTAACATAATCTCCTATGGGGAGAATCCATACAACATAAAAATGGGATTACTCTGTTTTCTATGGGAATTTGTATAAAGGAAAATTTGCTTAACTTAATAGTTTCATTTGGAACGAATTAATTCCTTTATACAAGGTACTACTGTATTTTATCCCACCTTTCTCCTTGGAAAAGCACCCAAGGTGGCTTACAATAATGAGGGGCAATATACAGCCTGTCATATTTTAAGACATATTCAAGTTAAGAACGGTGAATTAAAAGAGACATCTTAGAACAGTAAAAGGTAACAGTAGAGCTACAACGAGCACCCAAAAAGGAAAGAAAAATCCATTATGAGGGGTGGAAAGTCCCACCTTTCCCTTAAACAGAATATTTGTTACCTTTGGTTTGTGACTGGGGATTCCGGCTGGGACCCCGGTGGCTCCTGAAGGAGTCGCTGCTTTCTCTCTCCTTGTCCGCTTGCCTTGCTGTTCCACTTGACCTGGTTTCCCTTCGTCTCCCTAATTCTATACAAACCAGTATGTTATCTTCATGTCATTTCATTTGCTCCAGCTTTAATTGGTAATTTTTGATAATGAGGGTTCATTTGAGAAAATGCCATCTTCTTTATTGCATGCCTGGCTCCACGGATATTTTTAGTATTGTCCTCCATTCTACCCTCAGAGTAAATTTTCCTGATGCATTGTGACATTAGATAAAAAGCTGACAGGTCAGCATCTTCTTGCCTGCCCAGGAAGATTGTTCTTTATGATGTTTTATGCAAGATAGTCTTAACTCTGCAACACTGGTTCAGTCCATCCATTGCGTGACACCATAAATATAGGAAGAACACCAAATGTTTTGGGAAGATTAGGGGGTCTCCTTGCTAGCCCAAGAGGTTACATTATAACCAAAGCAGTGACTTTGACCTCATTCCTGCTCATATTTAGTAAGGGGGGAAAGCACAGAAAACTGAGGTTTAAATTAAATTGCTAGCCTCAATGATACCAGATTTATTGAATCAAATACTGAATGGTAGGTCAACACTTAGGAAAATCCCACTTTATCCAGGGTTGTACAATACTAATTGAATTCAAATTTGAGATATGTGTCTTATGCTCCCATCATGATCATAAGAATGCTAGAAGGTGTTTGCGCCACATATTGTATGAAAATAATGTGTTGAAATGTGTTGAAATTTTGTCAGATATTTTATAGAAATGGAAGAAATAACAGCAAAATTCAGAGGTTTGTCTTAAAATAGCATTTATATAAACAATTGATAAGGAGCAATGTAATTGATCAACCAGAGAATTCATTTTTAATCTGTTAATAGCAAGATTAATGATAGCTAAGTATAGCAAAATAAAGTATGGTTTTCAATTAAATGAATGGTACTAAGAGATGTAGACTATAGCTGTTAGTGATAAATTAGCCTGTAATAATAAAGAAAGGATTGTTAAAAGAGGTGTACAGTATTTTTACAGATACCTGGGGAAAATTTATTGATTGTGTGTTAATAAAGGGGAAGGGAAGTGCACCATTTTAAGACACTGCAATTTTGGAAAGAGAATGGGACTTGATGAGGGGAATAGCATTGGTTATACCTCCAGTTTTTCTGGTGAGGGGGGCACACTGATAGAATTATTTTGTAGGTTTGATGTTACAAAATGTGTAGTTTGTATTTCATTTTATTTTTCTTTTGGGCTACAAATGTATGGTTATATTTCTACTGTGTTATGCTATATGTTTGTTTATAATGCATATTTTAAAAAGCACGGTAGAGGATCCCCCCCCACTGTCCATAGTATATTTTTAGCATGAGGGAAAGCAATGCTTTCCAGACAATTGTTATTTTCTTTTCTTCAACCAGTTACATGTTGGGTTTCTTTTCCCAAACAGGATTTGACCTCTGGCTAAATTTTCAGTTGTTATAATAAACAGGGATGACCCCTATCAACTTACAGGTCACTTTCAGCTCACTTGTTGTTTATGTATTTCCCAGCTGCCAGAACTCATATCTCTTTTGGAGTAGGGTGTCAGTGGGAATAATTTAAACAGCTGTTTGTCCCTGCAGATGCAGAGCATCAGTTACCAGCTTCAGAGCCTATGTAGGGTTTCATCTCCATGGTATGTGAAACTTGCAAGCAGTTGGTCAAGTTTCCATCATTAGTTCCTTATCTTCAAAGAGAGAAAAAATACTGTGCATTGTTGTCTTTTCTCTTCCATTTAGATCAATCAGCCATGATTTATGCCTTCTGTTATCTCATAGCTAGAATACCCAAGTGCACACGGAGGAGCCATTTAAAACCGTTTGGAGTCTGCCCTACGGACAGCAGGTAGATCGGTGTGATACCGATCCATCTTCAGACGGGGCCTGCTCTGTCTTTCAGGCTGGACCTGTGAAAATCTATCAGTCTTGTTCTCATTGCATTTTCAAGTACAACACAAACATTTTTGTACGATCCTGTTTTTCTGTGCTCCACCTCCACATGTCCCACCTACAATAGCTCATGTGGATATTGTTCCAGTGTCGGGGGAAACACTTTGTTCCCCCAAATGTTCCAGCAGATTATGTTCTATGGATGTTGTTGAATTTTGTGGACAAGTGCTGGCCAAACTTTATGCAGTTTTACTGATTCTGTACACAAACACAGAATATACACCAGTGGAATAAATAACTCTATTGTCGTATCAGCAGTTCCCTGTATGTTCAGCTCCTGTTGACCATGCTGGCCTGTTCGCACAGCCAAGTGCATCTTAAGGCTGAAGGCTGATGACATAGGTGGTGTTTACCTGTGTGATGAATAATGCATGGGAGGTGTCTAAACCGATTGGTGGATTTGTGGAACTTAAGTGGATTTGAACTGTATTCTTCTTTTGTTTATACTTCAACACGTTACCATTAATTATTTTGATTCTACTTTGTAAACAATACACTTCTTTTATTTTTATTAAAATTAAAAAGAGTCTGAAGGCTTTAATTTACTAGCTAAGCTAGTTGGTGGCAGCGATAAAGGAAAACCAGAAGCAGTGTCTGTCAACAGCCTGTGAAAAGGCTGGGGATAAGTACATTAACGCGACAACACAATCCCTTTGTCTTTAATTGAAATGGTCCCATTTGCCCCTCTCTCCAGGACCCAAGGCCCCATAGTGATCACTTTTAACATGGGAAGCCTTGGGAGGTTTCAGGGTGGGGTGGGAGAAGAGAGTATTTAGGGTCCCAAAAAATCCTGCTGCCAGGACTGGCAGTGATGATTTTTGGGCAATATCCAGGTTGCAGGATCTGCCTGGGGAGCCTCAGGAGGTGGGAAAGGAGGGAATATGAAAAATTTAATTGAGATAAAAGGCTCTAGCTGGTGATGTCATCAGCTTTATGCACATGGAGTTGTGTGAACAGGATTTCAGCCAATGAGTTTAAATTTTTTATCAGACATGCTTCCCAATTTCTGAGTATTTCAGACCCATTGCATTGTGGTTTATTGATTCATTATATTATTACTGCAAGTGAAAACGCTAGTCTAAAAATCAAATGAAAAAAAAAGATTGCCAGGTTGTTCTCACAGGAGATCAGGTGGAACTAAGAGATTATGTGCCTGTGTACTGAATACAGTAATATCTCATAAGGCGAATGCCCCTTATGACAAAAAAAATTGTCGGACAAATGCAATTTCCGGGAATAGGAAAAATACGTACCACTTTTTTTCCTACAGAAAACCTCGTAGGACTAATTTAATAGGGAAACCTCATAAGATGAATCTTCTGCATGTTGGATACATTATAGGATGAATAACGGTTGAAAACTTTTAAAAAGCACAGCAATGTGGCAAATTTTAAAAAATACTCCCAGGGTGCTTTGCAGCCCTGTAACAACATGTAGACATTGAGTTCTTTTGAAAAATGCACCCAGGGTGCATTGCAACTCTGAGTCAATACAGTACTTCCAAACCCTGTCCTGCAGAGTTTCATACTTTAAAGAGAGTGGCAAACTAGGCATTTGCAGGGTGTGGGTGGGTGGGGTAGCTCTTATTATGAACTGCAAGCCTTGAAATAATCTAACAGGCATGCCAAGGCCTAGAAAAACAATCAAAATAGCAGTTTGACCCTTAAAATCAGAGACCTCACTTTGCCAACAAAGGTCTGGATAGTCAAAGCTATAGTTTTTCCAGTAGTGATGAATGGCAGTGAGAGGGGGACCGTAGGCTGATTGCTGCAGAACTGATGCTTTCGAGCTGAGGAGATCAAACCCATCCTGAAAAAAAACACCAACCCCCAATGTTCACTGGAAGGACAGATTTTGAAGCTGAGGCTCCAGTACTTTGGCCACTTCATGAGGAGAGAGGAGTCCTTGGAAAAGTTCCTGATGTTGGGAAAGATTGAGGGCAAAAGGAAAAGAGGATGGCAGAGAATGAGATGGTTAGATGGGGTCATCAATGCAATCAACATGGATTTGACCAAACTCTGGGAGGCAGTGGAAGATAGGAAGGCCTGGCATGCTCTGGTCCATAGGGTCATGAAGTCATGACTCAAGGACAGAATAGCAACAAGTGGTTTCCAGGCTTCAGACTTGTGGTTGTTTTAAAGGGTCACTATTTTAGCACTTGGGAAAATTTACTGTTAATTTATACTAAGAATCCAAAAAGTTTTTGTTGTTGTTTTTGGTTGTGGGTTTCCTTTCAGGAACTGACATACTAGGTTTTGAAAACTGCAGCAACAAATTACATGGATGTCTGTTCTAACAGTAAAATCCCAAAGCAAAGAAGTTTACTTCAGTCTTTCACAAACCATAAAGCTGAACCCGTGAGGAAAATATAATTGCACGGTTTTATAAATACTGAACTGTTGATTGTGTAGGAAAGAACCCATTGTCTCAAAGCAGATGAATCAAGGAACCATCTTCTAGTTACATGGCTCCTGGAGATTATATATAACAATCCAAATCTTAATTGATATACTTATACTTACTTCAATTCAGAAATTGATTTTACTACTACTGGCATTTAAACTGGGAAAAGTTCCAGGAGACAAACTGTCACCACATAATTAAATGATGTAGAGAGGGCAAGGATAATGAAATACCTCATAAATACTGTTATCTGTTATTGTAACTCAGCATGTCTCTCACAAATCTTTCTAATTATTCTAACACAGCAGTTCTCCAGACTGATCTATGATTATCTTAAACTCCCTGTTAGCTAGATTCTCTAGCATGATGCCCTGTGGCAGAATGACTTCAATTAAACCATGTTCGGGTTCATTTCAGATTGTAATTATTTAAGTGATTTGGCCTTCCTCTGGGTCACTGCAGGCTAGTACGCCCCAATTGTGTCAGATTCTTCAAAAAGATGAGAGTTTATAAAATTTTACCCTGTTAATGACAATGGCAAGTACTTTTGATAGTACTGAGACACAAACATGAGAACAAATATTTAACAAATGTGTTATGGCCTGAGGGAGTCATCCTAATTTAATTATCATTCCATTCAGATCCTGCAACTAGAACCACCCTGTATGGCCTTGGGCAAACTACACACTCCCAGGAAGCCCCCAGAAGAAGGGAACAATAAAACTCTTCCACGTGTCCTCTACCTGGAAAACCCTGAAAAGTATCACCATAACTCAGAATTGACTTAACTGCATGTGATTATTACCATTATGGAGTTCATTCAATCCCTGCCACCCAGATCTTTCAAGATGTAGCCTGCATACTGTAATTAAACGGTAAACCGCCCAGAGACTACTTGAAGTGGTATGGGGTGGTATACAGTGGTCCCTCGCCATTTCACGGTTCCTATACTGTGGTCCCGCTATATCACGGGACCACAGTACCCCGAAAGGGCTTGAGGGAGGGGGGAAAGGTTTTAAAAGCCGGGGCTTTAAAACCTTCCCCCCACTTCCCTAAGCCCCGGGCTCCAACTGATTGGCGCTGGGGTGGGGAAACAAAAGGTTTTTCTCCCCCACCCCAGCGCCAATCAGCGGGAGCCCAGGCATCACACAATGCTCCCCCACACCCGGGGGTGGTCAGGAGAAGTGGTGTTCAATGTTTAAAATGACTTTAAGCAACGGAGCCAAGCGCTTCTCCCCACCCGCCGGGTCGGTCCCCTTCCCCGCGATCGACGGGGGATTAGTGTATAAGCAGAACACTTTACAAAGCAGCTAAAGGGTAGTGACAGGCAACACCTTGTTGAGTCATAATTGGGCATGATGAAATTCTCAGAGATGCTTTTGGGGTCCCCTGAGACCCTTCCAAAACATTCCTTGTTGGGCCAGGATAAAATAATTCATTTCCAGGATATTCAAAAGAGCCAAACACACAATTCAGGTCGAATCCCCCTGAATTGGCAGTTCATCCCTACTGTGGTCATGGCTCATGGAGTGACGGCCACAGATCAACCCCCGGGGACATCCTTTTACTCTCAAAGCTACCTCCATTGCCCCTCTATCTACATGAACCCTGGCTTTTAGCCATAGCCAGCCCCCACCCTTTCCTCTAGGAAGCTTACTTCCATCATATCCATTTGCCTACACTGGCCCAGGTCTCTGGCCCCAGCCAACCTCACCCCCCCTCTCTTTTCCTTTCCACCCCTCCTGCCTGCCTTTTCCTGATGATTTATTTTCACCATGCTCATGGCTTGCCAGGGAATGATTCTAAACCAATCATTCTCAGGAAACAGGGACCTCCTTACCATCTGAGACCTGGTTCCACTGCCCCTGCCTGGCAAAGACTCCTGACCCAAAGGGTGCCCCCCCCTTCACCCCCCGCCTCTCTCTCTCTCTCTCTTTCCTTCTCTTCTGTCCTTCTTTCTCCTCCCACCCCTTCTACCCTTGGCGTGCTTAAAACGTGTGCCTGTCCTATTCTCTGACTTCTACGCACAACCATCTGGGGCAATGGGGATTATGGCACAAAGAAGAAGGATCATTATGGCAACTTCATGAGACTGGCTGCATCTTCTAGAAGGCATCCATCTTTTCCAGAGTTCTTAGCACGTACACACAGCTGCTTCCTGGAGTACCAGAATTCCTTGTCACGTAGACCACAGATGTTATCACAGCCTGAGGGAGTTTTCCATCATCACATTTCTGCACCCACAAAAGACTGCCCAGACACTTTTGGATAATCCCACCAGCTTTTCCTGTCTCCTGTTGACTTTGGCATTAGTCTTCCCCAACCCTCTATTGATTTTCTGATTCCTTCAGTTTGCTCAGACCCAAAGGACAATACATCGCTTCCCTTTCCTGTTGTTGTATCAGGATGGCCCAATCAAAGAACACTTGGGACTCATTCACACCTCAGTGGGCATCCGACTCCAGCCTGCCAGAGACCGCCCAGGACCACCTCTGGCCAACCCCTGGGCTACATTGATTGGACCATTTGAAACCATCCCTCGACCAATCCCTGGACAGGCGCCATCCAGGGAAGGGAGGGGGGGAAATCAATAAAAGTTGGGGTTTCCATGTGCTCGGGGTCGGACATCTTTGCTCTGTCTCTGGCTTGGTGTCCACCTACTGCTTTTCATTAGGCCTAATAAACGCAGAATTTTCTTCAGGATCTCTCTCTCGTCGGATCTTTCATTGGGCTTTTGGGATCCGGCGGAACTCAGCAGGGCTAGCCTGTCTGAAATATAATTTTAACTTATTATTTGAAACTCAACAACCTGGACATCTTGACTGAAGTTAGGTTTTTGTGGATCTTTTACAAAACCTTTCTAAAACATTCACTCTGGGGAAGGAGTGGGGAACATGTGGGGAACATGCGTGGAATTTTCTTCCAAGTTTTCAACTACTTCCGTTTATCAAAAAGAAATTCAAGAAATTATGGCCTGAATCCAGTTGGTATTCTAACTAGAGTAGACCCACTAAGTCAATGGGATTTACTTACCACTCAGTAATTGATTCAACGTTGCTGCTTAGTTCACACTAACTGTATTTAGGTTATTTTTAAAAAACTCCTTCTGGTAGCTCGTTCAAGAAGCTCAAATATCTCAGGGTTGGCAGTGCAGACCCTGAGCACAGAAATTATTCTCTGGTTCATAAACAACCACCACCACTTGAAGGTGTTACTTTTTGGCCAGAGGCCACACTGGCCAGGGTATGGTTCCTGCACTTAGGGCCCTTGATATTCTTGAGTAGAACTCCCAGAAACACTAACACAATTGCAAAAATAGATTACAGGCGATACCTTTATAGGCCACTAATAAAAAACAAACAAAAACAAAGAACATTGGAAGCTTTCAAGTGTAAATCAACCTTCTTCAAAGCAGGTCCCAGAAGTTCAGACATGGTAAATGATGTGCTTTACCAGGAGGTTACTTTTAAAGTCCTTGGTTAGATGATGTTCTTAAAGTCCATGGCTAGATGATGTTGCAGCCAGGGCATGAGTCTTGTTAGAGGCAGGAAGCTGGAGGGCAGTTATAAAAGCTGCTTAAGCACTGAGTTTCACACCCCTGTTCTTCAAACAAAGGAACATGGATCATACACCATCCCTCTCCCTCACCCATCTCCATATGGCAATGCGAGATGTACAGAAACACTAAAAAATACTCCCAACAGTTAGACCTTCTGGGAGTGGTAGTTAAAGAAATTGGGGGCCTAAACTTCAGAACCAATGGGACAGAGGATTATGGTAGCTGTAGTCTCTTAAAAAGCAACTTTCCCAAAGCTGTGCCTATGTCTGGTGGTGGGGTGGAACATTTCAGAGAGTTCAGGTTGGCAAGAAGAACTTAGAAGTAGCTTCTGTGTTTAGCTTTGGTGACTGTTTTCTCTCTCCTTACAAACACAGCTTTGTAAGAGTAGAAAGAATGGGATGGGAGAAAGGCAGGAAATGAGGGGAAGAGCTGGCATAAGCAAGCATTCAAAAATGGAAGTGGGCCTGGCTCGTGACAGCAGCCATAATTCTGAACTGACCAGGTTGTTTGTGACCTCTGTGGTTTCCAATAGTTCATCCATACAAAGAGACCTACATGTGAACCAGGCTGCTATGGAATAATGACCAGAATCCTGCTGATGATTTACAAGTATTTGTAAGCTAAACTCAATTACATATGGGCAATTATTAGACCAACTAACTTAAGGCTGGGTATCTATCTATCTATCTATCTATCTATCTATCTATCTATCTATCTATCTATCTATCTATCTATCTATCTATCTATCTATCTATCTA
>JAHTLZ010000016.1:76680952-76700185 GCA_023846285.1 Phrynocephalus versicolor
GAGACAAGATCACGGCATCATCCGCGTACAGAAGTAGAGGGACTGGAGTGGAGCCAATTTTAGGGGGATGTCCTTCAGTTTCCAACAATAGCGGGGCTAAATCATTGAGGAACAAGTTAAACAGGGAAGGGGCTAGTAAACAACCCTGTTTGACACCTTTGTTGGTAGTTATTCGCTCAGTTAGGATCCCTGAGTTAGAACATTTAATTTGGCAGGAGGTTGCCAAATGCAATCTCCTGATAAGAAATATTAATCTTCTGTCAATTGGGAGGTTGGCTAATTTGTCCCACAATTTCTCACGGTCCACTGAGTCAAAAGCCCCTTTCAGGTCTAAGAAGGCCACATATAATTTAGATTTAGCCTGAGTTACATATTTATTTACCAGATGTGCTAAGGTAAAACAATGATCAAGAGTGGATTTCCCCTTCCTAAAACCTGCTTGTTCTGGTCCGATTACTGATGTCTGCTCCTCCCAGTCAATTAGTTTGTTTAGAAGATGTTTGGTATAAAGTTTGCCAATAACGGATAGGAGACTAATTGGTCTGTAATTACCTGGGTTTAAGGGGTCACCTGCTTTATAGATTGGGACAACTATTGCATTGGTCCAGGCTTCTGGTATCAAGCCAGATTTGTCTACCATGGTGAAAAGGGCAGCCAACGGTGCCATCCACCAGTCAGCATCAAACTTCAGTATCTCTGGGGGTATTATATCAGCCCCTGGTGCTTTACCCAGTTTTAACTGGGAGATTAGTTCTTTTATCTCTACAAGAGTGACTGGGGGCCATTCTGGAAGACCCTTAGGCATGGTTTCCTCGCTGGCACTGATGGAGTTACCTCCATTATGGAACAGAGATGAAAAATGTCTGTGCCAAATATTTGGTTCAATGTTGGCTGGATCCAAATAATTATTTCTGTTTGTATTGTTCACTATGTCCCAGAATTGTTTGGAATTTTTAAGGGATATTGCTGTGAGTAATTGATTTCATTGGTTATGGATGAAGGCTTGCCTTTTGGCCTTGTACAGCAATTTTAACTGATTCTTTGTTTCATAGAATTCCTTTGGTATATATGCTAGCCCTTGGTCCTTATAATGCTTGAAGATATTCCTTAAGATAATTTTCTGTTCTATACACTCGTGGTCAAACCAGTCTTGTTTGATGTGGTTTGTCCTGCATTGCTCTAAAGTTGGATTATAGCTTAGTGTCTTAGATAAGAGTGCTGTCAATCGTTCGTAGGCTCCAATTACATCCCTAGGATCATTAGAGGTCGTAATGGAGGATTTAAGGTCTATAAGTGTTTTAGATTTTAGTAGCTGGGCCAGTTTAAGTTTTGTTGTTGCATTCCATCTTATCTTATTGAGTACCTCTGAATTTTGGTTTCGTCTTATCAGCATTGATTTACCCTCAGTTTTCAGGTTCAACGTAAGTAACAATGGGAAGTGATCGCTACAAATGTTATCCCCTACCGTGAATTCAGCCACAAAGGGTTTCAGGGGTAGGGACACCATAATGTAGTCTATAACACTAGCTCCTCTAATAGAAGAGAAGGTGAATTCTCCTGAATTGGGATATTCTGTTAAGCCATTCAACCATATGCAATTATGTTGGATACAGAATCTTGCCATATTATGCCCTGCTGCATTTGTGCTCTTATCCTTAGAACATCGCTTATGATTGAATGGTAATAGCATTGAAGAGTCTAGATCTGTTTCTGGGGTCATAGCAAATATGTCCATGTCACTGGCTACTCTGGCATTGAAATCTCCCCCAATTATGAAGTCTGTGTTGGGGAATTGGTCCTCCAACTTGCCTAAGAAAATTGCCAGAAGATCCCACTGCTGCTCTAAGATTGGCTGAGTAGAGTATGGGGGCATATAAACATTAATTATTAAAGTGGTAACGGTATAAAAATGCACCAAATAAATAAATAAATAAATAAATAAATAAATAAATAAATAAATAAATGTCATCTATGCTTACAAATTTAAGCAAGGCAACAGGTAAGAATACCATCTCTGAATAGCAAGTAATTTAAATATCACTACATACTTCTTTTATTATCTGTTTTAGTAGTTTGGAGCATGCTGCATGGTGGCATACCTGGGACTAAGAAAACGATACTAATTCCTAAAATTACACCAAATGGTACAGTAATTCTGTCCTCCTCCTTCCTCTAGCAAAACCCTAAATTAATTTCATGAGAAACCCCAAAAGCATTCTGTTTCCCTTATACTTCTATGATGCCAAAGCATAAGAAGCATTTTAAAAAAGGGAAATTAATGTTTCAGGAAAAATAGAATAGATTCTGAAGGGAAATTGACTTTTTAAAATAAATTCAGGAGAAACATAAGCATATCATATAAATATAACCAAAGCAAAGAAATAGCGCACCTCTCACCTAAGAAACCGTTCATTAATACACTAAATATTTTTTAAACAATGTTACATTCATCTTTTGACAGATCTCTCATTACTTCCAGAAACACATATATTCTTGCTCTGAGCTTTTGTCTTTTTCCTTTATTCAACACAGTATTTATAAAATCATCCCATATCTCATTAAATATATAGTATTAGTCTTTATGTATCTGTTTTTCGACTTAATTTCAGATGTCAGTTCATCATTAATCTCAATGTTCCAAATTTCACTGTACCATTCATGCGGTTAGAAAATCCAGTCTTCTTCCAATTTTTGCTATAAGTAATCAAGCAGCAGTAATCATATTTATAATTATTTATTTATAAAATGATAATATATTGACAGTAAAATGTCATTTTGGTGGTTTTTCAATGTTGACTTCCAGTATTTCTCTAATTTCCCTAAAAACTTCTCTCCAAACCCTTTCCCATTCCCACCATAAATGCAAATATCTACCCAATTCATTATTGTACTTCCAACACATCTTAATTTTTTTTAGATTCCATTTTATTTCATTGTATTGGTGTTAAGTACCTTCTCCACATTGTTTTATAAGTATTTTCTTTCATTCTAAGATATTTTTAAAACCCTTCTGTTCCATATATTTTTCCATTTCTCTTTCTCTATTTTCCCTAAGAGAAATGAAGTGGTCTGAGATTAGACATTGTTGTGTGCCATCAAGTTGGAACTGACTTACAGCAAACCTAATAGGGCTTTCAAGGTAAGTGTGATATTTAAGGAATGGATTTACCCGTTTCTCCACTCCTAGTGAACTGGGCTGAGCAGGGATTCCAACTTAGGCCTCCTAATCTGTCACTCTATCCACAACACCACACTGGATGCCCTAAGATTAGATATACAGTAGGACCCCCGTATTCACTGATTCATTATCCACTGATTCAGTTATCCACGGTTGTTAGAAGGAAAAAAATTAAATAATTCAGCAGCCACAAAGCAAGCTGTAAAGCAAGCTGTTGTCAATAACAGCAGCTGTAAAGCAAGCTATTGTCATAAATAGTATCTGTAAAGCAAGCTACTGTCACAAACACTGGCCATAAAGCAAGCTACTGTCAGGAAACAGCAGTTGGTGGGTGGGCGGGCGGGTGGTCAGGTGTTCTCTCTTATCCACGGTTTTCATTATCCACGGGAAGGCCTGGAACCAATCCCCAGCGGATACCGGGGTCCTACTGTACCTCTACAAAAATATCAGTGAATCAGAAACAAAACCGTTACAGAAGAGCCGCAAATGTGTTCTCCCAGATCATTAAACTATCTTACAAAGTCTACACACCTCTGTAGCTGTGATTACCAAGTGCAGCTCCCGATGATCTAGATAGATTCTAGAACAATGGTTCCCAACCTTTGGTCCCTAGATGCTCTTGGACTAAAACTCTCATAAGCTTTTGCCACTAGCTGTGCTGTCCAGGATTTCTGGGAGATGTAGTCCAAGAACGTTTGGGGACCGAAGATTTGGAGCCACTTGTCAGTGCATCCTCCAGTTGTGCCATTCCTAAACAGTTCAACAGAGGTTGCTGGGAAGCGCTGGAGTTCTTGTCCAACAGATATAAAAAGTTCAGATCAGATAATGCTAACACACTGTCATTAGGGCATAAACAAATGTTACTGTTAATCAGAACTAATTTAGCAACAGGCATAATCAATTCCGTCATGGCAACTGTTATTTTCTTCAAGCGACTATACTAACTGCAATTACTGGTCAGCTATCCTACTGCCAACATATGCAAATGTAACTGGGATTATACAAATCATGGCAGCCAATAGCCAGCAATGAGTTGTCTCTTAATTATTTGCCAGTTGCACAAACAAGAGTTTAACTGGCAATTTATTAATAAGTTGCAATTTTCCACCATAATTTACCCATTTACACTTGTGTCAATAGAACCATTACCATGAAAGCAGTAGGCTCACACAATATTTTCTTTATGGTCAAGAATTTTTTATATGCTCACGGGAAAAAACTGCCATTTCTTGTGGGGAGCAGTTAGTCATTCTTAGTCATTTTAAAACGGCCTTTAAATGGTATTGCTCAAGGGGGATGGAACCTTAAAATGTGTATAAACTGTAGTAAAACATCCTCATTAAGTTACAAGGACAAAACAATTATTGTTTTTAAAAGCATACCTTCTCCATTCGGATTCTGTCTCCGCATTCGGCTTGGATATGATCTTCAGTTAAAATTAAGTCTTCAGCGGTTATTTTCCACTGCCTGCTCGCAAAGTGAACAACTGCAAATAATCTCCCATACTGTCCAGTGGCAATAAGCTCATTCACCTTTTGTACAATCTCTGTGTAAAAATTGAGAAGTTAACGACCAAATGAACTAGAAACTGACAATATATGCTTGTGGGCGAGAGAGATTTAACAAAACCACACAAAACCGCAGCAAAAGGAAAAATAAGGAAACGATAGGCTCTCTGTGTGGCGATGATAACCAGTTACCAACAGGAGACAAGGAAAAGGCAGAACTACACCTTCTTTACCTCAGTTTTCTCCAAAAAGGAAAAAAAAAGAGATACGCTGGGACAAAGACAGATATCTAGTCTCATCCGCTCCCAGAGGCATCTGGTGGGGCCACTGTGAGATACAGGAAGCTGGGCTAGATGGGCCTTTGGCCTGATCCAGCATGGCTCTTCTTATGTTCTTATGGCCGATATATAGACTCAATGCACAACAGCTGATTTTTAAAATCAGTACTAGGGTGCTTGTTATTGTAGAACTGCTTTAGACCAGTGTTTCCCAACTTTGGTTTCCGAGATGTTCTTGGATTGCTTAGCTAGAAATCCTGAGCAGCACAGCTAGCGGTAAAGATTTCTAGGGACTAAAGTTTGGGGGCCACTGCTTTAGAGCTATAGTTGAAAAAGTTACCTTCTCCAGCTCTGATTCATAATAAAAGCTACTTTACTGACACTTCTGTAGTTCTGTGCATCTTTTGTTCCAGTCCCCCCCCCCCCCGTGGTTATTGTCTATGTACACATACAGTGCATGCAGAAAATAGAAACAAATGAAGGACACCGACAAACCAAAATGAAGAGGAACAAAGAAGCATGTGTTGGGGTATGGAATATGAAAGCAATGCTCATAGGTTGTGAGACATCAGAGAGACTTACCTCTGTGCTGTTCTGCCTCTTCTATTGGGTCAGGTAGTTGGATTTCAGGCCATGGTGGAGAAGACAAAGATGTTTTTGCAACTAGTCTGTGGGAATAATAAAATTAGCTGTGATCAATATTACTGCCAAACACTGTGGTCAATAGCAGAAAGAGCATTTCAGCTTTCGCCCTTGAAGGAAGGAAGAAAAAAAGCTCCTCTCTGAGCTTAAAACAAAACAAGAAACAGAGCTAACTCAATGTGGAAGCCCTGGCCATCTTTTGCATTCAGCCCCATCATCAAGAATTATTTTCTTAGGTTTTTCAAATGATTTGTTCTACACTCAGGAAGATGTTCTCTGCTGCAACTCCTCTCCACATGCAGGTGAAACTCAAAACATCAGACTACTGTGCAAATGTTCATTGATTTCAGTAAGTCAACTCAAAAGGTGAAACTAATATATGAGATATACTAATTACATGCAAAGCAAGATATGGTAAGCCTTACTTTGGTATAATTGTGATGATTATGGAGTACGGCGTACGAAAACCCCAAATTGTACATGACATCAATAACACAAGGATTGGAAATAGAACAATATCAGACCTCTGAAAAGTACAAGCATGCATATGCACTCAATGCTTGGTTTGGGCCTCTTTTGCATCAATTACTGCCTCAATGTGGCGTGGCATAGATGCTATCAGCCTATGGCACTGCTGGGGTGTTATGGAAGACCAGGATACTTCAATAGTGGCCTTCAGTTCTGCTGCATGTCTCATGTCCCTCATCTTTCTCTTGGCAATGCCCCATAGATTCTCTATCCATGGGGTTCAGGTCAGGCGAGTTTGCTGGCCAATCAAGCACAGGAATCCCATGGTCATTGAACCATGTTTTGGTACTTTTGGCAGCATGGGCATTTTCCAAGTCCTGCTGGAAAATGAAGTCAGCATCCCCATAAAGCTCATATGCAGAAGGAAGCATGAAGTGCTTCAATATCTCCTCGTCGACAGCTGCGTTGACCCTGGACTTAATGAAGCACAGTGGATCAACACCAGCAGATGACATGGCTCCCCAAATCAACACAGACTATGGAAACTTCACACTGGACTTCAAGCATTGTGCATTATGTGCCTCTCCATTCTTCCTCCAGACTCTGGGTCCTTGGTTCCCAAATGAGATGCAAAAGTTGCTCTCATCAGAAAAGAGGACTTTGGACCACCGAGCAACAGTGTTCAGGAGCAGCTTGACAAGAGGAATACGACATTTGAAGCCCATGTCCAGGATCGGTCTCTGTGTGGTGGCTCTTGATGTTAACTCTAGCCTCTGTCCACTTCTTGTGAAAGTCCCCAACACGTTTGAATGGCCTTTTCCCGACCATCCTCTCCAGGCTGCAGTCATCCCTGCTGCCTGTGCATCTTTTAATTCCACACTTTTCCCTTCCTCATAACTTTCTATTGATGTGCTTTGATACAGTACTTTGGAAACATCCCACTTCTTTTGCAGTATGTACCTTTTGGGGCTTTCTGTTCTTATGGAGGGTGTCAATGATGGATTTCTGCGCAATTATCAGGTCAGCAGTCTTTCCCATGATTGTGATTCCTACTGAATCAGCCTGAGAGAACATTTAAAGGCTCGGGAACCCTTTGCAGGTGTTATGGATTCATTAGCTGATTTAAGTGGGACACTTATGACCTAGAATATTGAACCTTTTCACACTATTCTAATATTCTGAGATTGTGAATTTGGATTTTTCATAAGCTGTACATCAGGATAATCACAATTATACCAAAGTAAGGTTTGACATATCTCACTTTGCATGTAATGAGTATATCTCATATATTATTTTCACCCTTTGAGTTGACTTACTGAAATAAATGAACATTTGCATGATATTCTAATTTTTTGAGTTTCATCTGTATATTCTTTTCTCAATGTAACTATTTGGTTTGTTTGTTTGGTTTTATTTTTGTTTTTTGGTCATTAAAAGTATGGGATTTTATCTATTTCATTTCTATAGTACCAGTAGCCAAGGGTCTGTTTGACTTTTGTAAACTAGTCATACAACATACTTTTGTAAACTCATATAAGATATATCCTCTCTTTTTAAATTTAATCCAACAATCCTCTGTCTTTAAATTTATATAAGAGGTTTATGGGTAAAAGAAGGCGGATCTTACTGTATCCTCTTGATTTCATATGATGTCTGCATGAGAACTTTCCCAATTACCATAAAATCATCTTCCACACTGATATATCTGACAGCCCATCTCTTCCCAGAGAGACCACTATATCTTAGATGTTACATCATCCATTCCTAGGTCCCACCTCTCTGCACACAGATTTTAATTTCTAACCTGCTCCCCCAATTCTTCAGCTATCCACAAAATTGAGTGCCTCTGGGACCTAGGGGAGCAGACCCATATAATGTATTTAATCATTTCATATTGCTTTGTTTTGCTATATTTTTAAAAACAGTTAATAATGAAATAAAATGAAGCAGCAAAGGAAATGAAATGCTATTTTTGTTTTATGCCCATCTCTAGTTGAAACCTTAGTTGTTTGGAAGATAATGTATAATATATATTGTTTAACATAGAAAGAAGGATGGAAAATGTAATCTGCAGAAGGTCAAGTTCAACCTCCACCACATGGAACAAGTAAATTCTCACTCCATGAAAAATAGTTTATATCAGAAATCCACATCTGAACAATTATTACCTCCAATTTCAAGACTGGCTAAATTATTTTTGGACTTCAAGTCTTATCACTAGCAATAGGATGCTGGGGTCTAAAGCTTAAGAATTAAATCTCCCAAACTTTGAATTGTCCTAGTCATTTTTGCCTGAGATTTGGTGCACAATGAGAAATATATATTCTAAAGTGAGTGGAACATGGACTTTCCAAGTCCGTAGTGAGCAAAAGTAGGAGAAAATGTACAGATATAAAGCCTGCTAGAAATCCAACTGCTCAGAACATAAACCCTCCACTGAATGTTGTTTTCAGACCTTCAGCTACAAAAGTGCCACCAAAACCATGGCTTAATTTCAAAGACTGTCTTGAAAGCATTCTCTTCTGGTGGCTATTAAGAATAGTTAGTCCTTCCTATAAGGCCTGGAAAGAAGGGGGAAAAGAAAAGAGACCAGCTGGGTCCAACCAACCTTTATATGCAGTCACTAAGGGGTTGAAGACCTATGCAGAAAACTAACTCAGTTTTGCACTAAATAGAGCACAAAAATTTCACTACAGTGGTACCTTGTATAAAGGAATTAATTCGTTCCAAATGAAATTATTTTAAGCAAATTTTCCTTTATACAAATTTCCTATAGGAATGCATTGAAAACAGAGTGATCCCATTTTTATGTTGTACAGATTCGCCCCATAGGCGATTATGTTAAGCAAATTTCCCCTATCTCTGGAATTTTTTATGTTGTACAAATTTTATGTTATACAAATCGTTTGTTATACAAGGGTCCACTGTATTTTTGTTTCAAATTATATGACCTCAAACTTTGTAATGGGGATCTATTAAAGAAAATGTGAAAACCTTCTCATACTCCTAAGGGAGATTTAGGCTCCTGTGGGATAGGTACATATGTGGAGGACTTAAAGCCCTTGTTAAAGGTCCTGCCCTATACCTGAATGGATCTGCCCCACTCATACACAGGATCCAGGGTACTATGGAGAACTTCCCCAAAGGCCTACTAAAAAGGTCTGACACACGTTGGATCCAGCACCATACTTTCCAATGGGTCATATGTTTCAAATGAGCATAATTTCATGACACTCTCAGCTGTTTTGATCAAAACCTAATCTTGGGTTTCTGTGGGAACTGTAGCATTGTAAGAGCTGCACGTTTATCCAGTGGGGCAGAACCCTCTGGAAATTAAACATGAAAATGTACATTTTTGAAAATGTAAGAACAATAGAAAGAGCCATGCTGGATCAGGCCAAGGGCCCATCTAGTCCAATTTCATGTTTTCCGCAGTGGCCCCACCAAATGCCTCTGGGAGCACACGAGACTAGATATCTGTCTCCTGATACTACTGCCTTGCATCTGGTCTTTGAAGTACCCTCTTTAAAGCCTGGAAATTACACATCCCCATCATGACTTTTAACCTGTGATGGACCTGAGATTCCTCCAGGAATCTGTCCAATCCCCTTTTGAAGGCATTGAGTAAGATGCCATTTCCACCTCCTGTGGCAGGGAGTTCCACAGACTAACAACATGCTGGGTAAAGAAGTATTTTCTTTTGTCTGTTCTCATTCTCCCAACCCTCAATTTGAGTGGATGTCCCCGAGTTTTGGTATTTTGTGAGAGGGAGAACAGCGTCCCTCTATCTACTTTACTCATGCCTTGCATTTTATATGTCTCAATCATATTCCCCCTCAGGCGGCTTTTTGTAGACTAAAGAGCCCCAAATGCTGTCCTTTCCTCATAAGGGAGGTGCCCCAGCACAGTAGTCACTCTGCACCTTTCCAGTTCCACTATGTCTTTTTGAGATGCAATGGCCAGAACTGTACACAATACTCCAGGTGTGGCCTTAATATCAATGTCCATTGATATAAGGAGATCCCTGTAGAGTAGAGGAAAGGAAAGGAAAACCCAAGGAAAAGGTTGGGCTAGACTGCTTGTTCTTAGCATGCCTACTTAATCATGGCGCCTTTAAAACATGCAATCATCCCTTCTATGACATAGTCAGGGCACTGATGATGGAGTTGTCTGTTAAGGCAACTCAGCAGCTCTACTGACAATCTCTGATACCCTTTGAAGACCCAAAAAAGGAAGGGTGGGATTTAAGATTACGCTGTTTTAATTTATGCAGAAAGATCTAGAACATGCTTTTCACATACACTTTTATATGGCTCCTCCTGTCTATTTACATACTTTCCTGATTTTTCCATTACTACCCAGACATTTCATAGAATGAAATAAGTTCTTGGCTGCTGCCACTCCACAATAAGAATGCTGCATCCCTACACCAGTGGGTAGCAGAGAAATAACAAATCTGAAGGCTATTTACCCATAATAACAACAGTTCTCAGAACTGCCATATAAGTATTCAAGTTAAGTACCAAGTTGCCAGTTTCCAAGTTTAATTAGCCTCCCCAGTAGTGAGCTTTACTTTCATATAAGAATTAGTAGGATAGAAGGGACCTTTTACTGCTGGCGTAAAATTTAAAAAGGAAGCTTGCGAATGTCTCCCATCAATATCCATCAATGTCCTTTCAATTGTGAAAAACAATCCCACTATTAAAAAAGCACAACATTTTTGGAACTGATAATTTATTGAATAATATAAATAACTTGATTTTAATTTGGAGTACAAAAGTAATTGCCAACATAATAACACCTAAAATACAAACATGAGCTCACTAACTTATTCCTTCTTAACAAAGGTAAAACACAAAGAACTGAAAGCATCTTAAAACCTACTGCTTTCTTACGCAACCAATATATGCTCTGAAATCAAATGCCAAAACGTTCTATTTTTCACGCCTCCAAATATTGCCTCATTGGTAGTATTTATTAGTAAGATATTTGTGGTGCCACCTTTCCTTGGGAACTGGCAGAACTCATTTGCTAAAATGCAGTCTTGAGACACAACCAGAATAGGGCCATTGTATCGGTGGGTATCTGGTGAGCCCACTCCATAAGGTCCAGTGACTGAATGGGCATACTCTTGAAGTGACTCACTACTTGATTTCAGCCATAAATGCTATGATAGAATTTTGTTGACTATACCATGCTTTATTAACATGTGATTTCTATACTAATATAGTATTACAGAAATTTCTGAAAAGGCGGAAGGTACTGTAACATTATGCAACAGTCCACACAAATGGGACAGTCAATCATTAATTTTGACTCACTGCTAAACAATGCATCACATCTTTATTGCTATGCAGCCATTTCAGCCAACATTTTAGAACAGCCTGGTTAAGAACTTTACTCAGCTTTTCATAAACTGCCTAGCTCTAATTTGCACAGAAGTGTTTCAGTTGCCCCTAAATAGTTCCCTTAACATTGCTTTGCTTTTCTATTTTGTTTTGCCTTTTGTTGGAAAGATTCACCGTTCCTCTACAAATAAATAGGAAAGGTGCATTTAATAGCTGAAGCCAGTACAACACACATAATGTTGCTAAAATATTAATGGCAAGATTAGAACAATGAAGCATTTTAGGAATGTCACATAAAGGATAAACCTGATAACCGCAGGTAGAGCCTGAAGGTACATGATCTGTCAGATTACGAACCTTTCTTCACTACCACTACAGCTAATATCTATATGAGCTGACGGCGGCGGATCTGCTGTTCAACACAACTAGACAGCAGCCGTTTAGGGTGGGTTTTTTGTTTTATTTTTGTTTGTGCACATTCAGGGCTCTGCACAGAAATCCAGTTTTTCTTACGGGAATTCAAATGCAATTAACTATTTTACAACTTTAACAGGGTAAAATGCAACACTGGTGAAGCACATGTGGGATAAAATAAAATTTAAAGTTCTTTATTAATATTTGTATAAGTAAAAGTGAGGTGACAACAGTGATTAACAATGTTAATTTTATACACAACTCAAGTTCATCACGAATGTTTCAGAGGTGTTTGCTTATGGTCTTCTGAGGTGGCTGGGGACAAAATATTGCCTTTGTAGGTAATATTTAATTTCTATACTCCATGTTCAAAGGGAGACTTCCATCTACAGAGGTCCCTGTTTCAAAAGACTGAAAGGATGCATGCAAGACCAGCGCCCACATTTCAGTTGTGGTGAGTCACAGGACACCATGAAAGGCAGTTGATGAAAGGCACTTGATTCAACTGCTTCTTACTAGCAGAAAACTGGATGATACAAATTTAAGAGCAAGCTCATCAATTAAGTATCTGTAACATGAACTCATTCAAGAAGGCAACATCGATACATCAAGGAAAGAAAAACATTTTTGCCATTCAGCACCAAAAATTTTCTTGGGCTGTTATTTTGGTGTTACTACAACACAAGCATTGCTGCTTTAAACACACCAAGGTTGAGGAGTATCATAAAGCTATATACAACAGTGTGTATTTCATTCTGTTTTAAGTGGCAGCATATATGAAGTAGGCCTTGCTGCTCAAATAGATGAGAAGGTAGTACAAGTATTTCATCATTACCATTGAAGGTGGATGGTATCTTAGTTTTGCATCTAATTAAAAATAAACTCCCAACCCTTCAACTAACTTGCAATACAGCACTTATGTACGCAATGTAAACAGTGACTTGCAGTTATTTTATCAAGCCTGGCCCATTTAGGAGCTCAGGAATCTTTAAATGAATTTAATAAACTTAGAAGTTCACTACCAATTAACAAATTGTTTCCAGCACTGGCTGGATTTAATTCTTACAAGGCACAGGTTATCCACTATCTTATTGCCTCTGTCTGCACCATTATGATCCTAATGGCCTCATCTTGGGCAAATAAAACACACTCCATGACCTTCTTTTTCCAAATAACAGCAATCTACCAAAATGTTATTTTACTTATGGTATTACAAAGTCAAGTGGAAGCACCAGCTACATTTGTTACAGAACAAGCTGCTCTTCAAACACCTGGGGCAGACCCTCAAGAAAATAAGTTGCTAATCCAAAAATGATGTTTGGGTGGTACAACTGAATAACAAAAGTCCAGGTATAAAGAAACCCTGTAGAAATTGCCACCTTTAAGTTGTATGTATGCTGAGTTTATGAAGAACTTGTTGAAAGTCTTGTCTGAAGTGTTCTCAGGGAGAACCAAACCTTTATATATAAATTGGATGACACTGTTTGTTATTGAGTCTCCTTCTACAAGTTGGGCAAAAACTAACACTGCTAAGAGAATTGTGAAGGCACTGACTACAGAAAATGTGGCCACATTTTGTTGACACTATAAGCCGTCCACTGTGCACAATTTCTGCATAGCTATCCATGCAAATTGGACAACTCACCACCCCTGAAGATCCTGAACTTCCAAGTGTCTCCTTTCCCAATTCACTGGGAAACTTGCTGGCAACAGGCAAATCACTCTCTCTGCATTCAGTGTCATCATCACTACAAACTATATAGGTGTCAGACAACAGCTGGGCTCTTAATTCTGGATGTGGATATTGCCTAATTTCATCCACAAATACAACTGAATCATTATGGGTGAGGTCAACTATGGTAGACTCACAGGTAAGATCTACTACTTCCTCAACATTTCCATCCAGTTCAATACACTCAGATTTTGAAGCGGATTCTGGAGCTGAAGCTGCTATTCTTCTTTGGCTATGCATCTGAGTAGTAGTATTTTCTTCACAATCCTGTCTTTGTATTTTTTCCAGTTCCATTTCTTGTCTATCACTCGAGGGGCCTGTTGTTTCCAGAACATTTGTCCCAGCTTTAGAAGGATAGCCAATGCTAGTCTCTAAAGGGAAAATCGTGAATGAAGTAGGCGGCAAAGAGGGGATACTGGTTTTAGAAGACGTTCCGGCAGCCATCTTACCCAGACTGCTACATGGACGATCTTGTACAACACGTCCCCTGTTGGTATTCTTGCTCTTGGCTCCATTGTGCTTCAGTTTGGCCAAACTCATGGTAAGCAGTGAAAGGTATAGACTGCAAAGTATATTTGGATCTTCCCCTGATCTCCAGATTCAGCCTGCTGCTCAGTCATTGGCTGGTTTGGCCATCAGATTGACCCTAAATATTCTCTAAAGCAGTTCTGGGCAATTAGCAAGTCTTATTAGCACTTTAAATGGGAGGGGGCGTGTTGTCTCTTTATGTCAGGTACTATGAAACTGCAAGTTCAGCCTCTCATGATGCAGGGTTAGGGTGCATTTCAGGTCACTCTCTAGAACTGAATTGAAGTAGGGAGAAATATAATTAGACCAAAATGCCAGCACAAACAGGGCAGCTAAAATAAACATTAAGAGGCAAAAGAAGCTTCAGATAGACATATGGTGGCATATTACCATATATATTAATCCCCCACCTATCGCAGGGGTCAGGGACCCAACCCAACCCATGATATTAGAAAACCTGCGGTATGCAGATGCTGGGTTGGGTCAGGACTGGGGGGGGCTGTTTGGGGCCTCCTACACTTACCTGGGGCCTGGTGCTGCCAAGAACGGGCCTCCAATGGGCTTCCTGGGCCTGTCGGAGGCCCCATAAGTGGTTTCTGGTGATCTATCTAGAAGTCACCGGAAGTGCCAGGCCTGGGGTAAGCGCAGGAGGCCTCAAAAGGGCCCATGCAGCTTGTCCCAGGAGCCTTTTGTTTCATATACTTGGTCCCGCAGTATATGAAACACGAAAAGGCGGGGACAACTGTAATATGAATGAGCATTTTGGCCACACTCGTAAATCCACGTAATTCCACCTCTTTCCATTCTATGCAAGTGGAGGAACAGGCCAAGGCTTAAATCCAGTTCAGTGTTGGAGAAACAAACAGTCTCACCCACAGATATACTGGACAGCTTACATAAGAACATAAGAAGAGCCATGCTGGATCAGGCCAAAGGCCCATCTAGTCCAGCTTCCTGTATCTCACAGTGATACAGCTTCCCCTCATATGCTTGCATTCTGGCAACTATTGGCTACTGTTCCTGGCTGGTTTCCCTTTTTTCAAAAGCACCAAATATTCCAAGCAGCCAGAAAAGTATTTTAGGATGAGTGCTTCTGCAAAGAGGAAGACTAGCTGGTCAGGAAGAACATTAAGTTGCTGCCACAGTAATATGGGGGTTGAAGAAGGTAAAGACATGGAGGGAGCCACTTACACAAGAGATAGTGGATTCTTTCTATGAGTTTGCAAAGGTACAGCTGCTCATGGAATCCTCAGACTAACCCAGGAAATTTACTTGCTTTGCATTTGCAACAATCCAGGATAATAAACTATGGGTTGAAGTTAGTTTATCATCCTAACTTTTCCCAATGCTAATTATTACTACAGGTTCCAAGAAAATGGAAAACTATGATTAGCTGAAGACTTACTGTATTTGTTTGTCCCCCTTCTCAAAGGAAATGAACATGCAGCAAAAAACTTACTAAAGCAAGCTATAGTACTCTGAAAGGTAGTCAGTGAATTTTATCTAAGCTTGACAGCAATGTATTTATGAAGGGGAATTCACAAAACAAAAAATATAAATGGCTCTTACCCAGGGGGAAAAACATACAGAGTTCTACTGCAGGTTTGGGAAATATTAAAGGCATTACATAATAACTGAGTTTTTACTGGTACTTTAGGAATTTGGAAAGCTTTAACACGGTTTCATCGAAACTGCCTAGGTGACTACAAGGGAAAAAGAATACCCAAAACAAAGTAATAGAAAACCAATTTACACAGTTTTCATTAGTATTCACACAGAAGCAGAGAAAGGTCTGGTGAGACACTGACTTCATAGCTCAAAGCTAACCCAGGGGACTCTAGATCTAACATTTGTAGCCTGCATACTGTAATTAAACTGTAAACCACCCAGAGACTACTGTACTTGAAGTATGAGGTGGTATATAAGCAGAACACTTTGCTTTTGCTTTTAAATCTATTTTTCAAAGGACAACTAAGAACCCAGAGGATGTGGAGGTGGGGGAGCACATATTCAGCACTGAATTCACCTTACCTTTGACATGGGGTATTTTGTGTACTCTGATTTCGAGCTGCAGACCACAACAGAGAGGCTGAAACAGAAAGTCAAAAGAATTACTAACATTTGAAAGCTGCCGTTTTAATAAGCAATTAAGGTGTGCTGATTTCATAATCAGTCAGACTGGGCCACTGTGTTGAAAGAAGGTGAAGATGCCCGTTATATGGGTTGTCCCTATTAACATTAGACAAAACTAACTGCAACAAAACCAACAATACCAAATACAATCCAGGTCAAGAGTCCTAAAATGGTAGAAAGGAGGAGGGCTGAAAAGTTCTCACAGGAACCAGTGGTTTGGCTCTAACAGTCTCGAATATTAGAATTAAGAGAACAATTTCAACAAAATTCCCCTTTTTCTCAGTCTGCTGCAGACAGTAAACAACAGGAATAATAAGACAATAATTAAAATAATTACTAATCTGACCAAATTTATGTCAAGATTAGTGAAAATCCCTTCTTGGAAAGTTATTCCAATAGTTTATTAGTTCAATCTTCTTTTTGCATTCAGTGCACCAGAATGACTTGGCTTATAAAGAAAGACAACCTTTACAAATGAATTATTCACAAGGAAATGAACACAGAACAAAATGACTATTAATGTTGGTGATTTTTTTTCTGAACAGCAAGCAGGTTTGTTTGGTTTTATTTGTTGCAGAAAACCATGGAGACCATGCTTCTTTACAATTCAAGCTTCCAAACCGCAGGCAATAACCTGATCATATGAAGACACAATGTACCTACATTCCTTGACCTTAGTAGACTTAGGCCCATTTAAGTCATCTGCATGGGATCAAGCTTTAAAAGTCAAAAAGGGCTCATTAAAACAAATCCAATAAATCACACCTGCTCTATCAGCATCTTACACTTGATTACAAGCAAAAACCTGAGCCTCAAGTGCTTGGATTATCTGGGTCTTTTTTCTCTAACTATGGTAAACTGTATTAATTGAGCAAAAGTAGACAGAAGTTTCAACTGGGCTTGGCAACCAAGTAAGATACAGTCCTGCAAGCATTTTTCTTCTCTCTCTTCTTGTTGGTAGGCTTGTTTGCGTCTGTGTCTCTGTCAGTCAGTGAGTTAGTAAGAGAGAGAGAGAGAAAGACTCAACTTATTTCTATTCCTAGTAGCTTTGGAAACATGTCTTGCTCCTTTGCAAGGTATACAATACAAATGCATCCCCTTGAAAGCCACCACCATTTAAAATTCATTTGGGGAAAGGCCACAAGAAGTGCAATTAAAACATACTGTAAATACATTTGCAATCCTATGTGTTGTAAATGTGTGAACTCCTATCTGAAGAGAAATGCCATGGCTGATTGATTAGCTGCTCTGATTTATTGACATATTTGTCAAGCCATTATGTGTCAGTAAATCACAAAGTCAGTGGTTCCCAGTGTGTCCAATATACTTTGCTTGGAAACTAACACGTATTTTATCTAAATATTCTGTTTTCCTTGTGTACCAAAATAGTGTCCACTATCCATATTGTCAATCAAACTGCTTTGCCCTCTCCCATATTAAAAATAAAGTACATTACAGTGGTACCTTATATAAAGGAATTAATTTGTTCCAAATGAAATTCTGTTAAGCAAATTTTCCTTTATACAAATTTCCCATAGGAATGCATCGTAAAAGGAGTAATCCCTAAGCATGACCATTTTTATGTTGTATGGATTCACCCCATAGGCGATTCTGTTAAGCAAATTTCCCCTATCTCTGGAATTTATGATGTACAGATTTTATGTTATACAAACTGTTTGTTATATGAGGGACCACTGTATTTCAGTTTTATGATATACATGATGTCCTGTGGCAGAGAAAAGAAATAGTGGCCACTTACATGATTGAATGGGTGCATTGTTGCCAGCCTGAAAATGAATGGGATGGGAAGTGAGGTGTACATGTGAAACAGGTTAATAGTGATTTAGAGCATCATGTGTTTAACTGGGTGAGTGAATGAAAGGGCTAAGACAATTGTTTGTTGTATGGATCTTGTGTATGATTACACAAGGAAAAGAGCATTAGAGGCAAGTCAAAAAATAATTATTGGCTCATCTTTTCCTCAAATAGGTTATTTGTTAGATTCTGAAACTATGGATTCAAAGAAGGGATTTGGATCCTGGAACTGACATTTCACATGTGGTTTGTATTTCAGGCTCAAGGGCAAACTCTTTCAACCACTAATGCCTTCTTTGAAAATGAGCATCTTGTGACTGGCTGTACCCATCACAATAGCAACTAGGAAAACAGGCAGCCGCCTCAGAGCAGCAATTTCTTCACACCATCTGTTAAATCTATTCAGGATTCCAAATGTGCCCACTCTTCCAAAAAAGTTGGGGATTGGAGCCAGAGCCATTTCTATTTCTGTTCACCAGTGTACTTTCCACAATCCATTTCCCCAGCTTAGATGTTCCCTAGAAAATTGTAATGAGTCATTTCAAGCAACAAAGTTAGCAAGACATGTTTCAACTACGAATAAAGCTGCTGCTAAAGCGTTGCAATTCCTTCCCCTCCATTTTGATTAGCAGGATACTTAATGACTTTTTCCTCTGGAATTTTAAATAGCATGATGACTCCCATTTACAATACACTTTTTGCAACCATGATAAAATACCAATAGATTAGAACTGTTTTAACAAACACCCACAGGATAAGTGAAATTTCAAAGTGCAACTAGTATCCTTGAGCCATCATTTTTCAGAGATTAAGAATAAACTTGGTCTTTACAACGCGGTTGTCCACGTGCGTCTCCCTTGAGAACAGAAATGATACTGTTCTTAAAAGCAACAATTAAATCACAATTACTGACCCCACCCCCTGTAAATGTACTATACGCAATGGCAGGAATTGCCAGTGTAGGCTGGTGTGTGCATAAAGGGAACGAATAAAAACGCGACTACTTAGGCAATATACCGAAGGCTGATCTGCTGTGTCTGAAAGTGTTCTAGTCCAAGATACCCAGAGAGAAGAAATACTAAATATGGGTCGAGGGAATGCAGGTCTTCAAGTCACCACCGACAAAAAAAATTTTTTGGGGGGGGAACCCACATAGAGTTGCAGTAAATGCCATGTGAGAAGCAAGCTG